>RPFO01000114.1:1312175-1357243 GCA_009746045.1 Mesostigma viride | reverse complement strand
AAGTAGCGGGATAGGAAGGTAGCGGATAGGGAGTAGCGGTAAGAGTAGTGGTATAGGAGGAGCAGCGGATAGGGGAGTAGCGATAGGGGCAGCAGGGATAGGAGCAGCGGATAGGGAGCAGCGGATAGGAAGGGAGTAGCGGATTAGGGAGCAGCGTTATAGCGGGCAGCAGCGGATAGGGGGAGTCCAGCGGATAGGGGAAGCAGCGGATAGGGGCAGCAGCGGATAGGGAGCAGCGGATTAGGTGAGCAGCGGATTAGGGGGAGTAGTGGATAGGAGCATGGGATAGGGGGAGCACGCGGGATAGGGAGTAGTGTGATAGGGGAGTAGCGGATAGGGGGGGAGCAGGCGGATAGGGGAGTAGCGGATTAGGAGCAGCGGGATAGGGGAGCAGCGGATAGGGAGTGCGGATAGGGGAAGCAGCGGAAGGGGAGCAGGCGGATAGGGGAGTATGGATAGGAGTAGCGTGATTAGGGGAGTAGCGGATAGAGGGAGTAGTGGATAGGGAGCAGCGGATAGGGAGCAGCGGGATAGGGACAGCGGATAGGAGCAGCGGATAGGGGAGTTAGGCGGATAGGGGCAGGGCGGGATAGGGAGTGGGATAGGAGCAGCGGATAGGGGAGTACGGATAGTGGAGCAGCGGTTAGGGGGAGCAGCATATAGGGAGCAGCGGATAGACAGTAGCGGGAATAGGGAGCAGCGGGATAGGGGAGGCAGCGGATAGGGAGCAGCGGATAGCGGGAGCAATGCGGAAGGAGTAGCGGATAGGGGGCAGCGATAGGGAGCAGCGGGTGGGGAGCAGCGGGATAGGGAGTGTGGATAGGGAGTGCGAGTAGGGGAGTAGCGGATTTAGGGAGATGTGGATAGGGGGAAAGTAGCGGGATAGGGAGTAGCGGATATGGGAGTTAGTGGATTAGGGGCAGCGGATAGGGTGAGTAGTAGCGGTATAGGAGTAGTGGATAGGGAGCAGCGGATAGGAAGTAAGCGGATTAGGGGGAGTTAGCGGAATTAGGGAGCAGCGGATAGGGGAGCAGCGGATAGGGAGCAGCGGATAGGGGAGTAGCGGATAGGGGAGTAGCGGATAGGGGAGCAGTGGATAGGGAGCAGCGGATAGGGGAGCAGCGGATAGGGGAGTAGTGGATAGGGGAACAGCGGATAGGGGAGTAGGGAATAGGGAGTAGTGGATAGGGAGCAGCGGATGGGGGAGCAGCGGATAGGGGAGTAGGGATAGGGGAGTAGTGGATAGGGAGCAGCGGATAGGGGAGTAGCGGATAGGGGAGTAGCGGATAGGGAGTAGCGGATAGGGGAGCAGCGGATAGGGGAGCAGCGGATAGGGAGTAGCGGATAGGGGAGTAGTGGATAGGAGAGCAGCGGATAGGGGAGCAGCGGATAGGGGAGCAGCGGATAGGGGAGCAGCGGATGGGGAAGCAGCGGATAGGGGAGTAGCGGATAGGGGAGTAGCGGATAGGGGAGTAGGGGAGCAGCGGATAGGGAGCAGCGGATAGGGAAGTAGCGGGATAGGGGAGCAGCGGATAGGCAGTAGCGGATAGGGGAGCAGCGGATAGGAGAGTAGCGGATAGGGGAGCAGCGGATAGGGGAGTAGCGGATAGGGAGCAGCGGATAGGGAGCAGCGGATAGGGGAGTAGCGGATAGGGGAGTAGCGGATAGGGGAGCAGTGGATAGGGGAGTAGTGGATAGGGGAGTAGCGGATAGGGGAGCAGCGGATAGGGGAGTAGCGGATAGGGGAGTAGCGGATAGGGGAGTAGTGGATAGGGGAGCAGCGGATAGGGGAGTAGCGGATAGGGGAGTAGCGGATAGGGGAGTAGCGGATAGGGAGTAGCGGATAGGGAGCAGCGGATAGGGGAGTAGCGGATAGGGGAGTAGTGGATAGGGGAGTAGCGGATAGGGGAGCAGCGGATAGGGGAGTAGCGGATAGGGGAGCAGCGGATAGGGAGTAGCGGATAGGGGAGCAGCGGATAGGGAGTAGCGGATAGGGGAGCAGCGGATAGGGGAGCAGCGGATAGGGGAGTAGCGGATAGGGGAGCAGCGGATAGGGAGTAGCGGATAGGGGAGCAGCGGATAGGGAGTAGCGGATAGGGGAGCAGCGGATAGGGGAGTAGCGGATAGGGGAGCAGCGGATAGGGGAGTAGCGGATAGGGAGCAGCGGATAGGGGAGCAGCGGATAGGGGAGTAGCGGATAGGGAGCAGCGGATAGGGGAGCAGCGGATAGGAGAGCAGCGGATAGGGGAGTAGCGGATAGGGGAGTAGCGGATAGGGAGTAGCGGATAGGGGAGCAGCGGATAGGGGAGTAGCGGATAGGGGAGTAGCGGATAGGGGAGTAGCGGATAGGGGAGCAGCGGATAGGGGAGTAGCGGATAGGGGAGCAGCGGATAGGGGAGTAGCGGATAGGGGAGTAGCGGATAGGGGAGTAGCGGATAGGGAGTAGCGGATAGGGGAGCAGCGGATAGGGGAGCAGCGGATAGGGGAGTAGCGGATAGGGGAGCAGCGGATAGGGGAGTAGCGGATAGGGGAGTAGCGGATAGGGGAGTAGCGGATAGGGGAGTAGCGGATAGGGGAGCAGCGGATAGGGGAGCAGCGGATAGGAGAGCAGCGGATAGGGGAGTAGCGGATAGGGGAGTAGCGGATAGGGGAGTAGCGGATAGGGGAGCAGCGGATAGGGGAGTAGCGGATAGGGGAGTAGCGGATAGGGGAGTAGCGGATAGGGGAGTAGCGGATAGGGGAGTAGCGGATAGGGAGTAGCGGATAGGGAGTAGCGGATAGGGGAGTAGCGGATAGGGAGCAGCGGATAGGGGAGCAGCGGATAGGGGAGTAGCGGATAGGGGAGTAGCGGATAGGGGAGCAGCGGATAGGGGAGCAGCGGATAGGGGAGTAGCGGATAGGGGAGCAGCGGATAGGGGAGTAGCGGATAGGGGAGTAGTGGATAGGGGAGTAGCGGATAGGGGAGTAGCGGATAGGGGAGTAGTGGATAGGGGAGTAGCGGATAGGGAGTAGCGGATAGGGGAGCAGCGGATAGGGGAGTAGCGGATAGGGGAGTAGCGGATAGGGGAGTAGTGGATAGGGGAGCAGCGGATAGGGGAGCAGCGGATAGGGGAGTAGCGGATAGGGGAGCAGCGGATAGGGGAGCAGCGGATAGGGGAGCAGTGGATAGGGAGTAGCGGATAGGGAGTAGCGGATAGGGGAGTAGTGGATAGGGGAGCAGTGGATAGGGGAGCAGCGGATAGGGGAGCAGCGGATAGGGGAGCAGCGGATAGGGGAGCAGCGGATAGGGGAGTAGTGGATAGGGAGCAGCGGATAGGGGAGCAGCGGATAGGGGAGCAGCGGATAGGGGAGTAGCGGATAGGGGAGTAGTGGATAGGGGAGCAGTGGATAGGGGAGCAGTGGATAGGGGAGCAGCGGATAGGGGAGCAGCGGATAGGGGAGCAGCGGATAGGGGAGCAGCGGATAGGGGAGTAGTGGATAGGGGAGTAGCGGATAGGGGAGTAGTGGATAGGGGAGCAGTGGATAGGGGAGCAGTGGATAGGGGAGCAGCGGATAGGGGAGCAGCGGATAGGGGAGCAGCGGATAGGGGAGCAGCGGATAGGGGAGTAGCGGATAGGGGAGTAGTGGATAGGGGAGCAGCGGATAGGGGAGCAGCGGATAGGGGAGCAGCGGATAGGGAGCAGCGGATAGGGGAGTAGCGGATAGGGGAGTAGCGGATAGGGGTGCAGCGGATAGGGGAGTAGTGGATAGGGAGCAGCGGATAGGGGAGTAGCGGATAGGGGAGTAGCGGATAGGGGAGTAGCGGATAGGGGAGTAGTGGATAGGGGAGCAGTGGATAGGGAGCAGCGGATAGGGGAGCAGCGGATAGGGGAGCAGCGGATAGGGGAGTAGTGGATAGGGGAGTAGCGGATAGGGGAGCAGCGGATAGGGGAGCAGCGGATAGGGGAGCAGCGGATAGGGGAGTAGCGGATAGGGGAGCAGCGGATAGGGGAGTAGTGGATAGGGGAGCAGCGGATAGGGGAGTAGCGGATAGGGGAGTAGCGGATAGGGAGTAGCGGATAGGGGAGCAGCGGATAGGGGAGTAGTGGATAGGGGAGCAGCGGATAGGGGAGCAGCGGATAGGGGAGCAGCGGATAGGGGAGCAGCGGATAGGGAGCAGCGGATAGGGGAGCAGCGGATAGGGAGTAGCGGATAGGGGAGTAGTGGATAGGGAGCAGCGGATAGGGGAGCAGCGGATAGGGGAGCAGCGGATAGGGGAGTAGCGGATAGGGGAGTAGCGGATAGGGGAGCAGCGGATAGGGGAGCAGCGGATAGGGGAGCAGCGGATAGGGGAGTAGCGGATAGGGGAGCAGCGGATAGGGGAGTAGCGGATAGGGGAGCAGCGGATAGGGGAGTAGCGGATAGGGGAGCAGCGGATAGGGGAGTAGCGGATAGGGGAGTAGTGGATAGGGGAGCAGCGGATAGGGGAGTAGTGGATAGGGGAGCAGCGGATAGGGAGCAGCGGATAGGGGAGCAGCGGATAGGGGAGTAGCGGATAGGGAGTAGTGGATAGGGAGCAGCGGATAGGGGAGCAGCGGATAGGGGAGCAGCGGATAGGGGAGTAGCGGATAGGGGAGTAGCGGATAGGGGAGTAGCGGATAGGGGAGCAGCGGATAGGGGAGTAGCGGATAGGGGAGCAGTGGATAGGGGAGTAGTGGATAGGGGAGCAGCGGATAGGGGAGCAGCGGATAGGGGAGCAGCGGATAGGAGAGTAGTGGATAGGGGAGCAGCGGATAGGGGAGCAGCGGATAGGGGAGTAGTGGATAGGGGAGTAGCGGATAGGGGAGCAGCGGATAGGGGAGTAGCGGATAGGGGAGTAGCGGATAGGGGAGTAGTGGATAGGGGAGTAGTGGATAGGGGAGTAGTGGATAGGGGAGTAGTGGATAGGGGAGCAGCGGATAGGGGAGCAGCGGATAGGGGAGTAGCGGATAGGGGAGTAGCGGATAGGGGAGCAGCGGATAGGGGAGTAGTGGATAGGGGAGCAGCGGATAGGGGAGCAGCGGATAGGGGAGTAGCGGATAGGGGAGTAGCGGATAGGGGAGTAGTGGATAGGGGAGTAGTGGATAGGGGAGTAGTGGATAGGGGAGCAGCGGATAGGGGAGTAGCGGATAGGAGAGTAGTGGATAGGGGAGTAGC
Source organism: Mesostigma viride (assembly GCA_009746045.1). Lineage (NCBI taxonomy): Eukaryota > Viridiplantae > Streptophyta > Mesostigmatophyceae > Mesostigmatales > Mesostigmataceae > Mesostigma > Mesostigma viride. Next base: position 1,352,068 of record RPFO01000114.1, on the reverse strand, counting down.
GGATAGGGGAGTAGTGGATAGGGGAGCAGCGGATAGGGGAGCAGCGGATAGGGAGTAGCGGATAGGGGAGTAGCGGATAGGGGAGCAGCGGATAGGGGAGCAGCATATAGGGGAGCAGCGGATAGGGGAGTAGCGGATAGGGGAGTAGCGGATAGGGGAGTAGCGGATAGGAGAGTAGCGGATAGGGGAGCAGCGGATAGGGGAGTAGCGGATAGGGGAGCAGCGGATAGGGGAGCAGCGGATAGGGAGCAGCGGATAGGGGAGTAGTGGATAGGGGAGCAGCGGATAGGGGAGTAGCGGATAGGGGAGTAGCGGATAGGGGAGCAGCGGATAGGGGAGCAGCGGATAGGGGAGCAGCGGATAGGGGAGCAGCGGATAGGGGAGCAGCGGATAGGGGAGTAGCGGATAGGGGAGTAGCGGATAGGGGAGTAGTGGATAGGGGAGCAGCGGATAGGGGAGCAGCGGATAGGGGAGCAGCGGATAGGGGAGTAGCGGATAGGGGAGCAGTGGATAGGGGAGCAGCGGATAGGGGAGTAGTGGATAGGGGAGTAGCGGATAGGGGAGTAGCGGATAGGGGAGCAGCGGATAGGGGAGCAGCGGATAGGGGAGTAGCGGATAGGGGAGCAGCGGATAGGGGAGCAGCGGATAGGGGAGCAGCGGATAGGGGAGCAGCGGATAGGGGAGCAGCGGATAGGGGAGCAGCGGATAGGGGAGTAGCGGATAGGGGAGCAGCGGATAGGGGAGCAGCGGATAGGGGAGTAGCGGATAGGGGAGCAGCGGATAGGGAGCAGCGGATAGGGGAGCAGCGGATAGGGGAGCAGCGGATAGGGGAGTAGTGGATAGGGGAGTAGCGGATAGGGGAGTAGCGGATAGGGGAGCAGCGGATAGGGGAGTAGCGGATAGGGGAGTAGCGGATAGGGGAGCAGCGGATAGGGGAGCAGCGGATAGGGGAGTAGTGGATAGGGGAGCAGCGGATAGGAGAGTAGCGGATAGGGGAGTAGCGGATAGGGGAGCAGCGGATAGGGGAGCAGCGGATAGGGGAGTAGTGGATAGGGGAGCAGCGGATAGGGGAGCAGCGGATAGGGGAGCAGCGGATAGGGGAGTAGTGGATAGGGGAGCAGCGGATAGGAGAGTAGCGGATAGGGGAGTAGCGGATAGGGGAGTAGTGGATAGGGGAGTAGCGGATAGGGGAGCAGCGGATAGGGAGTAGTGGATAGGGGAGCAGCGGATAGGGGAGTAGCGGATAGGGAGCAGCGGATAGGGGAGCAGCGGATAGGGGAGCAGCGGATAGGGGAGTAGTGGATAGGGGAGTAGTGGATAGGGGAGCAGCGGATAGGGGAGTAGCGGATAGGGGAGTAGCGGATAGGGGAGTAGTGGATAGGGGAGTAGCGGATAGGGGAGCAGCGGATAGGGGAGTAGTGGATAGGGGAGCAGCGGATAGGGGAGCAGCGGATAGGGGAGCAGCGGATAGGGGAGCAGCGGATAGGGGAGCAGCGGATAGGGGAGCAGCGGATAGGGGAGCAGCGGATAGGGGAGCAGCGGATAGGGGAGTAGCGGATAGGGGAGCAGCGGATAGGGGAGTAGCGGATAGGGGAGTAGCGGATAGGGGAGCAGCGGATAGGGGAGCAGCGGATAGGGGAGCAGCGGATAGGGGAGCAGCGGATAGGGGAGCAGCGGATAGGGGAGCAGCGGATAGGGGAGCAGCGGATAGGGGAGTAGCGGATAGGGGAGCAGCGGATAGGGGAGCAGCGGATAGGGGAGCAGCGGATAGGGGAGCAGCGGATAGGGGAGTAGCGGATAGGGGAGCAGCGGATAGGGGAGTAGCGGATAGGGGAGTAGCGGATAGGGGAGTAGCGGATAGGGGAGCAGCGGATAGGGGAGTAGCGGATAGGGGAGTAGCGGATAGGGGAGTAGAGTGCGGGTAAAGCACATGACAGCCGCGCGCGGACCAAGAAAGGAAAACCCAACCATTTGATGTTTGCCTTGAGAAGTGGTAGACAAAGTGTAGAGCGCCCGCCAAGACCGTTCGAGGCTTACGCATGGCACCCACTGTGGAGGGCACATGTGCTGAAGAGTAGACCGCACACTTCGGGAATAGGGAACTGCGCTCCAACCTCCAAAACGTTGCCTTGCTCAGCGGCACACGTACCATAAAGCGCGACGAAGAGCGGGAAGTAAGAGTTGCAGTGCACGTCAAACGCGTACAGCCTGCGGGCAACCAGCGCAGACCAGCAGGCAAGTGGGACCAGTGGGGGTGTGCAGCGAGGGTGCGGTCAAATGGTGGACAAGAATGGGGACAAGCATGGGGACAAGCATGGGGACAAGGAAACGGACACGGTGTAAGATGCATGCGCGCGTTACTTCCTCATGTGCATCCATACACGAGGCGGTGATCAGTGGCAGTGGCAGCCCCCCCCTAGACAGAGTACACAGGTGGCAGTCGCAGCACAGGCAGCCCACAAAGACGCCTACCTCATGCACCCTCTTCAGCGCAGGTGACTGCAGCGGCTAACGGCAAACCAGCCACCGTGGCACACGCATGACACCCAGGGTGCCCTGGAAATACTGTTCACACATGTCGGCATGCTAACGAAGCGATCTCTGTGCCTGATGTCGCCCCTCCGGCCCACCTTGGCAGGCCCACGACGTGGTCACCTGCTTCAAGCCCACGGCTGCGGGGCGCGAGTCCACCGGATCCCCCCCACAAGCCCAAAGCCTGCCGGCCCTGCCACAAAACCTTGAATTGCATTACCGCAGGCAACTAGGCGACACAGCGGGCGGCGGTAGGGCAGGCATGTGGGCGGGCAAGGGTTGGTATTGGGGGTCCAGTGGGCAGGCACGGGGGCGGTGGATGGCTGGGGGGTATTTCATAAGCTAGGAATCCTGCCAACCGCAAGGGGTGGCTGCCTAGACAAGCGATACTCTGGGTGGTGGGCCCAAGCATGTGGTCACTAGGGGCAAGTGCCCGCAGCAACGGCGCCCGCCGCCCCCCAGAAACGACAGCATACTGTCTCGTCGCCAACACCCAACAAGCGCGCAGGTAGCCAAGGCAATGGGCAGAGCGAGGCAATGAGCAGGCCATGAAACAATGTCCAAGTTTACGCACCACTCCACGCGCTGCTCCACCGTGTGCAGGTGTGCGCTGCCGGCCGTCGCGCGCAGGTAGCGATTGCAGAGGAACCTGCAGGTGGCGCGACAGGTGGCGCGACAGGTGGCGGGACCAACCATGGCGTGCACGCCCATGAGTAATCCACATCCTGCTGATTAGCTCGCAACCGGGGGAAAAATAGGGACCAGGGGTGGGCCCGTGGGGATACATCAGGGACAAGCTCTTCAGTCAAACTAGCACCCCACACAACAATCAACCAAGCAGCGCACACAACAATCAACCAAGCACCGCACACAACAATCAACCAAGCACATCACACAACAATCAACCAAGCACCGCACACAACAATCAACCAAGCACCGCACACAACAATCAACCAAGCAGCGCACACAACAATCAACCAAGCAGCGCACACAACAATCAACCAAGCACCGCACACAACAATCAACCAAGCACCGCACACAACAATCAACCAAGCACCGCACACAACAATCAACCAAGCACCGCACACAACAATCAACCAAGCACCGCACACAACAATCAACCAAGCACCGCACACAACAATCAACCAAGCACCGCACACATCAGTCAACCAAGCACCGCACACAACAATCAACCAAGCACCGCACACAACAATCAACCAAGCACCGCACACAACAATCAACCAAGCACCGCACACAACAATCAACCAAGCAGCGCACACAACAATCAACCAAGCAGCGCACACAACAATCAACCAAGCACCGCACACAACAATCAACCAAGCACCGCACACAACAATCAACCAAGCACCGCACACAACAATCAACCAAGCAGCGCACACATCAATCAACCAAGCACATCACACAACAATCAACCAAGCACCGCACACAACAATCAACCAAGCACATCACACAACAATCAACCAAGCACCGCACACAACAATCAACCAAGCACATCCCACAACAATCAACCAAGCACCGCACACAACAATCAACCAAGCACCGCACACATCAATCAACCAAGCACCGCACACATCAATCAACCAAGCACCGCACACAACAATCAACCAAGCACCGTACACAACAATCAACCAAGCACATCCCACAACAATCAACCAAGCACCGTACACAACAATCAACCAAGCACCGCACACAACAATCAACCAAGCACCGCACACAACAATCAACCAAGCACCGCACACAACAATCAACCAAGCACCGCACACATCAATCAACCAAGCACCGCACACAACAATCCACCAAGCACCGCACACAACAATCAACCAAGCACCCCACACAACAGTCAACCAAGCACCGCACACAACAATCAACCAAGCACCGCACACAACAATCAACCAAGCACCGCACACAACAATCAACCAAGCACATCCCACAACAATCAACCAAGCACCGTACACAACAATCAACCAAGCACATCACACAACAATCAACCAAGCACCGCACACATCAATCAACCAAGCACCGCACACAACAATCAACCAAGCACTGCACACATCAATCAACCAAGCACATCACACAACAATCAACCAAGCACCGCACACAACAATCAACCAAGCACCGTACATCACGACCAACCAAGTACAGCATCTTTGACCAAGCAGGAAGCAAGCGTAGATGGCAGCCAGGCAGACGGCAGGGACGTGGAACCGCACGCTGGCCCAGGGTGGCAGGTCGAAGCGCAGGTAGTTTTGGCCTGGACGAACGGTCCCAGATCCTTGTCGTGGCCCATACAACGGCAAGTAAGGACAATGGCAACCCTGTGCAATGGCAACCAAGGACATCGCAATGTTGGACCAGTCCCATGCACCGCCCATCAAGTTTGGGGCCATGGGCCCAAGAAAATGTGCCACTGGCAGACAGACTGCATGCCTGCGGCCGCGCCGACTCGGCATCCCCACAACGACCCTTCCGCCGGCCAGTTGAGCGGGAAAGGAAACATGCGGCCATGGAGACCGCAAGCAGTGACATGGAGAGACCCGGCGAGAGAGCACAGGACAGACAAGAGAGGAGGGGAGGGGCGTCTGCAAAGATCGGAATCCAGCCACCCACGTGAAGCCGTATCTTACCAGCATGCCAAGCAACAGGTTACCAGCATGCCAAGCTACAGGTTACCAGCATGCCAAGCAACAGGTTACCAGCATGCCAAGCAACAGGTTACCAGCATGCCAAGCTACAGGTTACCAGCATGCCAAGCTACAGGTTACCAGCATGCCAAGCTACAGGTTACCAGCATGCCAAGCTGCAGGCTATCAGCATGCCAAGCTACAGGTTACCAGCATGCCAAGCTACAGGTTACCAGCATGCCAAGCTACAGGTTACCAGCATGCCAAGCTACAGGTTACCAGCATGCCAAGCTACAGGTTACCAGCACACAGAGGAGGGGATGGGCCTTACCAGCACGCGGTCGACAGCAGTATGCCAATAAGCAGAAAGTCCACCACCACGGCCGAAAGCACAGTCACCAGGCTGCGGCCGACGCTCTCACCAAACCTGCAGGGCAGTGAGTGACAGAATCAAGGGAAAGGGATGATGGTGTGAGCAGGGCCCATGGCAGCCGAGTGGCAAGGCATGGGGTGGTTGCTTCATACTTGTGGCTAGGAGAGGTCGCTTGCCTCGTGCAGTGAGTTGGTATGACGTGGCGCCCAGCGATCGCAAGCCGTGGGTGACGAGCGGCAGGCACAACGTGCAGCATGCCTGGGACCAGGTAGCTGGAACTACGAGGGGATGCTCTGTTGGCACATCCACGCGTCGGCACATGGCCCTAGCGTCCAGTGGAAGGGGAAACACAAGCATGCCATCCTTGAGTGCGTGCATGTGTGCGCATGTGCATGTGGGGCCAGGAGTCGCGCTAGCTTCCACACACGAACCACCCTGCGAGGCGAGAAGCGCGCAAGCCAGCGGCGACGGCGCTGGTTTAACGACCTTACGGCGCGATGGACGGACGTTAAACCAACCCACGAAAAATGGTGTATCCATCAACCGCACCGCTCCGCCATAACAGGATGAGAATGGCAACACCTGGCAGCCGGTTGTGTCAACACCACCCTGCCAGACCCAAGTAGTTCACAAACTAAGCCATCTGCGTGCCATCCCTAACCCATCAAATCGACACCAATGGTCCGCTCCAGCCCATTATCATTCGTCATGGCTCCGCCTGCGATGTAAAATGTTAATCCTTCTACTGTACTGGTGCCACTTTGGTGGTACCAGTTCAAGTCCTACAAGTCCTACGGTTGGTGGTCCACCGTCGAGCAGGCAGCTCACGGGGCACCCATCGCATGCCACAAGGCGAGGTAAGCCGATTGCGACCTGCTTCGCAAGTAAGGTGGACGCCAACGCGGGTGTGCTTAAGGCTAGTGCCACACTGCACGCTAGTGCCGCTAATGGACTAACTGCTTATGGCCGCTGGCAGACGCCACTCACGCGGCACTATAATGCCACTCACGCGGCACAAAAGGCGAGCGCCGCAATCGCCACGAACGCGCAGCAGATGACGACAAACGCCGGGTCGTCGCGTGCCCACTGGTTCTTGGTCTCTGATGCACATACAGACGCCAGCACAACAGATCGATATACAGCAACATGATCAGCGTGCCCACTGGTTCTTGGTCTCTGCCGATGCACATGTAGAGGTGCCAGCACACACGCGGGCACAACAACTACTTTTCATTGAGAATGATGGCAAATATGTGAGCACCTGCACAACAAATAGGCCATCAAACACATACGCCAGCATAACATATGCCGGGGGGGGAGAGCAACCCCTGGAACAACATAGAAAAGAATAGACAGAAAAGTGATAGAATGAGAGTGAAGGCCAGTCAGAATGTAGACAAGAGAAATAGGACAGAATGTAGACAAGAGAAATAGGACGAGGCCCACACCGATGCATTAGTAACCATGTGTTCACATTTATAAACATTTCCAACAAAGCGCTTACAGAGCAGATGGTGCAGAGGGTGGCCACCCAGCAAGGGCTCCCATTCGACAAGTTGAGCAGATGATTAAGCGCCTACGTTGGGAGGTCAAAAGCAAAATTACATGCAGGAGACGTCCCGCAGCTGCCAACGAGCTACCACCCTTCTCAGAGCCGCCCCTCCCTCATCCTTTCCTCCCCCCCCCCCCCCCGCACATCCCTGTCTCATCCCCAGCCCCCCCCCCCCTCCCCCCCCCCCCCGAACCCGCCCATCCCCTAGCCGCGCCCATCCCGTAGCCACACCCTACGCATGTTCCAACCGGCCACCCCCTGCACAACCACCATCGGCAGCCAACAAGCATCCCGCCCCATGTTGCCCCATGCGCACGCCAAGCACTCACGCTTGTGATACATGGTGTGGCGGTAGCTGCAGGCACCGCCCCGATGGGCCCCGTCCAGCCATGCCGTTGTCCAGCAGCGGCGCGCAAGGGGCACCGGTTGCCCCGGTCCGGCGGCCCCGCGGTTCCCAGCCATCAGAAACAGCCACAGGTAACGTGCGCGAGCAGCAGGTTACGTGCGCGGATGGCGGCATCAAGTTTGTTGAGACAGCTGGTCATGAGCACAGGGAGTTAGAGAGGTGACATGCTACGGAGCTGGCTCGAGTGTTAATGCATGAAAACGCTCATGGGCATAGCAGGCGAAGCAAGCAATACGTGGCAGGGTAGAGCACTGCATGGCAGGGTAGAGCACTGTGTGGGAGGGTAGAGTACTGTGTGGCAGGGTGAAGCACTGCAGGGCGCGCAGTGCTCGCTTCACGTGCAGCATTCGGACACATGTCCGTCTAAGCGCAGGAGAAGACAGCCACACCCGTTTACCCAGGGCATGCGACTGCCAAACACGCGTTGCTGCACGCACATAACAGGCAGCATGGGCCCTCAGTTGGGCCGCGCAAGCATGCGCTACACAAGCGTGCACTCACACAGTCTTAGGCGCGACGCACAGGTAGAGCATCTGCCAGAAGGTGTACTCCACGTCCATTTGGCGCCACTGGGGGATGGGAGGGGGATGGGGCAGGTGGCAGCATGAAGCATGAAACACAGAGCATGAGATGGCGAGAGGGAGGAGCAAGGACAGTGACAGTGGCACAGAGGGAGTGGGAGGAGTGCAGGTGGTACATGAAGAAAGGGGGTAATGCAGGAAGGAGGATGCGGAAAGGAGAGAAACAACGAAGAGGGGGTGCGGGTAGGGCAGCGGGGAAGGCTGGACGAGGGGCGGGACGAGAGAGGGAGGCAGGCAAGCGGGTGGGCCGGGGTGTGTACGAGGGAGGCAGGGAGGCCAGACAGGCTGGAGGAACGGAAACGAGAAGGTGCTTACAATCACGAGCAAAAGCAACATCTTACAAGGTGCAAAAGAGTATCAGCCGACAGGCACAGGCACCTAAATGAAGTCATGGGAGGCGTCGTCATGATGGTATGGTCTAGCAGATGACAATCCAAAGTTTCCGCAACCATGAGCACACCCGAGTCCGCTGCTCCTACGCTCACGGAGGCTCAAGACCCACAGAGTGCATGGCACGCAGTCATCTTACCTTCACTATTCGCCGGAAGTAATGAGGAAGAAAGGCATAGCTTCTGTATTGATGCCGACCACGGTTCAGGGAGGCTGTTGGTAGCATTTTTATCTCAGCTCAAAGTGACTGAACAAAAATATTTTCGTTTGGAAGCCTGCGACCTCGTCAACTCTACATGCGAATATTGGGCACACGAAAAATTTCTGGATATTCAGAAACTGATCGCTGTATCAATTTTAGATCCAATATGCACATCAGTAGGAAGAAATTTTACTCCGATTTGCAGGACCATGTGGCAATTGCAAGAGTAACGACTTCGTCTACTTGACTGCTCGTAATAACCCCTGCAACATCGTCATAACCATGACCTGATGGTGTCTATAAGGGGAAAAAAATGAATTGGAAGGCAATGTCTACGCAATCAGTGAAAATAATGGCCGTTGCTTGCATGTGAGAGCGCATGCTCGTAATGCTGATGAATCACCACAGCACAGCAGTGGGACGATATTCCGCGTTCGGTATCCCACCGGCATGCCAACGCCAGCTAGCGTAACATTCACGTAAAATTCTGACGTACGTTCAGTGCGCAAGTAGAACTTACCCACCTATCCACTCAACAAAGGCTGTTGTTGTTGTTGTTGTTGTTGTTGTTGTTGTTGTTGTTGTTGTTGTTGATTTCGGCTACATCTGTGCGGTTCTCGGGTGTACCTGTCCGTCCGTCCGTCAGATTCACCCATCTGACGGTCGTAAAACGTTGGGAGAGTAAATGGGTGGGAGAGATGAGCATTCTTGTTGTTGTTGTTGTTGTTGTTGTGTGGGCGGTTCCGCTTACGGCACTGTAGATAGCAGCTGATGGGAACATGCAGAAAACTTAGGACCGCTAGCCCCTGCGCGGGTTTGAACTGGGGACTTCCGGATCCGACGGAACGACCAGTAAAAACTCCCACTTTATTTGCGCAATGCTTCTTGCCGGGAAGGTGGGCGAGTAAGTTTTCATTGCTATCCAGCCGAGGTGGGTTCCTATAAGGGAGTGTGGGCGGTTCCGCTTACGGCACTGTAGATAGCAGCTGATGGGAACATGCAGAAAACTTAGGACCGCTAGCCCCTGCGCGGGTTTGAACTGGGGACTTCCGGATCCGACGGAACGACCAGTAAAAACTCCCACTTTATTTGCGCAATGCTTCTTGCCGGGAAGGTGGGCGAGTAAGTTTTCATTGCTATCCAGCCGAGGTGGGTTCCTATAAGGGAGTGTGGGCGGTTCCGCTTACGGCACTGTTGTTGTTGTTGTTGTTGTTGTTGCTGTTGTTGTTGCCCGCCGCACATGGGCAGCAGAGATTTGGAAACAGAAGCCACGACGGTCCCACAGTGTCATATCACGTGTTACTCCCGTTTATATCGGAAACTGCCTGTAATCATGATCTCTTGGTTGAGATGTAGACATACTTAGCTTCAAGACCGTACGTATGCCTCGCAGGCTTCGCAGTTCGCACGGTCCTGTCTTCTGGCGACCGCGACGTCCAAGTCACGAACCCGTTGCTTTGGCTTCGGAGTTCGGGCACCTTCTCTGCTCGCGAGCAAAATCAAATCAATTGGGGATGCCTCGCTGGACGTAACAGCTCTATTAGAAGCCATCGTCTGCCTGGTTTGGTTATCGTCTCACTCTCAAAGCTTTGATTTTTTAAGGTTTTGGGATCGGCGGTTGCATGCCTACCGATGGTCACCAGAGTCGTTCAATAATTCTCTAAGAGAAGTCCCTAAGTTCTCCGTGAACTGATAAGAATGCCAGGGGATGAAGAAGATGGCAAGGGAGTTAAGAAGACGACACGGCGTCGTCTTCTGGAAGAAATGCTCGGCAGTGTACGTGGCGGTAGTAGCACGGAATGGAAGGTGTTAATTATGGACTATGCAACCGTCAAGATCATGTCTGCTGCCTGCAAGATGGCGGATATTGCAGATGAGGGGATCGCGCTCACCGAGGATCTGTTCAAGCGCAGGGAACCGCAGCCCCATATGGACGCTGTGTACTTCCTCACGCCTGACGCGAAGAGCATCGCTAAACTGCGCGAGGACTTCACGGGAAAGACCAAGCTGTACCGCCGTGCGCACATATTCTTCTCGTCGCCTATCCCGAGGCATCTGCTCAATTCTATCCGGGGCGACGCGGAGCTGGTCCAGCACCTGGCCGGTCTCAAGGAGCTAAACTTAGAATATCTAGCCATCGACCGGCAGGCGTTCCTTACGCACCGAGAATCGGAGACCCTGATGGACTGTATATATGGCAACACGCGCAGCGCCGTCGACTTCCAGGAAGCCGTGGACTCCATCGCCACGCGCATCGCCACCGTGCTTGTGTCGCTGAACGAAGTCCCGGCCGTTCGGTACCGTCAGGGCAAGCTGCCACCTGGCAAGGAGCCCACGGACCTTCCCAAAGGGGTATGCTTGAGCATGGCTGTGGTGCTGGCGTCTGTGTGGCGGTGGCCGTCTCTGTGCTGACGCCGGCTATGCTGGCGCCCACTGCGTAGTGGTCGCTAGCCGTTGGGAACAGACAGGTGGCCCTCATCGCCTATTGTCCTTGTTACTTCACCGCAACCAAGGTCACGCCTCACCGTGTTTGGTTTACTGCTGCAAGCATCCAGCAGCGGGCTGGAGGGACATGGAGCTGTTGCCGGTGGCTAGGGTTATCACACCACGTGCCCACGCATGTGCATGCATGCCTTTGCTGGCCCATCCCGCCAGCATGTGCCGTCGCTTGGTGAGGCATGCGCCAGCATCACGTGGGTGGGTGAGGCCACCACACGCAGCACTGTGCTGCAGCCATGCCACCCCACCCCATCCCACCTGCCGGGTGCCAGCATATAGGGTCCCTCCTCCACAGGCCCATGCGTGTGCCAGCATGATGTGTTGTCGTCGTAGCACGCATCACGTTACTGCATGCCCCTGCATGCCCCTGCATGCCCCTGGCAGCCTGCGCAAGACATGGGGCACATGCGCCCCACTGCGACCTCCTCTACACTGAGTCGTCTACAATGAACAAAACTAGAAATTTAAACAGAAGAAAATAAAAACTGAGGTATCGTGAGCTAGCGGCTCATCATTCGCTTGTTGCCTCGCTTTTGCCCGTCCTGTTTGCATGCTGCATCCCTCCCCACCGTGTGACCGCATGTGGCATTCACAGTGATTCGGGCCGTGGTGCCCACAACCCCGTAACTAGGTCTTAGATAGCTAGCTCCATCCATCCCATCCCACTCGACTGTACTGAGGACTTATGCTCACGTAACGCTGTTACGTGTTAATTGATTAATCCCTCCCCCCACCCCCACCCCTCGTTTCCCTGCCCCAACCGCCAACCCCCTGTGCCCGTCCCAACCCCCCACACCTTCACCCTTGCTCCTCAGGTCAAGGTGGCGCAGGCGGTGGCCCAAAGCGTGCATGAGAAGATGGTGGCCTACCAGCGCACCGTCATGTCGCTGCCCAACACGTCCACGTGCGACCTCATCATTGTCGACCGCGCGCTGGACCCGGTCGCGCCCGTCATCCACGAGTGGACGTACGGGGCCATGGTGTACGACCTGCTGGCAATTAAGGGGAATGTGTACAAGTACCAGATGGAGGTGGGTGGCGTCACTGGCGTGGGATGGGATGGGGGAGCATGTGCAAGTACCTGATGGAGGTGGGTGGCGTCACTGGCGTGGGATGGGCAAACGTGTGCAAGTACCTGCTGGAGGTGGGGTCCACAGGATGGGGTGATGTGAGGGGAAGTATTTTGTACGGGTGGTCTCCGTGTCGATGGCGGTGTGCGGAGGTGGGCAGGACATGGCAGGTATGGTATAGGGATGTGCACCATGACTGTTTAGGGCTGGGAAAGTGCGCGGTGGAGATGGCCCGCGTGCGTGTGCAAGTATCGTCATGGCATGCGCCAGCACGAGATGCCACCGCGGGCTTGTTTTGCGCAGCCATGCTCCGGCTTTTTTTGTCGCTCTCTCGAAACCTGCCGGCCCCTGCTTTCCCTCTCCTGTGTGCCCTCCCATTGCCCTCGCACTCACACTCACACTCACACTCACACTCACACTCACACTCACACTCACACTCACACTCACACTCACACTCACACTCACGCTCACGCTCACGCTCACGCTCACGCTCACGCTCACGCTCACGCTCACGCTCACGCTCACGCTCACGCTCACGCTCACGCTCACGCTCACGCTCACGCTCACGCTCACGCTCACGCTCACACTCACACTCACGCCCACGCCCACCCTCACCCTCACGCTTACCCTCACCCTCACCCTCATTCTCACCCTCACCCTCACCCTCACCCTCACCCTCACCCTCACCCTCACCCTCACCCTCACCCTCACCCTCACCCTCACCCTCACCCTCACCCTCACCCTCACCCTCACCCTCACCCTCACCCTCACCCTCACCCTCACCCTCACCCTCACCCTCACCCCCACCCTCACGCCCCCCCGTGGTGCGCCCCAGACCAACGCGGGCAAGCTGGAGAACACGGAGGTGATTCTCGACGACAACGACCCGCTGTGGGTGGAGCTGTACGACATGCACATCGCGCAGGCCAGCGTCACGCTGTCCGAGCGCATGGCAAAATTCAAGGCCGGTGAGTGGGGCAGAGCAATCGGTGAGCAACAGGTGGCATGAGGTAGGAGCCGGGAAGGGAGGCGTGCTCATAGGAGCGGGGGAGCCGCAACGCCGACGTGGCATTGCGCGCTGGCAACGCATGATTCAAGGCCGGCAAATGGGCGCCAAGGGGTGGTGAGCTATGGGGGGGGGGCAGGGGGCGGAGGTGTCACCACGCGCTGAGGAACGAACGCGGCACCGACAAGCATGCCGCACATGGCGCCCGGTCAAGGCACGGGCATGGAGGGAGGGAGTCGTGTGGGAGGGGACTAGGGAGCACGGGGGTGACAGGGAGCATGGGGTGTTTCGGTGGCACGCAAGGCCCCTTGGGAGGCGCACAGGTGGCCCCAGGGTGTGCCCCCTGACCCAGGTGCCCCCCTGACCCAGCATCACGGGCACGAACCAGCATCATCGACTGGGGGCCCTCCGGCTTGTGCTGGGACATGAAGGTGTGCTGCTGGCACCAATTTCTTTGCAATGTGTTGTAAACCTGGCACGCGCCACCCATTAGTGGGGCATGGTAGGGGCATGGCAGGCGCATCGTAGGCGCATGGATGGGTGTTTGAGGAGGCTTGACAGTCACACCGTGGCGGTGCGGCCTTCGATGTGGCCCTATCCATGTGTGTGCGCCGCCAAGTGCCAGCGTCGTTAACAGCTTGCCACTGCCCCAACCACCCGTGTCCCTGACGGCACCCTGGCACGCCTGTGCGGCCTGCGCCACCGGTCGTGGCCACTGGTCGGCGTTACGTGCGCAGGCAACAAGGCGGCGCAGATGAAGCTGGGTGGGGACAAGGGCGGGGGGAGCGGGACGAGGGACCTGCGCGCCATGGTGCAGGTGAGGGGGCATGCTGGCGCGTGCCATGGTTGGATGGCATGGGAGGTGGGAGAAGGGTGAGGGCAGCCGCCACGGTGCCGCTGGGCGCGTGATGGCAGCCGAGGTGTCCTGCATCACGGCCCGCAGCTGGGGTTGGCGCCGCTTGGTGTCTTGGTCAAGTGGTTGCACGCAGGGTGCTGATGCGGTCTGCAGGCCTGCACGTGGGGAGGTGCATGTGTGCGGCCTTGTTTACCCCTCAGCTTGCGTATATGGTGTGGTTTGTGTGTGGGTTTGTGCTTATATTTGTATTTGTGTGAACAGGGCTGTACGTAGTTGTGCACATAGCTGTGTACGACATTCATGTATGTAGGTTTGTGATGGTGTGTGAGTAGGTTTGTGATGGTGTGTGAGTAGTTTTGTGATGGCGTGTGAGTAGGTTTGTGATGGTGTGTGAGTAGGTTTGTGATGGTGTGTGAGTAGGTTTGTGATGGTGTGTGAGTAGGTTTGTGATGGCGTGTGAGTAGGTTTGTGATGGTGTGTGAGTAGGTTTGTGATGGTGTGTGAGTAGGTTTGTGACGGTGTGTGAGTAGGTTTGTGATGGTGTGTGAGTAGGTTTGTGATGGTGTGTGAGTATGTTTGTGATAGTGTGTGAGTAGGTTTGTGATGGTGTGTGAGTAGGTTTGTGATGGTGTGTGAGTAGGTTTGTGATGGTGTGTGAGTAGGTTTGTGATGGTGTGTGAGTAGGTTTGTGGTGGTGTGTGAGTAGGTTTGTGATGGTGTGTGAGTAGGTTTGTGATGGTGTGTGAGCACGCGCTCTTGTGCCTCCCCCCCCCCATGTCTGGCCCCTCGCTCATGCATGTCGCTCGCATCCCTCCTTGCCTGCGCGGGCCACCCAACCCCCATCTCCTTGCGTGACCCCTACCGGCGTGCCACCTGTCATCATTGTCCTCCCCCAGTCGCTGCCCCAGTACCGCAACCAGCTGGCCAAGCTGGGCGTGCACATCGACATCGCCAGCAAGCTCAACAGCATGGTCAAGGAGATGGGGCTGGACGAGATCGGCAGTTTGGAGCAGGATCTGGTCTACGGCGACGCGACCAGCAAGGAGCTCATCTCCTTCTTCAACACGCGGTCAGCGGATAGCATAGCCAGTAGAGCTATAGTATTAAACCGTGAATGTTGCCATCGTGCTCTATTATCACCAGCAAGGAGCTGATCTCCTTCTTCAGCAGGCGGTCAGCGGATGTTACTGTATCTGTTAAGAACTTAAGTAGTGCCAGCAGTATCACAGCAGTATCTGTTAAGAACTTAAGTAGTGCCAGCAGTATCACAGCAGTATCTGTTAAGAACTTAAGTAGTGCCAGCAGTATCACAGCAGTATCTGTTAAGAACTTAAGTAGTGCCAGCAGTATCACAGCAGTCCTGGTACCAAGAAGCTCGTCGTCTTCAACACGCGGGCCGTGGCGACCCTTGCCTCTGGTCTCTGGACTCGTGCCCTCTTGCTCGTTCGGCCCCACTTGCCTCTGGTCTCTGGACTCGTGCCCTCTTGTTCGTTCGGCCGCATCGACCACCTGTCCTCTGCACAAAGCGTACCTCCTGTGGCACGGACGAGACGGTGACCAGTATAACCGCATGCACCATGAACTTTATATGAACTATATTATATCCAGCAGTCTGCGCCCTGTGTCAGGTACTGTATAACCGCAAGACGGGGTACTCTAAAGGAACTAGGTGTTTGACCATGGGTCAACCGCAGGTCCCCCCGTACCCCATACGGGTGGGCAGGACGTGCTTGCTTGTGTGCATATGCCGGACGCGTGCACCCTTTCTTGTGTGCAAAGGTTCGAGCTGGGGGCGCATCTCCTTGGTAGACACTCGGGAAACACACGCGGGATGAAGCGGCAGGGATCTTCTCCACCCCTGGTCTGCGGGGCTCACCTGTTGGCTCGGCAGCCCGTGAACGTCACAATAATGGGGAACAGCCCTTGCTGCGCTGGCCAAGGCTGTGCGTGGCAACAGCCCACTTGCGTGCTCCATGCCCAGGGGATGAGCCCTCGCTAGGACGTGCCTGCTGCAGGTGCCACTCGAGTTGCGCAGCACCACGAATGAGCCTACGAGTATGCGACGAAGAAACGCTGCACATGCTGAGGAAGAAAACATTTGAAGATGAAGAAACGCTGCGCATGAAGGAACGCTGCGCATGGGATGTCACTTGTGGCCTCGCAAGGGCAGGTGCTGCATCCGCGACCTACAACCTCCCATGTCTACCTAACGTTGCCAGGTGTCGCCAGGTGGCCACAGCCTTGCCTTGCTGACGCCATGTGCCCTTCTGGCTTCCCCTCCCCCACCCCACTACGAGTCGTTGCCCGCCCCCTCTCGGATCCCTCGCCGCCCACCTGCCCTGTCCGTTCGCCCTTGCTGCTCACTCCCCCCCTTCTCTTTGCCCCTGCTCACTTCCCCCTTCTCTGCGCCCCTGCTCACTTCCCCCCTTCTCTGTGCCCTGGCTGGCTTCCCCCCCCCCCCCCCTTGTGCTTGCGGGCACCCCCTCGCACCTTGTGCTTGCGGGCACCCCCTCGCACCTTGTGCTTGCGGGCATCAGGCCGAGCATGGCAGTGGACGACAAGGTGCGGCTGCTGATGATCTACGCGGCCACACACCCGGAGAAGTTGGACGCCACCAAGCGAATCCAGTGGATGAAGCTCACCAAGGTGAGGTCTTCATATTGTTGTGGATGAAGCTCACCAAGGTAAGGTCTTCATATTGTTGTGGATGAAGCTCACCAAGGTGAGGTCTTCATATTGTTGTGGATGAAGCTCACCAAGGTAAGGTCTTCATATTGTTGTGGATGAAGCTCACCAAGGTAAGGTCTTCATATTGTTGTGGATGAAGCTCACCAAGGTAAGGTCTTCATATTGTTGTGGATGAAGCTCACCAAGGTAAGGTCTTCATATTGTTGTGGATGAAGCTCACCAAGGTAAGGTCTTTATATTGTTTTGGATGAAGCTCACCAAGGTAAGGTCCTCATATTGTTGTGGATGAAGCTCACCAAGGTGAGGTCTTCATATTGTTGTGGATGAAGCTCACCAAGGTAAGGTCTTCATATTGTTGTGGATGAAGCTCACCAAGGTAAGGTCTTCATATTGTTGTGGATGAAGCTCACCAAGGTAAGGTCTTCATATTGTTGTGGATGAAGCTCACCAAGGTAAGGTCTTCATATTGTTGTGGATGAAGCTCACCAAGGTAAGGTCTTCATATTGTTGTGGATGAAGCTCACCAAGGTAAGGTCTTCATATTGTTGTGGATGAAGCTCACCAAGGTAAGGTCTTCATATTGTTGTGGATGAAGCTCACCAAGGTAAGGTCTTCATATTGTTGTGGATGAAGCTCACCAAGGTAAGGTCTTCATATTGTTGTGGATGAAGCTCACCAAGGTGAGGTTTTCATATTGTTGTGGATGAAGCTCACCAAGGTAATGTAGACGCCACCCCGCGCGTCCAGTGGATTAAGCTCACCAAAGCATGTGCAGCATTTCTTTGGGGATGACGCTCAGCGAGGTATCCCTTCATGGTTCCTGTGCCGTGAGCGCGCCAAGGTAGGGTTGCTGTTATGCCACGGTGAACGAAGCGCACCAAGGCTAGGCAGGTTGCTGGGGTGGCTGAAGCGGCCCAAGTGCGGGCCATGTCGTGGGCAGGCACATTCGTGCACATCCAGGGGTTGGGCTGCGCCGCCGCTGTCAATGTGGAATGGTAATGCTGCTTACGCAAAACCACTGATGTCAATGCCGCAGATGTCAGCGCCCATCGTAGCGACCACCGCACTGTCCGGTACCGTACCTTGTCACCAGTGGCTGGGTGCCTGTGCCGCATGACCCTCCTGTACCCCTGCCCTTCCCCCTTCTCCGTCCCTACTGCTCACGTCACGAGCCGGCACGCCTCATCTTCCCTTGTTCGACACATGCATGCGTCCCGTGCCCTGCTGGCCACCTACCATACATGCACCTTGGCCCCTAGCCCCCACACCTCCAGCCCCTTACCTCCCACCCCCTTTGCCCCTTACCCAACACACCCCGCATCCCCTTGACCCCCGCCCCCCCTGCCAGGTGAGCGGGGATGAGTTCAACGCGGTCAACAACCTCGAGTGCATCGGTGTGCCGGTCTCCAAGACCTCATCCTCAGGCGGTTTCTCTCTCTCCTTTGGCAAGCGCAAGAAGCGCGTCATCCGCAAGGAGAAGGAGGGGGAGCAGTCCAACTGGAACCTGGCGCGCTTCCAGCCCTACCTGCAGGTGCGCGCAATGCACTTCATGCACGCAATGCACTGAAGGCCTGGTATGGGGTGTCCCATCCCATGGGCTGCAGCTAGACATGTGCTGGTAGCTGCCTGCATGTGTAGCACTCGCACACGCGCACGCAGCTCCCGTTCTAGTCTACACTGCATATGTTCCCATATTCTGGCACCACTCATGGATCCAGGGCGTCTCTTGCAGTGTGGGCTGTAGCTCGGGCCGCCGTTGGATTGGGGTCCCCTCTACTCGCGGAAAGCATGGCCACAGGCCATAGGTCCTACGTCAATCCTGGGCTGTAATCACGATCAGCTTTGCTTCACACGCAGGACAAAAGATTTCATTTGTAACAGCACTTTGCTGTCGTCTGTCACGATACATGCATATATGACGATATACGTGGAACGACACCAGCTCAGAGTGCGGAGGCACGGGGGAGATGCAGATGTTAGATTTATGTGCGCGGACACTACATGGGGGTGGGGCCGCTATCACGCGTTTGCAGGCTTTGTCCATAGCCGCAACGCCTGGTGTGCTTGGGGTGGCCTTGACTATGGTTGGCTTGATGGTTGGGACGCGGTTACTGCACGATGGGTATTCCATGGTCGCTACACTGCTGCGCATGCATGGAGGCAACGATTGGGCAAGCAGGCATGTGGCAGATTTATTCATAGAGTTAACGTGAGTATGCACGGAATGTGCCGCACTGATCAACAACATTAATGGCTACGTCAGCAGTTTGTGACGTGTGGACGGCAAGAGGGGTAGGGAAGCGGCGGTTGTGTACCCTAGGGGCTAGAAATCGTTGTTGCTGTGTGTGCGCTTCCTGCTGATCAAGCCCTCATGCTTGTACGATCATGACTCGACTCCACTGGTTGCGTCACTGCGCAGGAGGTGGTGGAGGACCTGGTGAAGGGCGACCTGTCAGCCGAGGAGTTCCCTTTTGTGGGCGGTGCCGTCAAGTCCGTCGTCAATATGTCCGGTGGTCACTCGGCGCCCACGCCACCCACAGGCAGCGGGGCCAGTGCGCGCACGTCCACCAGCGGGGGAGTCAAGTCAGCCCGCACAAAGGGCAGCTGGGCCAACAAGGGCAAGTCGACCGACGACGGCGACGACGGGGGGCGCCCCTCCCGGCACACGGACGGCTCGCGCGTCTCCAGCTCCCACTCCAAGCGCATCATCGTGTTCGTGCTGGGCGGGATGGCCTACTCGGAGATCCGCAGTGCTCACCAGCTCAAGGCGTCCACCGGCCACGAGGTCATCGTCGGCTCCAACATCATGTATGCGCCCAAGGACTTCATGGAGATGCTGCGCAAGCTCAGCCCGCTCGTGGAGGAGGACATCTGAGGGGGCAGCAGGGGAGGAGGATGTCTGAGGGGGGCAGGAGGGGAGGCACCGCGTTCCACGATGGTGATCCCGGAGTGGAGCTGCACAGTTGTGGTCCTAGCTCCCCCTGCTACCGCCTGTGCAAGCCTGTGGACTGCAGGGATGCCGCACCGGATGGCATGCCTGCAGCTGCCCCCAGGTGGTTGCAGCTGGTTCTGCCTGACGTTGTCCTTTCTGCGTCGAGGAACTCTGCTTCCGTTTCGGCACGCTCTTCTGCCGGCTGGCTGTTGGATCAGGATTCTCACCTGCTTCGCTTGACCCATTGCAGTAGCTGCAGATATTGTGGGTCTGGCTGGCTGTAGATCTGTTGCAGGGCACAGACCAGATGGCTTTGTGAAATGTGTCCAGGAATAGTTGTCTCACTTAATAATCATATGCAGGTGTAGATATCTCACTGTGGCTGGTTAAGTCAGTATATCAACGAGACACACATATGCATGGGGATGTCTGGCAGCATGCCACAAACTCAAAATCATGATAATTACGCAATTACAGACACTTTAAACCCCTCATTAAACTGGAAGCTGATTTCCCGCCGGATTTCGGCTTAGATCGAACCCATTCATTGGCTGTTCCGCGTGGCCTGTTTGTTCCTGATTACCAGGTCAGGTTCCCGGTAAGCAAAGCTCTAGCGAAGCGAGCATGTGCCTGACCAGATCAAATAGAACCGGTAGAATTGTTTGTTTATCCATCCATCCGTGACTCCCCAACGGGAGCACGTGTTTAATTAATTAATGTGCCTGACACATAACGTAATCGATTAATTACACGAAGACTTCACGTGAGCATAAATCCTTGTTTACAAAAATTTAATTATAACATGCCTCCGTGGGGAGATCATGTAGCACATATTCCATGATGGGGGGGGTGGAGGAAGCCGCGTGATCGAACTATCCTAACTCTAAGCTATCTAGTCTAGAAAATCCTCACTACACTACTCATCAAAACGCCTCCTCCGCTTGGGGGGAGGGGGCTTGCCCAAATCCTTATGTGTGGATGGAAATATGGGGGTGGAAGAATTCTATCTAGCCGCGAGGGGCGGGCGGGGGTTATCTAACCGCGAGTTTCATAACGTAATCCACCACGATGATGAACAAGTAAACGGTGACAGGACACATGCAGCCTTGCTAGACGCCTGCCTGCAGTAGGCATGGCAGCCGGGGTGATGCCGTACGTGTCTGAGTGCTCACCGAGGTGGTCGACCCCTCATACAACTTGATTGCAAATGACAGCATGCAATCAGGGGGGCGGCCATGCGAGCGCGGGCAAGGACGGGTAACAGAGCGTCCCAGCTAACAGAATCAAAAGCCTTGACGAAGTCTATGAAGATTAGGATGGAGAGAAACCGTCACCAGGTATCGTGATAGCTCGCCCCAAGGGCAACCCATGAATTAGTTTGCACCTATTATGATTCACGTGGGTCGTGGGTTAACCCTGGGAATGCCCCTGAAACCCCTCAGGCTCCGGGAGCTAAAATTAAATTAAATTAAATTATAACATGCCTCCATGGGGAGGTCATGTAGCACATATTCCATGATGGATGGGTTGGAGGAAGCCGCGTGATCGAACTATCCTAACTCTAAGCTATCTAGAAAATCCTAACTACACTACTCATCAAAACGCCTCCTCCGCTTGGGGGGAGGTGGCTTGCCCACAGGGTCGGGCGTGTGCGCCTTGACAATCTTCTTCCACCGCGTCTTGTCCTGCATGGCAGTCCAAAGACGGGAGAGAGAGTGGATGCGGTGCTCAAACTGGGCTGGGACCACTAGGTCGTCCAGCAACATCTGAACGTAGTTCGTGACAGGTTTCCCTACCCTTTTGGGAATGTCCTCGGGGCCAGGCCAGGTCAGAATGTGCCGCCCTGGCTGGCCAAGCCGCTGGGGGCCGGCCAGACCGAGGGTGGTGTCGACCTGGCTGGTGCGGGCAAGGTGGCCTACAAATGCTATCCTACGCTGCCTAATCTCGTCCGAAACACGAGGCATGCCATGATACAAAGACTCTGATGACGGACGCTCGGAAAAACCTACGTTAAGGACCTGTCGGAGCATCCTGTAAACCGTGCCGTCTAGCCTAGCTGCCAGTTTGGGTGGGAGGGTCCACGCCTCGGCGCCATACGTGAGCACCGTGAGGACGAGGACCTTGAAGAGCATGCGCTTGCGGTGCCCGCCCAGGCCCTTCGAGCGCCAGTAGGGTGTGAGCGAACGGAGCTTGGCCCAGGCAAGGCCGATGCGGGTGTCCACATCGTCGGCGGTGTCAGGAAGCCAGCTCCCCAACAGCTTGAAGCGGTCGCGGAACGGGACCTCCGTCCCGTCGAGCAAGCGCGGCAGCGGTGGTGTACTGGAGGCCCCAATCACCATCGCCTCAGTTTTGACACTAATCTCCAACCCCACCGCCCGCGCCTCCAGGCCCAGGCAGTCCAGCCAGGTCTGAATGTGCTCGGGGCTCTCGATGAGGGTGGTAAATCAGGTCGGCAAGGCGGTAACCAGGTCTAACCCCGCCGTGCTCTTTCACGTTAAGGATGTCCAAGCCTGGCTCGAACCCCTTAAGAGCAGTAAAGCGCGCACGTGCCCGGCGCATGACGTGATCCACGACAATAATGAACAGGTATGGGGACAAGACACAACCTTGCCACACCCCGTGGTGAAGGGGGAATGGTGCCTTCCGCAGTCCGCACTACTGCCTGTGAGCCCTCATACAGTCGGCGAATGGCAGCAATAAACGCAGGTGGCACCCGATCCAGAGCTAGGATGGCCCAAAGAGCCTCCGGGAGCTAGAGGCCTTTATATTCTCCCAAACCGGCGCCTCTAAATGTGTTCCAAGCCTATCTGTGGGCTCTGGACCATTAATTAATTAATTAAACGCGTGCTCCCGTTGGGGAGTCACGGAGCACCGAAGTGCATTTAATCCCTGTATGTGCACAACAGGAAGAAAGGGCAGAGACCCCCTTTCTCCTTCATGCCAGAGGCATGCCACAGCAGCAATCGGACACGATAGACAATCCGGCAAGTTCTGTGGGTGCAATAAGACCCATGTGAGCATATCATAACAAGGAGAGTGGGCAAGTAATCTGATCATAGCCAGTTGTCTCCTTGATAGCCAGGACGTAGCATGGCTGGCTATACAACGGCTAAGCTAAGGCCGGCTAGGGCTGGTTGTGTACCGTGTGTTAGCGGTGCACGTGACTAGGTATGGTGGCACGGCTATTCAAACATTCTAGGCATGGGTGCCATGGCGGCAGTGACTACCAATAATTCAAACTAGGGCTATTCTAGTCCGCTGGGGGCGTCCACATCTTGTGGTTGATCATCAGGTCCCCGCCCCTCCAGTACAACTTGGCTTCTGGGTCCTGCTTGTGGCGGAGGTATTCAGGCCACAAGTCGCGTCGCTGCTGCTGCTTCAGGAGCGGGGGTCAGGTCGTCGTCCAGCGCCCAGGTGAGGTCGTGCAACCTCTTGCGACGAGAGAGGAACCGCTGCTTGTCCTCAGGGGAGGGGAAGGTGAGCAGGACTGGTGGGGGAGCCACCTTGTCCCGTCCCGTGAGTGGGGAAGGCGGTGGCACCCGCGCAGTTCTACCTCACCTACCAAGCCCATGAGGGCAAGAAGCTGGTCCTTGAGCTCGTCAGCAAGGGAGGTTGACGTCTCACCTGGCTTCTGGGGGAAGCGACGTAGCACCACTCGGCACTCGCGGCAGGCGCGGTCGGTGACCTCCACCGGTCGGTGACACCGTACGGAGGTATGTTCTTATTAATTAATGCTTCACGTGAGCATATTTCTGGCCTGCGCTGGTTGTCTCCTTGATAAGTCCCAATTGGGATGGAAATGGAATGGGATGGATGGATGCAGCTGTTAATTAATTAATTGACGGATGGATACCGCTATTAAGTAATGGATGGATACAGCTATCTAGCTTCTAATTACTCGCGGACATGCTTGACCCGCAAAGGACAACCCCTGGATGATGGTAGGTTGATTGTAGGGTGGTTTACAATAACGTGCATATTGTAGCCGATTTTTTGTTTTGAAATGGGACCAATGAAAAGGCGATGCAATCGGTTTATTAGCTTGCAACTGCAGGCCCATCCTGGTTCTCATACCAATTACCCCTATGCCCAAACATACACAAGACACTGGGCACGCGGTGGCATACCCACTACAGTCTATTCACAGAAGCGATGCCAGCATGGCATTTCTCAATGCCTTTGCAAATCTGCTGCGATCATGTCTCCTGCTGTTCCTACGGCACGTCACTTCATGCCCATTGGCTGCACTGCGTAGATTGCCTGCAGTTCACTCGGGCTCAGCCAGTCCTCATCCTCAGTGGGGTCACCCACGTTACTATACGCAGGCGCCGTGGCTGCGACGCCTGCGACGCCAGCACCTGGCAGCACACCATCCCACGCTACGTGATGCCAGCTCAACGGTTGCATGGCACTGTGGTCATAGGACACGTCACCACCACCTGCGGGTGCATGGCTGGCCGTCCATCTGTGGACGAGAGGCCACACAGACGGTGGTGGCGACCCCGACGGGGTGGGTGACGTCAGCATGGACGGTGAGGTGGCACTGGGACCATCCCCTGCTTCCGCGCGCGCACCCTCCCCTGAACTGTCATCGTCAATGCGCCAACTGGCGCCATCATCGGCAGAACTGTCATCCCTGGCACCATCATCGATGGCTTCTTCCAAAGCAACCACCGAGCCTGATGCCAATGCCGGTTGACCCTCGCTCCCGGTGACGTCACCACCAGCGTCAGCGCCTCCCACGCTTGTCGCCACTGGGAGAGCAGCATCGCGGGTGCCAGCAGCAGGAAGCGTGGCAGCACCCACAGGCGGCGCAGGAGCCACCCACGCGGCTGATGCAGCTTGCAAACCAGACCCGGCCCACACCGACCGTTCCCTAGCACCCCTGCCACGACGCGCACCCGCTACTCCATCGCTGCTGTCACTGTCACTGACACCATCACCCCGTCTCGTCCAGAGAACACCCTGAGTGCCCGCGCTGGCATCCGCACCCGTCATCTCCCTCGCCCGACCCATGGACGGGGATGAACCGGCCCTCGACCGGCCCCCTGTGCCCTCCTCCCGCCGCGTCCACAGCACCTGGCCACCACCCTTGCTGCCGTCAACCAACCCATCACCGCGCCGCCGCCCCATCGCCCCCCCCGCGGCATCCCGCAAGACCTGGTCCACTATCGGCCTGGGTCCCAGCGCTCCCTCAGCCCCCACCCTGGCAGGCGGTGTGTCTAACCCCTTGCCACCATCCACCATGGTCGACCGCCACGGGGACGAGCGACGCTCATTTGGGGGCCAGCCACCCACCGCAGGGGGCCCTACCTCCCCCGCCGGCGCTTCTGGCGGCCGCAGCGATGGTTCCTGCAATGGCGTCGAATTGGCCTCGCCTGCCCGCAGCCATTTGGTTGCTAGGGACTGCACGGCCTCCAGTCGCCGACCTGCGTCTGAGATGGACAACTCACCGCCCCCCCCACGACGCCCCCACTCCCAGCCGGAGCCGCTGCCAGGTGGCAGTGGCACCCGTGGGGGTGGTGACGGGGCCTGCGAGGGCGCCCCCCCTTGGTCGGCCCGCATGTTCATCCAACGGTCTAGAACGGCCTCGCGACGCGCTGCCACCTGGCGCTCCCTGTCGCCACCCTCCTGCCCCCCATCCTGATCGGGTGCGCCTTCATCGGTGCCCCGCAACGCCTGCGTCAGCCACATCAGCGAGACCGCGGCGGCGGCACACCCACAGAGCGCCAGCAAGGCACCCGCAAAAACGCCGCCGTCAACACCTCGTAGTACTGCGCTGATGTCATCGCTGACGTCGGTGACGCGGTCCACCACAAAAGGGAGCACCGGCATGCCCGCATTGCTGATGTCGCCCACGCGCTCGCCCAGAACGCTCGCCCCCTTGGCTGCAAGCATCTGCATGCGCGCGAGGGTTTCTGGCAGCTTGGTCGCTTCCAGCGCGTCGGACAACATCTGCGCCAGCTGATCACCGCGCGACCCCAGCAACGACGACATGCGGGTGCCCCCCTCGGTGCGGTAGGGGGTGAACAGCGGCGCACCCTGCGACGGCAAACCCAGCGCACGCACATCCGTCTCATCCTCCTCCTCTTCATACACATCCCCTGGCTCCGCAACGCCACCCCCTGGCTGGCCCCCTTGCCCCAACCCTCGTTGCTGCCCCCTGCCCACCCAGTACGGCACCAAAGTATCCTCCACTCCACCGACGCCCGCCTGCGAGGACGGGCCCACGGCAGCGGCGCCCTCCACCAACGGCGCGTCGCCCGACCGGGCAGACAGCCGGCTGGAAATGCCTGTGCCTTCCCCGCTGCCCGTGGCCACACCGCCAGGGTCCCTGTCACCCACTGGCCTCCCCACATCCCCGCCCGTCATCCCATCCCTCGTTTCCCCCGCCACCACGCCCAAGCCCCTGTTTCCCCGCGATTGGCCCCCAAACCCCTGGGCAGCCCCAGCTTCCCATGGCAGGGTGGCACCTGGCGCGTCCCCCACCCCTTGTCCCCGCACATCGAACGGGGGTGCCTCTGCCACGGTCGAGCGACCACCCACACTGACGCCGCCCTTGTCACTAGCACCGCTGTTGTCTCCTGCATTGGTCGACGGCACGCTGCTGCTTGACGGCACGCTGCTGCTTGACGGCACGCTGCTGTACGACGGCGCGGTTCTGTACGACGGCACAATACCCGCCGCCGCTGCTTCCTCTGGGAACATCTCCGCCCACTTGTCGCGCCACGATTGGAGGCCAGGTGGCACGCCCGCCGTGGCAGGACCCACGCCCACCGCGCCTGCTGACACTGTTGTAGCACCTGGGTTGGTTGCAGGCGCAACATCCACAGAAACAAAGCCCTCGCCGCCCCCGTCCTCTGTGACGGCGGGCACGGCATCGCTGCTGCCAAACGCGACAACGGGCGCCGCTGCCACCCCCCAGACTGCCTGCGCGCTGTCGTCACCGCCCTTTACTTCTTCTTCTTCTTCTTCTTCTTCTGATGCTGCTGCTGGTGGTGCCGCATCCACCCCCTCCCACCACGGTGGCTCCTGCATGGGTGCCCGCAACATGCCACCCGCCACGCGCACTTGTTCCTGACCCACAACCGACCCACCACTCAACCCATTCATTGACTCACTACTGGACCCACCCACCCCCGGCCCGCCTAGGCTCATTAGGGCACCCACCCCTCTTGCGTCGCCGCCATCCGCGCGCGTGCTTGCCCGTGGGACATCCAGCAGCGACGACCAGCGGGATGGGGAGGGGAGAGGGCGGGCCCACCCAGACGGCTCCCCCTGAGTCCACGACAAGGGCGAGGGCTCCTCCTGGGGGACACGTCCGGCAAAAGACGGCGTGGGAGATAACTCCTCTCCGCCGCGTGGCAGCGGGCAGGATAGCGGCGCAGAGGCGGCCGCCACCTCGCGACGCACCTGCAGCAGCTCTTCCGTGCTCATCGAGTGCACCCTGCCAGGGGGGGGGGGGGGGGGACAACGCGGCAAAAAGAGGAGGTCAGCGTATGCGGCAAAACGGCGTGGCAAGGATGGCGCTGGGATAGCTGTAGGCAAAGCATTCACTATCAGGCGATGCGGTCACTCATAAGGGCGTGTGGTCAACATAAATAAAACACGAGCCGGCGCCTGTCTTTCAAATCCACAGGAGACAAGTCACCGCTCCACAACAAGCGGCCGCTGCACCATACGGTAGAAAGGGAAGCTTTTCCCTTTCCACACCCAGACACATACATCCCAATGCCATGGTCAAACCGCCACCCCTTACCTTCCCTCGCCGCCAGTCCTGCCCCCCCCCCCCACCTCACTGCCAGCCCGCTCCCCCCCTTTACCTCGCCGCCAATTCACGCGTCACCACCTCCTCCAGCTGTGGGGAGGACCACGGCAGCCGCTCCCCATTGGCTGACGCCGCGACCGCGCCGTCGCTGCCGAGCCCAGCTGCCGCGGAGACCGGGCCCAGCCACACGGTCCAACATGCGAAGCCGGCCGCCACGCCTAGCTTGGCGCATTGTAGAAGCGGCGGCCGAGCATCACCCCAGTCGTTCTCGGCCCGCACTTGACAACACGGCGCACGCCATTTGCGCTGGAACTTGCCGCGCCGGCAGTCAGCGCTTTCACGACCGACTTCCCGTGAAACGCTCGACGATGGGAGGCAACAAAAACGCCTTAACCCATTTCTGTAAGTAGATCGCGGGAATCCACGGACCTGCAACCGGCGATTGCCATCGCGTGTGGACGAGCAGTGTGTTCCTATTGCCGGCGGCAACGGCTGCGCTGCCTGGTGGCTGCCTCCGGAAAGGACAAGAGACTTACTGGTCAGAAACTGCCGGAGCATCACTCGACGACTTGGGGAATTTCATCAAAAGCCGAGCTGCTCATGCTTCACGCACGCAGAATCCACCATCTATAATCCACAAATGTCTAGACATTTAAAAATACATATAGCCACGCTAGTCCAGATTGAGCTTGCTGGGAAGCATCGACCCGCGACTCCAGAAATTTCAGCTGACTAGCCGAAGCACTGCCAGGTATGCCGCAGCACTGGTGGCCAATTACAGACGGCACTTTCCAGCCGCCATACTCTACAATGACTTGAACGATATGGCAACAAATATCTGCCTCAAGAAAAGCTATGGCGAATGTCGGAGCACATATCGTCAGTACATGTTTCCCTGTTTCGGCCATTACATATAACAAGCGTGCATGCCCGGCAGGATCTTGCTTGGGAGTTGGGGGGCCTGTTGGGGGTGGAATTTGGGACATTGCCTATTGGGCTATTGGGATAGTTATAGTAAAAGCCACCGTGATCAGGATCCGTAATCAGGAGGGGTGCTAATAATCGCTTGCCCCCAAGAAAAGATCCACGTCCATTCAGAAAATGCGTTTTCAGTGTACGGCAGAAAGTTACCGTAGTTATAAAAAAGCCAACTCCTTAGTAGCGACTAGCAAAGTGACAATCGCTAGTTTTTTCTATACACTTCGTGTCTCCGTTGTCGACAAGCGGCCATTATTGCTGATGCCTGATGCCACGTTCTTGGGCTTCCTAGTGCCTGGCTTCCTGCCCCCTTGTCAGCCCGCCCCGCTCGTCCCGATTTCCCGAATCCACCGGGGATCGTCTCGACCTCGGGAAGGGATCCTGTAGCGACACAGCGACAGGCAAACCTCGATACTTCCTACAGCCAATTATTTCGACGGCCATTAGAGAGCGGGCCAGTCAATTCCCAGCAGCAGCCTAGCCGTGCCAATCAGTACAGAATTGAGCTTGTGAAGACGACTCTGAGTTTGGGAGAGCGCAGTTTGTCTCATTAGAAGTTTTTTCTTGTGGATGGGAAACTGTTGTATGGAGAGATGTTAATTGCTGTGGGTCATCAGGCCCGGTCCTGTTGTGCTCCTTGCCTTGAGGCATAATCGCAGTAGAACGATGGCATCAGAACGTTTACTAGCCCCGCCAAGAGCCAACAGCATGGACAATCTGATTGTTGAACGGGGTGAGATAACTGAGGCTAGCAGAGGTCTGGGCCGCTCTCGGAGCGGCATTGATGTTGGGGGTTCGACGGAAGCAGCGCCTTGTTTTGACGATTCTTCTCCATTGCTTGGCAGGAGCTCCAGGTAAATTTGGCGAGTATTCCCGCCTAGATTTAATACTCTTCCTCCTCCACTCAATGCCACCCCTTGACCAGAATTTGGCATGTAGAACCGAGCACTGCTTGCTGCGCGACTTCTGAGCTTTCTCCTCCTTCAGGTTGCCCTGTGAGTTTGCAGTACGGTAGAGAATTTCGATGGACAGGCTAGCAAGGCTTCTTTGTTCCAGCCATGGGTCACCCTGCTTAGTCGGTATGCTGCTCCCCGCCAGCTCGTCCATAACACTAATGTCCTAGTTTGCTCCTTCCTTGAAAAGACCGATTTTGGGCGGCACAAATAGTAGCCCTTGTGGTTGAAACGTGGTGAAATTCTCTCGAAGAATACACATGATCAGCGATTCTTGGTGCCTCAATTGAGCCTCGGCAATTTGCGTTGATGTGGCGGGGCAGCACCCTGGGTGGAGTAGCTCTACCCTCCATTACCCCATCTTACCACTGTCATCTGTACATGGGTGGCTCCCATGCTGCCGCCAACTAGCGTGATAGTTGCTGTTCCCTCGGTAGCCCATGCGCCAGAATTATATATACTTCTATCCCCTCGTGCGCCACATTTGTCTATGTGTGTACTTTGGTGACAGGAGATGAGTGTTACTGGGGGGGGGGGGGGGGGGGTGCGCACCACACCACATCGCAACGCACGTCATGGCATGGCATGGCATGGCATGGCATGGCATGGCATGGCATGGCATGGCATGG
The DNA here is from genome assembly GCA_009746045.1 of Mesostigma viride. Classification (NCBI taxonomy): domain Eukaryota; kingdom Viridiplantae; phylum Streptophyta; class Mesostigmatophyceae; order Mesostigmatales; family Mesostigmataceae; genus Mesostigma; species Mesostigma viride. The sequence goes on along the minus strand of RPFO01000114.1, from coordinate 1,322,011 downwards.
CATGGCATGGCATGGCATGGCATGGCATGGCATGGCATGGCATGGCATGGCATGGCATGGCATGGCATGGCATGGCATGGCACAGAACGGATGCCCCTTCAGGGTGCCGTGCACAAGAGCATCTCTTGGCGACATGCTTGCAATTTGGAATGTATGCCAGCTGGCGCGTTCTGCAGTGGCCGGGCCCACAGGGAGGGGAGATAGGTTGCAATCGCGCGCATCGGGGTATCCTTGTGACCGCCGCCCCACACACCTGATTGTAGCAACTGTGCTACTGCCACATGTGCCTGCCTTGCGCCTTAGCCTCACCACACCCCGCATGACCTGAACGAACGAACGAACGAACGAACGAACGAACGAACGAACGAACGAACGAACGAACGAACGAACGAACGAACGAACGAACGAACGAACGAACGAACGAACGAACGAACGAACGAACGAACGAACGAACGAACGAACGAACGAACGAACGAACGAACGAACGAACGAACGAACGATCGATCGTCCATCCGCTTGTGCAACAGCCCTGGCCATGGGACCAGCGGGGATGCCGCCACCAGTAGTAGCGGCGGTGCTGACGGCGGTGCGAGCGGCGGTCACCCCTCCCAGCGCAGCAGCGCTGTGCAGCGCGTGCGTACCAACGCGAACGAGCACGTGAGCAACCAGCGGCGCAGCCTGCGGTCCACCACCTTGTTCCTTGCCCTCGAGATGATGGTGCGGATAGCACAGGTAGGCTCTCCTCTGCCCGTGCTCGGCCCGTTGTCTGCCCGCTTTGCCCCCATTTTCTGCAGCGCATCCACGCACGCGCTCCGTTGCTTGCTTGTGTGTGCCGCTGGTATTGGCGCACGCGCACCCTACCCGCCTCGGAGTACAGGATGGTGGGGGTATTGGCGCACGCGCACCCTACCCGTCTCGGAGTACAGGATGGTGGGTTTACAGTGGCCAGTGATCAGTCGGCGTCGTGTCGCCATATGTCGACCGTTTGGGTTGGCAGCGCCTCCCCCCCAATCGCCACATCTTTATTGGCGGGTAGAGGCCCGCTAAGGCGCATCCCGAGGGGCCCCGCAAGCATTGTGTGGTGGTGGTTCCGTGCATACCTGGGTAGCGCAGGGTGAGGCTCGATGGCTTCCACCGTGGGTACCGGTGGTATCATGCAGGGGCTCACGCCCAGTGACCTCGTCCGGATGCCAGCCAGGCGCAATGGTGGCGGTGATCAGCAGCAGCTAATTTCCTTTAGCGTGTCAGAAGGCCAGCATGTGTGGGTGGCAGCAGGGGAGCGCCGGCGGGTGACATGCGGACGCCTCGACTAGTGACATGCCTTGATGAGAACGCCTTGACTAGTATTGGCAACGCACGCTCTAAAATTGGTCATTATCGGAACTCCCTGTATGGATATCTGCTGTCATCCGGTCGCCCGGGACCAATTGCTGCCATTTCTGTGCTTCTACCACCTTGGACTAATTGCTGGTTCTCGTATATATCCATGGCTGCCACGCCCCTTTTTTCCCCCGGTTCCCCCCCCCCCCCCATTTCTCCTCTCTCCTCGTCCCTTGCGTTCCTTCCCCCCCCTCGCCTTCCTTCCCCCCCCCCCCCCGCCGCTTTCCTACCTGGTCCAGGTGGTCGCCTGCATCGTTGTTCTGTCGCTGTCGACGGAGGAGCACCCGCACGCCCCCTTGCGCCTGTGGGTGGGCGGCTACGGGCTGCACGCCGTGGCTGTTATGGCGCTGCTCACCGCCAAACTGCGCTTCCGCTACGAGATCTCGCAAGGGGGGGGGGACGCGTTCGCAAACTCGCAAGTGCCAGCCATGTTCAACCGTGCAGAGGCAGGCAAGTGCTCAATCGTGCAGAGGCAGGCAAGTGCTCAATCGTGCAGAGGCAGGCAAGTGCTCAATCGTGCAGAGGCAGGCAAGTGCTCAATCGTGCAGAGGCAGGCAAGTGCTCAATCGTGCAGAGGCAGGCAGGTGCTCAATCGTGCAGAGGCAGGCAAGTGCTCAATCGTGCAGAGGCAGGCAGGTGCTCAATCGTGCAGAGGCAGGCAAGTGCTCAATCGTGCAGAGGCAGGCAAGTGCTCAATCGTGCAGAGGCAGGCAAGTGCTCAATCGTGCAGAGGCAGGCAAGTGCTCAATCGTGCAGAGGCAGGCAGGTGCTCAATCGTGCAGAGGCAGGCAAGTGCTCAATCGTGCAGAGGCAGGCAGGTGCTCAATCGTGCAGAGGCAGGCAGGTGGCACGACCAGCGAGGCTTATTGTGGCGGTATCGCGCGGCCCTGGTTAGCGAGGCGAGGACCCGCGTGGCGAGCGAGAATCCATCGGTGGACACCCTGTAAAGTCGTCGGAACCCAATTTTGTACTGGAGTGTGGCCAGCAGGAGCTGGTAGCGGTGGAGGGGGGTGAAGCGGGGTTGACTCTCATGCAGTTCCCGCAAAGACATGAAGGGGGATGCACCAGGGCCCAGCATGCACTAGGGGGCCACCAGCGGGCCACCAGGCACAGGGACGTCGGGGTGGGGTTGAGGCGCATGGTCGCGTGGGTGGGGTGGTCCTGCGTGTCCTGCTTCTGCTGTTATCATCGTGATGTCGGACCCCATGGGGTAGTGTAATTTTGCCCCAGCCCTTCTGGCGGGCATTCGCCCGACCCTTCCCCCAGCAGTAGGGCAGCCCCCACAAGCTTACCACCACCCTGGGTATGTGTAGCTGCCCTGTGCGGCGGCATAACCATGCGAGGGCGAGTGTGCGTGTGCGTGCGCTTGTACCTGCTGTGCTTGTGCGTGCGAGCGTGTGCGCGTCCCCTCCACGCACGTGCACCACTCTACTCCCACGCCCGTGCGCCCACCGCCCAGTGTCGCTCCACTCTGCGCCCGCTCGCACGCCCACCTGTGGTCACTGCGGTGCCTCGGGACACTCGGCAATCACGTCGGTTTGGCACTTACGTGTGCCTTGTGCTGGCGCTCGGCCCCCGAGTCAGCCAGTGATTCTGACACGTCTTGCCTCTGCGTGGTTGCTTGGCCTCACGCACCCCATTGGTGATGGGACTCCCTGGCTTTGCAGACCCCCTGTGCACTGCCCCCTTCTCCTCATACTTGGCACTTGCGCTGTTGGAGATGTTCTGGACCTCCAGCTTCCTGCGCACAAGTGTGTCAACGGATGCCCTCTGTGTGGCTGCTTGGCCCCCGCCCCCCCCCCGTCGTGCAGTGCTGGAGATGTTCTGGACGTCCTGGTTCCTGCTGGGCAACCTGTGGCTGTACAACAGCACCAACGACGCGCGCGACGCGCCGCAGCTGTTCCGGTAGGCAATTCTCCATTCCATCACCCATCTTCCATCACCCATCACCCATGGGCCGTCATCCATCATCCATCCTTCATTGTTTACTGTCCGTCCTTCCTTCATTGTTTTCTATCCATCCATCCTTCATTGTTTACTGCCAATCCTTCCTTCATTGTTTTCTATCCATCCATCCTTCATTGTTTACTGCCAATCCTTCCTTCATTGTTTTCTATCCATCCTTCATTGTTTACTGCCAATCCTTCCTTCATTGTTTACTGTCCATCCATCCTTCATTGTTTACTGTCCATCCTTCCTTCGTTGTTTACTGTCCATCCTTCCTTCATTGTTTACTGTCCATCCTTCCTTCATTGTTCACTGTCCATCCTTCCTTCATTGTTTACTGTCCATCCTTCCTTCATTGTTTACTGTCCATCCTTCCTTCATTGTTCACTGTCCATCCTTCATTGTTTACTGTCCATCCTTCCTTCATTGTTTACTGTCCATCCTTCCTTCATTGTTTACTGTCCATGCTCCATCAGCTTGGCGTATCTCCCGAGCCCCCCTGCGTTGTTTGGAATGGATGTCGCGTGTTTGTCCGCGTGGTGGCGTGTGCGCCTCACATGTACATTCGCCTCGTCGGGACGCTCCCTGGGGATGTGGATGCCGCCTGCCATGTGGCGCATCCATGGGGATGCCGCCCAGTCCGGCTGCGTTGTGTTTGGTGTGCTGAGCGCTGCGCGGTGACGCTGGCGCAAGGGGGTTGGCTGGAGGAGCCGTAGGGGCAGTGGGCAAATGCAGAACATGACACGACATGGAGATGGTGGACCCACTATTCGGGTGTACAGTGGCACCGCCCTGCACGCCTGGGGGGGGGCACGCCCGTGCTTGGTGGCTGGCTCCTAGATTCTTGGTTTACCGTTTACTGCATGTAGGTCGTTAACCATACTGCATGTAGGTCGTTTACTGTTTACTTGATGTAGGTCGTTTACTGTTTACTGCATGTAGGTCGTTCATGTTTACTGCATGTAGGTCGTTTACTGTTTACTGCATGTAGGTCGTTCATGTTTACTGCATGTAGGTCGTTTACTGTTTCCTGCATGTAGGTCGTTCATGTTTACTGCATGTAGGTCGTTTACTGTTTCCTGGATGTAGGTCGTTTACTGTTTACTGCATGTAGGTCATTTACTGTTTACTGGATGTAGGTCGTTTATTTTTACTGCATGTAGGTCGTTTGCTGACACCTGATGTAGGTCGTTTGCTGACACCTGTGGTACAGCTGGCTTGTGATATGTTTTTTTCAGCAGATTACTTGACAGCTGGCACATGAGGCCAGGGCTCGCCCCTGCACGCATGCGGCGGGCCACACTAGCGCCACCTTGTCATCGCCACATGGCTGTTATTTCGTGGCCCCCGTCATGCTCTCCCCCCCCCCCAATGGCACCTCACCCACCTTGCTGCGTGGTCGCCATGTCGCGCGCGCATGTCCCCTCAGCAGAGAAGAGGTGCTGACACGGCATAGTCCTGCTACCACGGACGAGACCTAAACCAGAGGAGGTGTGCTTACCTTGTGCGGTGCACTGCCTCGTGCCCCCCCACTGTTGGCACAGCCCACCCTTCTCGCTTTCCCCCTCACACCACCCCACCCCACCCCACCCTTTGTGCGCCTAATCATGCGCGTGTCGCCGCCTGCCCTTGCCCCCGCTACCAGCATCTCTCTCACCCTCGTGGTCACCCCTGCCCTGTTCCTCGCCCTTGCCCTTGCCCTCGCCCTGGCCCTGGCCTCCCACCAGCATCACGCTCATCTTCGTGGTCGCCGGCTTCATCGTGTACGCGCTGCCGCTGGTGCTCTGCCTCGCCATCTGCTGCTGCCTGCCCTGCGTGATCCTGGTGCTGGCCACCATGTCGGACCCGATGCACGGCAAGGGGGCCACCGAGCAGGCCATACGCAGCCTGCCCGTGACCAAGTTCAAGAAGACGGTGGGTGCTTGCGGGATCGGGGGGAAGTGTCCCTAGCTCAGAGGGGGCTGACTGCCGGCGGCAGGGGGAAGTGGGGAGAGGGGGGGGGCATCACTCTGCTACAGGGGGGATGAGTTCCGGCATTGGGGAGGGGGGCCAAGAGGCGTTTGATTGCCGGGGAAGGGGGGGGATTGGGGGGGGGGGGGGAGAGCGCAAGGACGGTTTCGTTCGTGTTGTGGAGGAAAAAGAAAGTGTTGGAAGGCAAACAGTGACTACGGCTTCGCAAGGTTCGATGAGGGAACAGTTGGAGGGAAAGGTGGAAGATCGGAGGGTAATGGGCCCCGTGCAGACGTGACAGGGGGGGGCAGCAACAAGCGGGGCATGTGGTGTGCAGAACGGGATGGCTTGCTGTCGGATCCATGGGAACACCGCCCCCCCGTCAGGAACACCGGCCCCCCCTCAGGAACCCCCCCCCCCCCCCCCCCCCGTGCGCTCCTAGGTCCAGACCAACCGACCCCCTGTGCCAGGGGTGGCTCTCGCAACGCCTACTCCCCTGTCCTCTGCTGTGTTCTGACAAAACGTGCCGTGCTCTCTCCGCTGGAAGTCCCAGCGCGCAGTGCCTGGCGGGCAGGCGGGCGGGCGGATGGGCGGGCGGGGGGGGGGGGGGGGGGCGGGCAGGGGCGGACAGGCGGGCGTGTGTGTGTGTGTGTGTGCATCATGTCCTCCTGTCCCTCTGGTCACTCTAGCATAATGTCCATGTATCCACGCTTTTGCCGGCCTCTGGTGGCCAACGGACTCACGTAGCAGTTCCCCTCCCGGTCCACTGTCCACCCGCACTCATGCGGCTTGCACCCACACCCATGCTGCTTGTCCACCTGGCAGCCAACCGCCCAGCGACCAGGCGACAAGGCAGGCCCGTCCACTGCGGCTGCCAGCAGTAGTAGCGGCGCGGGTAGCAATAATGGCGGAGCTAGTGCAGCCGGTGCCCCCGTGGGCGACGCGTCGGCGCAGGACGACCCGCTGGTGGGCGCGGTGGGGGACATGCCTGTCACCGCGGACGATGCGGTACGTGGGGTGTAGGTTACTGTGGACGATGCGATGGATGAGTGTGTAGGGTTATCATGAAGGGTGGTTGCTTTTGATGCAATTCGGGGGACTGCGGGGGATGTGGTGCGTGCTTGGCTGTTGGGGTACTGTTAGTTGATGACATGTTCGATGTGTGTGACCGCGGACAACGTTGTGCGTGCTTGTTGGTTGTACGGAAGGGTAATTATCGTTGGCTGCCGGTTAGTGCCGATGATGGAGTGGGGGGGGGGGGGGGGGGGGTGTGTGTGTTGTGGATTCTGTAGTGAGTGGGCGGCTGGTTGACGATGCGGTAAGGATTGTAGGTTCTTGTGGATGATGGGGTGGGTGGGTGGTGATCGGGCACCGTTTGTCTATCTGTTTAGGGGGTTCTGGTATTTCAGGTGATGGAGGATGATGGTTTGCGTAGTTGGCCATTTCCAAGTGATAGCTTTAGAGGCGCTCCGCTGAGCTTTGTGCATCCTGAACCCACCTTGTGGTGCCATTAATTGTCGCCCCCCTGCCACTGCGCCATGGGACGGTTGTGGGTAGAAAGCTGTGCTTCGGGTACCCGTAGAATGGGCATGGGGACAGGCAGGAGGGTGCTGTGCTGGCTGCAGGCGCTCCTACAGAGGGGCCCGTGATAGCTGCTGCCAGCTGCATTCTTTACGAGGGTTAGAGAGGCTCTGTGCCGTCATGCCACACTTTGTCTGGGCCTCTGCACAGCCCCGCAGCTCATGCTTGACATGGGGGGGGGGGGGAAAGGTGGCTCGTTGTGTGTGCGAGGAGGAGGCGAAGGGGGCTTTGCTTCTACCTGCCACGTGGGGCCCCTCATTGCTGGTATGGCGGCACATCATAGCAGTGGACGTGGGAAAGGTAAGCGTGGGAGCCTTGTTTGTCGCCACCAGGGCAGGGGTGGGGTAGTGGGAGAACTGAAGCTGGGCCCCACTTTCTTCCCTGGGGATGTGGTCAACCCCGCCATTGTTTCCTTGCTTCTACCCACGATTCTTCGTTCATCTGCATCCGCCCCACTTACTCCTGCCACCTGCCTCTGCCTGCAATGTCCCGCGCATCGTCGTCATCGGTGAGCTGTCATCTGCCCCCCCCCATGTCGGCGGTGTTGGCCAGGTCTGCTGCATCTGCTTGGTGGAGTATAACGACAACGAGGACCTGCGGCTGCTGCCCTGCAAGCACCACTTCCACATCAAGTGCGTTGACCAGTGGCTCAAGATCAACGCGTCCTGCCCGCTGTGCAAGGGGGAGATCCCGGGGGGCAGCAGGCAAGCCGCCGCGCCCAGCACCAGCAGCCGTGGCGCCGCCAGCCGTGCCGGCACGGAAGAAGTTTGAGAGGGTTCCGTGTGTTGCTGTTAGGACCAAGAGGACGCGCGTCCGGATGAAGAATGTGGCGGATTCCCATGTCGCGTTGTGGATTGCTCCAAGGTTAGGGTGCCATGCAGGCAGGCAGTCTGCATGACTGGTACGGCTGAACGTCTCTCCTCCTTGGAACCTGACTTGTTTGAAAGCAGCAGGGTTTTGCATGAGGCGCGTGCACAAAGCTGTTGACTAGAACCGCTTTTGGCATGCAGCTAATGCGTCGGTTGCCTCCATGTAAGCTATTCGGTGCGTACAGCACGTGTCACCTGTCAGGGTGCGCCATGGTCATCGATGAACCACCCCGTTCGATGACATGGCTTGGAAGAGGCAAGGCAGGGTTGTCTCTGAGGCTTCATCTTCTACCCAACCATAGGGCGGCCCCGCTGTTTCTGTCAGCATTATATGATGGAAGGGAGAGTCGGAATTGAGTATGAGCATGCAATATGGATTGTACTGGTTTGGTGATTGTGTGTGTGGTCTTTTTTTTAATTTGGCGGACAAAGATGGGCTGTATGTGGACCAATCAGGTAACCAGTGCAGGTTTTCTATTGCATGCTCGTAAATGGGGATGGATCCAGCGACCACCATTTGAGACCACCATTTGTGATCGAGGGTTCCATGCTCCACTACTTTCCAACAAAGGCACTTGTGTAAATAGTTATATAATTAATTTCACTTGACTAAGTATTGCACAAGTGTCGGAGGGTTCCATGGATGGGATTACATGCGCAGGCACCACAAACAGAGCCTGACATAGGAAGAACCCCCATGTGCAACGCTTCCCAAGGGTGCCCCCAATGCTGCAAAAAATTCACTCACCTTTATGCTAGAGTGCATATTGCCGTGATCACATTGCGGTGATTTGCGACGCTAACAAACGGCCGAAAACTACGGAAGCAGTTTTCATGGCGGCTGGCGACAACACATCGCCGGATACCTTTAATTATTTAATTAATTATACTAGTGTGCCCGTTGGGGAATCACGGAGCATTAACCCCGATGGATGGCCATCGGGATTAATGCCAGACCGGTAGGATTGCATTTAATTAAATTAAAAGGTTAAATTGTAACATGACTCCGTTGGGAGATCATGTAGCACATATTCCTTGATGGATGGATAGAGGTGGGCGAAGCCGCGAAACCTAGCTAATCTAAGTCTAAGCTAATCTAATCTAGAAAACCCAAGCTACTCTACTCAGCAAAGCATCCCTTCCTCTTGGGGGGAGGGGGCTTGCCCACAGGGGCTGGCGTGTGAGCCTGGACAATCGTCTTCCACCTCTTCTTGTTCTGCATAGCAGTCCGAGCAAGAGAGAGGGAGTGAATTAAATTAAATTAAATTATAACATGCCTCCGTTGGGAGATCATGTAGCACATATTCCATGATGGATGGGTGGGGTGGAGGAAGCCGCGTAATCGAACTATCCTAACTCTAAGCTATCTAGTCTAGAAAATCCTAACTACACTACTCATCAAAACGCCTCCTCCGTTTGGGGGGAGGGAGTGAATGCGGTGTTCAAACGGGGCTGGAACCACTACGTCGGCCAGCAACTGCTGTGGATAGGTCATGGCATGTTTACCCATCTTTCTAGGAATGTCCTTGGGGCCAGGCCAGGTCAGGATATGCCGCCCCGGCTGGCCAAGCCGCTGGGGGCCGGCCAGGCCGATGTCGGTGTCTACCTGACTGGTTCGAGCAAGATGTCCTACAAATGCTATCCTACGCTGTCTAATCTCGTCCGAAATGCGAGGCATACCCTGGTACAACGATTCTAAAGACCTATGCGTGGAAAACCCTACATTCAGGGCCTGACGTAGCATCCTGGTAACCGTGCCGTCTGGCTTGGCGGCCAGTGTGTCCGTGAGCGTCCATGCCTCGGCGCCATACGTGAGCACCGTGAGGACCAGGACCTTGAAGACCATTTGCTTGCGGTGCTCGCCCAGGTCCTTCGAATGCCAGTTTTGAGCAAACGATGCCTAGCCCAGGCCAGGCCGATGCGGATGTCCACATCGTCGGCGGTGTTGGGGAGCATACTCCCCAGCAGTTTGAAGCGATCACGGAACGGGACCTCCGTCCCGTCTAGCAGCCGCGGCAGCGGCGGGCGCCTGGTAGCCCCAATGACCATCGCCTCAGTTTTGACGCTAATCTCCAACCCCACCGCCCGCGCCTCCAAGCCCGGACAGTC
>RPFO01000114.1:1292175-1302175 GCA_009746045.1 Mesostigma viride | reverse complement strand
GCAGCAAGCAAGTAGACTAGCCTGCCTGTGATGTATGTCGACTCACCTGCCCGCCTGTGGTGTATGTCGACTCGCTTACCTGCCTGTGATGTATGTTGACTCGCTTACCTGCCTGTGATGTATGTCGACTCACCTGCCTGCCTATGATGTATGTCGACTCGCTTACCTGCCTGTGATGTATGTCGACTCGCTTACCTGCCTGTGATGTATGTCGGCTCGCTTACCTGCCTGTGATGTATGTCAGCTCGCTTACCTGCCTGTGATGTATGCTGACTCGCCTAGCCTGCCTGTGATGTATGCTGACTCGCCTAGCCTGCCTGTGATGTATGTTGACTCCCCTGCCCGCCTGTGATGTATGTCGACTCACCTGCCATGCGGCCAGCTGGGCTTGGCTGCATTGTCCGCGCTTCTGACGCGGTCGCTGGCTTAGCTGCTACGTGGCAGCAGTTGGTTGCATGCGGCTTGTCCCGTGTCCCGGGGGCAGGACCACCCGATGAAGCACACTGCCAGGGGCATCTCCCGCCCACCGGCACACCGCACTTTTTCTAGTACACACATTCACCCAGCCTTTTCGACCACATGCCTTGTCTGCCCTTCCGCCCCTTCTTTCGAGTGGCCCCCCCATTTTTTCTGCACCAAACTGGCATCCGTCTGCCGCCACTGCGTCCACCTTCACACCCAGCTCATCCACAACAAGGAACCAAGGCATGGACCCTTTTCACGCAGCCAATTCATGATCTGTCACCCTGACCTGTCCCCCCCTTCAGTTTTGCACGGCAATGACCATAGTGATCTTTGAATCGCCAGGTTTCCCGGGGACAGCTGCGTGCCTCCACCCTGACCCGCCATCCTGCCCTCCACCCTTCCCCCTACCCCCAGGGCATCCACGTCGCAGCTCCGTCAGGCATTGGAGTCGCACGGCGGCTGGTATCCGGACGCCTACCTGGCCGTGAGCCGAGAGCTCGTGCGTATGCAAGCATTAGCGAGGGGGGGAGGGGGCCAGGGGGGGGAAGCCATGGGGGGCCCCTCCGCATCTGGCCCCGAAGAGCGTGGCCTGGGCCCCCATGGTGGTGTGGCGAGTGGTAGCAGTGACAGCGTGCCTGCTTGGGCGGCGCCCTCAGGTCTGCTCAAGATCAGCCACGGCCGCGCGCGCCGGAAGGTGGACATCTCCTCCTGCCCCGCGCTGCAGTTCGACCTCTGCTCGGTGCGCCAGTGGCAAGAGGCGGAGGCCGTCCGGCGGCTGGCGGACATGTGGCAGCAGGAGGGGGCGACACAACGCGCGCGCGTGGACTGCGGGTACGAGCGGCAACGGTGTAGGGGTTCATGCATGGCATAAGGTGGCCTGCGTCATCTAGGCATTGGGCAAGGTGGCATGTTTTGCTTCGCTTCTGAGAAACGAGGCAAGGGTAGGAACAGTGTCGGTTTTGGAGGCACGTTGTGTGTGCAGGAAGTGCGGCTGTTGGGCTTTTCTTGGGTGGGCGGTAGACGCATACGTGGTTTTGCTGTGTTCGCATACTACTACATTGTTTTGCGCTGTTGACTTTGCTTGGGGCATGGACAGCCGCATGTACAATCATGTTGTCCGCTTGGGGCATGGCGCGTTGACTCCTCCTCCTCCTCCTCCTCCTCCTCCTCCTCCTCCTCCTCCTCCTCCTCCTCCTCCTCCTCCTCCTCCTCCTCCTCCTCCTCCTCCTCCTCCTCCTCCTCCTCCTCCTCCTCCTCCTCCTCCTCCTCCTCCTCTCCTTGTCGGCGCGAGCGTGGCGCCGGCTCTTGCGCGTGTTGCGTGTGTGGCGCCCTGTGCGTGTTCCCACGGTCACTCTACCAGGTGCTGCTACAGTGACCACCCCATTGAGCAAATGGTGCAGTGCCAGGACGCCCACCTCTTCTGCAAGGCCTGCGTCAAGCGCTATGTGGAGGTGAGCGTGGCCAAGCGTAGAGCCACATCTGTACATTTGTGTGTACGAGTGTGTGTTGTGTGTGTGTGTGTGTTTGTGTGTGTACGAGTGTTTGTGTACGCGCATGTGGCGGGGGGGGGCCAAAACATTACGTCCGCATGCTCGGAGGGGGCTGGCATGTCTCCTCTCGCCACCGCTGGTTTCTCCCTGTCTCGTTGCCGGTACTTCCGTTCGGCCAAGGACACGTGTGCTTCCATGGCGCCGGCCACGCCAAACGAACGGCGATTACGCCCGTGCGTGATGTAGGCATTTGGGGTAGTATGTAATAAAATGGGCACGATGCCAGCACTAAGGTGGATGATGTGTGTGCACTGCTTAGTAGGTAGTGCGGCGCTGGATGGATGGCTGCGCGGCATTCTTGGGTGATGCCCGCGAGGGGGGCAGGAAGTGCTGGGCCTTTGTCCATCGGATCCGCATTTCCGCATTATCGCTGCCAGTGACGGAGTTGCAGTGGCTGGTTGGCTGCACGGCGCGTAGTTGGAGACCAGAGCTGTCCGCGGGGGGTGTAGAGGCATGAGCAAGGGCGATGGGCGATGGGTGATGGGCGATGGACCCTCACGCGCATGCGCCACCAGCCAGACCAAATCACTGCATGGAAGCTGTTCATCCATCAAGTGACATGGGTAGAGCCGCAGCGTGACCCTGGGTGTCGCACTGCCAAGGTGCAGCATGGCGTGAGCGGCCACCGGCTGTGTGCCATGTCGGGTCATCCCCCGGCCATCCATCAGCGGACCACGACCAATTTACCCATGGATTGCCACCATTTACCCGCGGACCGCCACCATTTACCGATGGACAGCCACCATTTGCCCATGGATTGCCACCATTCTACCCAAGGACCACCACCATTCAACCATGGACTGCCGGCGCCAGCCACCGCTGTTGCTAGCAGGCAGCCGTGTCGGTTGTTGTGTGGGTCGCCCCCCTCTCCTCCGCCTGTCCCCATCCCCATCAGGCACGACGTCTCCCGCGGGTATTCCCCTCCCCCCCCCCCCCTGCCCCTCTCAGCCCCCCAGCCCTCCTCAGCCCCCCAGCCCCCTCAGCCCCCCAGCCCCCCCCCACCCCCCCACCCCCCCTCAGCCCCCCACCCACCCCTCACCACCCCCCACCCCCCCACCCCCACCCACCCTTACAGCCCCACACTCCCACACCCACTCACCCGCTCAGCCCCCACCCACCCCTCACACCCCCTCACCCCCTCAGCCCCCGACCCCCCTCACACCCCCACACCCCCTCACACCCCCACTCACCCGCGCACAGAATGTGCTGTTTGGCACCACGCGCGCCGAGCGGGGCCTGCCCTGCATGTCCACCGACGGCGCCTGCGACGCGTTCATAGCGCCGGCGCAGGTGAGCGGTGCAGAAGGTAGCATTAGGCAGTCACATGGTCTTTCAGTGTTGAGGAACGTATGAGGCGTACTGCTCGCGTAGCGTGCGAGAGTCGTGGCGCGCGGGCCAGGCTTGGCGGGTGCTCATTTCCAACAGGTTTGCCTCACCAGATCCACGAGACCTTCCGTTGGCCCCAAACCAGCACGCGGTCGGTAGTTCCCAGGGTTTACCCCGGGAACTGTTTCAGGGGGGCACCTGAACTGTTTGAGAGACGAAAAAGGGACGGATCGCCATGCTGGCACATGTTGGAGGATGGATGTGTGCACTCCTTTATGTGGGGGGGGTAGTAAGGTCTTGCATGGAGGGCATATTCGCAACCAAGGTCTCTCCCTGGTAGCGGCCTGTGCCATGGCAGTGCGCCTGTTGTTGCTGCACACCTGACGGTCCCTGGCCTGCGCTACCCACGTGTGCGCACGTCGGCGCTGCAGCTGATGCGAGCGCTGCCTGCGCAACTGCTGGACAAGTTTGAGCGCAAGTGTGTGGCCGACAGCGTGCAGCGCGCGCAACTGCCAGGTTTAACGCGGTGCCACGCGTGCGACTTTGCGGCGGAGCTGGATGACGACAGCGACGTGCTCGACTGCCCCATGTGCGGGGAGGTGGGTCACGTCCCTTGGCCCGCTGCAAGTGAATGGGCCGTGTTGTGGGTTGACTGTTCGTGGGGACCCTTACATGTGGTCGTTGGAGTTCATACGTTCGATGGAACTTGAAGTACGAGTAAAATCATGGTCAATACCGTCATGCTTGCTGGCAATTCATGAATGGAATGGATTGCCACATCAAATCTCACATCTGTCATGATATATTGTGCGTAGACCACGGGCACCCACCATCGGGCAGGCTTGCAAAGCGAGGGGAGCCCCCTGGCTGAAGGGCCTCCCTGCTCGCGGCCAGGGAGCATTCTCATGGTGCAGGTCTTCGCAGGATGGGGAAGTTACGCGCAGGGAGGCATCCCGTGCATGCTCGCAGGCCAACCCACTCTTGGTGCTCGCAGGCCAACCCACCCTCTTGTTGCTCCTCTCATGTGTGGTGGGCCATTCACTCTGCCAGTGTGTCATGATGTTGCAGCCGTCAGCAGCCAGCACGGTCATGAGAATCGTGATCGACAAAGGGGGCTGGCGGCTCGCTCTTGTGAGAATTGGGCTTTCCACAATTCATCCACTCCTGCACCCTCGCCTTCCCCATCAAAATGCCTCGAATGTGCCCGGCTCTTTGTCTCATAAGAGGTGGGTTGGCGTACACTGCTTGCGTGTGTGTGGCGGCTTGCGGCGTGTCTATCTGCGGACGCATGCAACCCATGGCTGGCGGGCAGGAGACATGCAAGGCGTGCGGCGAGGTTGCACACCACCCGCTGGCGTGCGATGAAGTAGAGGACCAAGGAGAGAACGACGACCAGGCCAGCGTGCGCATCCGCATCGAGGAGGTAGGCTGGCGTCTGGCCCCGTTGGCCGTCGATTTGGTTCGCTATACTGCCTTGAGGCCTGCCTTGTGTTGGGGTCACATGCGGGGCCGTGAGCACGGGCGTGGGCATGTTTGTCAGTAGTAGACCTTGCTCTGACATGTTTGTGTTGCATCAAGGGGGTCACAGCACGCACACACGCACACACACACGCACACACACGCACACACACATGCACGCACACACACACACACACATCCAGTGTTTACATAGTGATTGGTTTCGGGTTACACGCCAGACACCTCATGTTTATTACAAATTAGTGAAATAACACACCAGCGCTAGGTCTAGACTCTAAGCGGGATAACACACAAAATTTGGGACGGCAGTATAAACACCTAAACTGCCCGTCCCCGTCCCCCAAGGGTGGGTGGGTGGGGAGTCAAGAAAAACGGGTAGGCTCACCGCCATCCCCCTCTCCCTTTATAGGAAAACCTCCCTAGCAAGGGGGGGGGGGGTGACCTGTGCCAGAAATATATTTTTACAAATTCTTTCTAGAAGCTAGCGGCGAGTACCCTGACCCTAATGCACCATGTAGCACAAGATAATACGAGCATTAGCTCACAAAATCCAGTGTTTACATAGTGATTGGTTTCGGGTTACACGCCAGACACCTCATGTTTATTACAAATTAGTGAAATAACACACCAGCGCTAGGTCTAGACTCTAAGCGGGATAACACACAAAATTTGGGACGGCAGTATAAACACCTAAACTGCCCGTCCCACATCTCCATTCTGGCCCCTCAGGCCGTAGTAGACACAAGTAGGCTCACAACCCAGGCGCCCGCAGTGGGTGCGGGTCGGGTCACAGTAGATGGCCCCGGAAGTGGGCGCGCCAGTGCGCCGGGTCCCAGGAATGCGCCAGGGCCCAGAGGCGCGGGGGGAGGTCCAGCAGCAGGGCCCGGTGGAGTCCCACGTAGCGCTGCACCGAGTCAGCCGCGCGCCAACGGCCGCGCCGCTGGATGTCCGCCGTCGGGATGTTGCGCAAGGCGTCGTGGGTGGCCCCACCATGCCGCAGCGAGTGCAGCGTGAACTTGCCCGGGAGCTGGAGCTGGGTCCAGACACTGACCCACTGTGACCGCGCCTGCGCATACGTGAGCCCGCCGAAGACCAGCGCCCCCGGTGCCCGGCCGCGGCACAGCGCGGACAAGAGGCCCAACGAGAGAGGGTCCTCCACGAGGACATGCTGGGTACCACCTTGGGCTGTCTTGGGGTCCCGGAGCAGGAGTGCCCCCTGACCACGCGCCGGCCCCAGGCGGGGGTCCCCTGGGAACGCCACGTCCCCAACGTGCAGGCCCAAAGCCTCGCTGATGCGCAGATACTGCTGGAAAGCCACCAGCACCAGCGCAGCCATGGCGGTCTGATGGCGGGAGAGTAGCAGGACAGCCGCGAGGTAGCACAGTCGCCACGGGACCGGGGGGGACTCTGGCAGGGGACCAGCCGACCCCAGCCGCGCAGCATGCGGTCAGCCATCTGCCACGAGTCGACCACCGAGGGCTGGTACAAACGGAGCCCCTGCTTCGCCTGCTGACAAAGAGTCCGCCCCCTGCCCCCACCACTCTCGTACACCGCCGAGACCCACTCGCAGAACAGTGCCTCGGCCTCGGTGGGGTCGTGCTCCCCGGGTGGAAGCCACGCCAGAAAGACCGACACGGCGCGGTGGTAGCGGGGCAGGGTGGAACGGGGGTTGACCGTGCCCTCCAAGAGCCGGTGACGGGCGTTGCGCAGCCGCGGCCCCGGATTGGCCTCCACGTCGCCGTCGGAGGTGAGGTCCCGGCGCCAGCCACCCGCCACCGGGGCACTGCGCGCTCGGCTGGGTCCATCCGCAGGGTTACTCGAGGTACGCACATACACCCAATGAGACCGGGTGTCCGCCGCCAAGGACAGGGCCGCTACGCGCCGGGCCACTTGGTTGAGCCGGTAAGAAGACGACCGGCCCTTGACCATGCAGCCGAGGACCGCGCTGGAGTCCACCATCCGCACAACGCGCGTCCCGCGGACGGCCAGGGAGCGACACGACCATTCCAGACCCTGGGCAGCCACGCGCGCCTCCTTGATGTTGATGTGCTCCCGCGGGTTGCCCCAGCGGTAGGACACCGCCGTCCGCCACGGCGCGGTGGCGATCACCTGGTAGTCCGCCTCCGTCAGCCGCTCAACGGTCCAAGGCGTATCCGAGGCCCCCAGCGCCACCGTGGCCCACCCCCGAGCCTCCGGCGCTGGGCCAAGGACTGCACCTGTGCAGCCGGTAGGTCGGCGTACACGATCCCGGCCCCCTCCGTGCTGGCGTCTGTCACCACCACCCGGCCCGCGAGGGGGGCTGCCCGCGGCGCCCGTAGGAAGGGCGCCGTGGCGACAGCCGCCGTGAGCTCCTCCCGCACGCTTTGCCACAACTGCCAGCGGCGGCGCCGCGCGTACCAGTCCCACGGGTCTGCCCGCATGACGTGCAGCAAGCGGTACGTCTCCCCCCAGAGGGAGAGCAGCGGCCGGCACAGCAGCTGGATCCACACCCACTTGCCGACGAGGGACTCGAGCTCCCGCTGGTAGGTGAACCCGCGCCGCAAGACGGCCTGGGTGGCGGCAACGACCCCAGCCAGCCGCTCCGCGGTCGGGACGATGCTTCCGTCGCGCCGGTGCACGACACCCAAGGCCACCACGTCCCGCTGGTCGGGGCTGGCCGGCACCACCTTACTCGCCTTCTGCGGCAGCCCCGCTGCTGCATAGGCTGCCGCGGCCCGCGCCAGCTGCTGGTTGACACCCGTCGCCGTTGCACAGTGGGAGACGTGCAGGTCGTCGATGGTGATGGCATGGAGGCCCTCCTCGTCGTGCGGCGGGTCGAAGATGGCGGCGGGGGCCAAGGGGTTGGCCGGGTCCTCCTCCCACCGGAGGCGCACCGTCTGGCCCAGGGTCCCTTGTCCACCACCAGCAGGAGCTGGGCCATGTTAATGCTGACGCCCCGACGGGGATCCAAAGCCCCAGAGCGGTACAGCACCGCCATGTGGATCACCTGGGCGACCACCACGGCGTGCTTGTTACCCATGGGCCAGCAGCGCATCCACGGCCACACCCGCCGGGCGGGCCCGGGCAGCCCGACGTCCCGGGAGTCCACAGCCGGCCAAGCGCAGTACTTGCGCAGCCAGTCGGGGAGCCGCAGGCGGTTGTAGTAGCCCTCGAGGTCGGAAGTGCCCCCGAACACCGGGCAGCCAGCCCGCACCCACAGCTCGGCTATCACCCCAAGGTGGGGGAGAAGGGCCGCGGGGGGTCTACCAGGAGCCAGTTGCCAGGCCGGTTGTCCACGATGAGTCGCATCGAGCCGTCCGGCTTCTTGCGCCCCGCCACCCCATTTACTGCTGGGGGCGCCTGCTCATAAAACCCCCCGACAACCCCGGCCTCCAACGCGCGCAGCAACAGCTTGATGTACTCCGCAGGGGCGCACCCCCGGGTGGCCCGGAACCGCACCCGCCGCTCGCCGGGTGTCACAGTCGCACCAGCGTCTCCTCGCTGGCATACACGGCCGCCACCGAGGGCGGCAAGAGCCCCAGCACGTCCACGGTGCCCCCCTCCCCCGGCGCGGGGAACGCGACCTTGTCCGCCTGAATTGTTGTGAAAGGTCCACTTGTGTTGTAGTCATCCCTGACTGGGGCCGGGCCAGCTGCCGCTACAACAGGCTGCTGGCGGCAATAGGCCCGGCAAGTTTTGAAGATCTCTGTAGAGCCGCCTCCTGGACCGGCCCCGTCGCCCGGGCCGGCAGGTTTAGCGGGTGTCGGCCCCCGCCCCCACACCAGTTTAGGCCCCCACCGCCGCACAGGCGGCGTCCTGACCCCGAAGGGTCAAGGCCGCCCGCTGTCGGCGCCGGGCAGACCCCAGCGCGCCCCACCGGCGCTTTGCCAAGTCAACTGGTAGAGGCAACGGAAGCAAGGCATGTTGTCGATTGGTATTTACCCCAGATTCGCCCCTGGCGCCCAGCGGCCAAACAGGCCGCACCGGCACGCCAAGTGGAGCCACTGGCTGTGGGGGGCTTCCAGATTCCACCACCGAATCCCGACCAGGCCCTGACGTGCCCGTCAGAGTGCGCCCAGCCGTGCCACGCCCCACACCAGAATATTTCGAGAATTGATTCACACGATCCCCAGCAGAGGGGGCGGGGCCAAATTCCCCGGGCTGATTCTGCAGAATCTGGGAAAGCCCTAGCGTGCCCACTAGAGTGCGCCTCCCCAGATCCAAATTCGACAAAATCTGCCGATTCCGCGGCAGATTCTGGGAAAGCCCTAGCGTGCCCACTAGAGTGCGCCTCCCCAGATTCAAATTCGGCAAAGTCTCCCCTACTCCTTCTTCGGCCCCTTGCCCTTCTCTAGGCGGTTGGAGAGCTCGGCTGCCTTCATAGCGCTCTGCACTGCCGGATGCCACAGCAGGTTCGCATCCTCCTGCAAGGGGAGCATCGCTAATGCTGCCCCCTTGAACCCTTGCATGGTATCGGCCAGCGTGATCGCCGTCAGAATTTTCATCAGGTACTCGGGGGCTGCCATGTGCTTGATGGCATCGTCCCCCATTCCCCGCGGCAGCCAGCCTAACTCCGTGTTCAGAGTATCCAGCGTGAAGGCGATCTGGTGGGCCAGGAGCTTGCGCACCTCGGCCCCCTGACCCGTCCAGGTCGGCTTGGTGGCCAGCAGCCATCCCCTGATGCTCCCCCCGCCACCGACTCCGCAGACCGCAGAGCACTCGGCAGCAGGGCTGCCGCGCTCCGCACTCCACGTTCACCGAGGTGGCGTGGGAGGGCAGCTCCACGCCCGGCGTGCAGGTCTGTCGACCCCCTTGCGCAGCTATGGCTTGCTCGCTGGTCAGCAGGCCGCTCATAACCAAGCGGCCCATTGCTAAAGCTAGAGCGTCGCCATCCTCCCCTGCCTGCTGCCGGCCGCGCTGGGTTGAACGCGCCGTCTGGGGAGGCTGGCGGCCCGCCCTGTCGCCAGATTTTCCCGCTTCCCCACCCGCCAAAAACTGGTCGACGCGTAGCCCCACCCCGGAGCTCACGCGTCGATTGTTCCCTGACTCCTCCCGGACTTCGTGCCGGGGCTCCTCCTCCTCCTCGTAATTTTCCTCCTCGCCCGGGTCCTGCAGCGCATCCCGCAGCATGGCAGCGATGGCGGACTGCATCGTCTCCCTGGGAAGGGGCTCGACGTAAAACCCACGTCGCCTCAAGTACT
>RPFO01000114.1:949675-1287175 GCA_009746045.1 Mesostigma viride | reverse complement strand
CATGCACAATGCATGCATGATGCGTGCACCAGTGCATGCATGATGTGTGCTGCATTGCAAGCCAACGCGTACACCAGCCGTTGCATGGCGTGGGGCCGTGAGGCAACGGCGCGCCAGAGGACACTCACATCGCCACAAGTGGCGCCACAAAGGCCATCACAAAGCCCTGTCTGGGCTACCGCGCCACCACGGTGCGCTGCCACCATGCACGATGATGATGGGATTCAAAGCCTGTGGCCGGTGGCGGTGACACGGGTGGCGCGGGGCTAGATGTGTGTCATGACCCACCGCTTCACGCGCATGCGATTGGAGGCACGCGCTACGCAGTCCTCCCACAGGGACACACGGGGCCACGACCAGCCACAGTGCGGCACCATGCCTCCCTGGTCAGCGCCACCAGGGAGGAGGCCCTGTCCTGAGGGCACGCGCCACATCACCGCCTAGAGCACAGTAGAGCCGTCCCTTCCGAGAAGCACATGCCTCATGCTGCCGCGCCTGGCGGGGCGAGACGTACATTCATGGGCGACTAGCACACGCTACAAACAGCTACCAAGCGGCCGAGAAACAAGCTTTTATGGTAGGAAAAAGAGCATGTGCAGCGACACTAGGTGCAATCGTCATGCCTAGAGCAGGGATGCCCCGGCTGCTGCGGGCTGTTTGATGCGCCACCTATCAGCCCATCCTAGTCAGTGCAAGGTCTGTAGAAAGGGGAAAAAGCGCCCTCGCCTGTTCCAATCCTTTTGCACGTGTATCAATGCGACAATGAAAGAAGTGATGCGCAACAGTCTGCGATGCAGGATTACCGAAAATGCAGGCGGGAAGCACGGGACAAGGGACACTCGCTGCTCTAGCACATGCTACCAGGCGTCCCTCCCATTTTTTCTGATCAAACCGCAAACTCAACAGCATAAAGCAAATTTTCAACTAGTTAAGCGCCATTAGTGCATTTCCTCGGAAATGGAGCCGATAAACTATGAAGCATGCGCCGCAAACCACCTGCATTCACGATAGCATTAGAAGCTGCCATGAAGTCAGTCAATACCTGCTTCTACGCTCCGCCTCCCTGGGATCCTCAATCCACATAGTCAACTTCACTTCGTTGAAGACCATATCGCGTTTTGCCTTGAGCAGCCGTAGTCCCTCCTTCACCGATTCCACGTATCGTGCATCCTCTGCTAATTCCTCCGGCGTCCGTTTGTCAACCGTGGCAGCCGAGCCTTCCTCTCCAGCAGCCGCCAAGGGAGCACAAATGATACGTTTCCTCAGGTAACTTATATTTTTTCCAGATGAGGAAAACAACCGGAAATGCTGTCCCCCATTGCCTGTTGCGAAGGATTTAGCATGCTGCAATGATGCAGCCGGAACCGGACGAATATGGTGTCCTTGGGCGAACTTGGCGGATTGGCTCGCATGGCAGGAAAAAGCAGCACCAATGGCAGTTGTAGTTGCGACTTTGCAAGCAGCCATGATTGAATTATTATTTGCGTGGGTTTGGCGAGCTCCTCCTTTTCGTTCTGCCCGCTTCTTGTCGGGCCCTTTGCACTGATACTAGCAAAGCGGTGTTTAAGTTTTATGGATATGGCTGCCAAGTGCCGCACGAATGGGATGCCCGCCTGATACGGCCGGTGCGGATGATCCGGCACCCCGTCGTGTTGAAGTGAGGTTACAGTCCGGGGCGTTGAGTTGAGAGAGTTGAGTTTATTCCCGCGTCCGGGGAACAGTGTGATTGTGTCATTTGTGTGAATGATGTGGCAGGTGACAGGTTTAGAATGGAGCATTATGTGACCACTGACCAGGGCACCAGGCAAGCCACTGAGCCAGTTGACTCGGATCAGGTCTACGTCTTGGTAAATAAAATTACCTATTTACCGTCACATTTACCCGCAAGAACAATTTCTTCAGTACAGTTGTTGTTGTTGTTGTTGTTGTGTGACTTGTGTCCCACGCCGCCCATGGGCAGCAGAGAATCTATAGTGGCCGAGGGCCGGATATATTTAGTATCGGTGGTACTATCGGGGCACTGGGACATACAGTACAGTACAGTACGGGGGCATACAGTACAGCACTGTATTGATGAGTTTGGGACTTCGGAATCAGGGGATATTCACTGTACAGTAGATCTCCATGTCTAGTGCCCCGATAGTACCACCGATACTATATATATCCGGCCCTGGGCCACTATAGATTCTCTGCTGCCCATGTGCGGCGTGGGACACAACAACAACAACAACAACAACAACAACAACAACAACAACAACAGTAGATCTCCTTGTCAACGGTCGCCTCCCTGGACAATTCCGGCTGCGCACCCCTTGCAATTTGCATGCAGTGGTCAGTGGGATGTTGGGGCCAAAAAGACATCGGGTGACGGGTTACGGCCTCACGGGTGCAATGTGTTCGAATCCTGTGTGGTACCAGGGTGGTACCAAAGTACTATTTCACAGTACAAAAGCGGTGATCGTGGGCCGTGGTGCCAGGCTGCCAGCAAAAGTGGTGCCGAGATGTACAACGATCCGAGTTGGCACGAGACAAGTGCCCAGCGTGCGATGCGACAATGCCCTGCACTCGCGATCGCACGCGTAGGGGGCCAATTTCAAGATTAACGAGGATGAGCTTAATGCCGAGCTTGTGGCTATTCCATAAAGGCTGAAGCAACGGAGCAAGGTTGTTCTCTGTTATTTAATCTTACCCAGTGCACGCAATGCGTCGTTTTTTCGCTAGATTGGGCGTGGAATGCAGGACAACGCGCGTGTCCTTGTTGTGTAGTCCTGGCGATTGGGAATGAATCATATTTGAGAATCAGAACATGGTTTTCTCGTAATTGATGTCTCGGACTCCGATGCCAACATCGCAAAATGGCGGGGCGCCCCAACGGATAGCCGAAACGGATGGAACCGTGTCAGTGCTGTGGGAGCGGTTGACAAGGGCTCTGAAGGGGCCCGGGGTAACGTTGTCCTACAAAACGTCGTCGATTACCCTACATGTCGACGTAATTCATAGATGTAGTAACCTTCCTCCCTATGTCGGAAATATTGAGACGATCCTGGGTCACTTTGCCAGCGTCGAAAGCGTGCAACTGGTTTTGCAACGCCTGTATACGGAGAGCTTCCCACTGTACGCACTCGCATCCGATGAAATAGCGTCCGCTTGCCTAGTAGTTGCCTGGCGACTGGGCTTTAGGGATGCCAGGGATGAGTGCCTAAAGGTCATGACGGACAGGGGCCTGCGAGCATGGGGGCACGTTTGCCGTTTCATCGATGGGGGGTACGAGGATGCCAGCATCCAGCAACGGGTGAGTATTCCTCAGGGGTATCACCTTCCGAATCTCAGTGCTAAATATTTCGCTCCGCTTGTCTGCTACCTGGCCATAGTCTAATACTTGTCACGCTTCGAGTGTGGTTTCCGACGTCCGACGTCTGACGTGATCCATTCTTGTTCTCATGGACCTTGTCACTGACTGCAGGACCTGATACGGAGAATTTCCAAGGTGAGCGTTTGGATCTTAGTATACATTGATGCTGGCACCTGCGCCACTGCATGACACTTCCTGGGTTATCCTTTCCCCGTCACCCAACGTTGCAGAGACCGTGCACTCAAAGCGGGGGCTATATTGCACGCTGCCCGGTGCCCCACCAGCCAGCGTGGGGTACCCCACCACCAGGGCCCCTCCCTGCCCATCCTGACGTGAGGCACTCAGGCATTGGCCTGCCCACCACCGCGGCCGCCTTGGTCGCGTCTTTGGTTGCGAGCGTCCACCATGCACGCTCACCCATGCTGGCACCTGCCAGCTGTGCTTGTTTGCTTGTCCTCTTGTCCACCTGTCTGTGTTGCCTTCCTCTTGTCCTGGCCGCGTGCCCGGTCGCACATCGCTTCGACAGGGGATGGTCGCGCGTCGCTGGCTCGCGGCCATCCCCCGCCTTGTCACATCCACAGGCTCCTCTCGCGCTGTCAGACCCTGCCTCCTGCCTCCCCTCCACCCCATGTCTTTTCCCTACGCCACCCTCTACCTCGGCCACCCTCCCCATTGCCGCCACCTGTCCATCCCATGCCCCGCGTGCGCGCATCCGCCCCCACTCTCTTGTCCACCAAATCCAGTTGCGCCAACCCGTGGTCTGCCGCCCCTTCCATGCCCCTTCATTCGTGCTGCCTGTGGATGCATGGTGTACCGCCCCGGCCTTTCCCTCTTCCTTGACCCCTCACCCCCCAGACGCTCATCTCATCGCAGCCCGGCTACCTCGCCTCCCGCATCGCACGCTCGATGGAGGACAACGTGGGCGCGGACGACATGGCGGCAGTGGAGGCGGTGCTGCAGGACAACGCCGCCGCAGGGCATGCGGACGTGAACGAGCAGGTGTGTGTGGGGGGGGGGGGGCGACACGTTGTCTTGTGCCACGGCCTCGCGCCATGCTGCCGCGTAGACATGTGCTGGCAATGCACATGGGTGGGGGGTCCTATTCACGTGGGTGGGGGTTGGGAGATGGGAAGGGGGGCATGGGGGTGCTTTTAGTGCCTGCACGCGCAGGGTGGGATGGGGCCGCGTGGGGATGGCTGGGACAGGCACATCTCCCCTGGCTTCTGCCGTGCGCAACCTTACCACTTTTGGTTGGCTGCGCGTACGCACCCCATGGGTGCGGCCAAGCCGGTTTGGGCTGGGTGGGGCCAGCAGCGGGCTGATTGTCCGTGGATTGCGGTCCACCCGCACCCATGGATGGCAGAGACACCCAACCTGGCTGCCCCTCGTGTGCCCCTTGTGGCCAGAGCGCATTTGCTCGCCCTGTTCCATCTGACATGGTGGTGTTGGACTTGTCACATGTGTTTGTGCTTCTGTGTCTGTTCGTGCGTGCGCCGCGCCCCTGCCAGGCGCTCTCCTCTGTACTGCGCGAGATCGCCTTCTTCCACCGCGTGGACAAGAAGTGGGAGATCTTGCCCGACATGCCACCCTCATCCTCTGACAAGGCGCGCGCGGAGGCCGCTGCCAACGGGGCCACACCTGGGGCCCCTGGCCATGGCGGCCACCCCTACTTTGCCGAGTTTGGGCTCAAGGTGGCGGAGGGCTTCCCCTGGCTGTGGTCGCGCGCCAAGCGGGCGCTGGGTGGCGCCAACCAGAAGAGTCTCCAGGTGTGTGCACACACGCTACCCCATGCGCAGCAGCCACGCTGGCAGCCGTCACCCACCATTGCAGCACCTCCTGCGCTCGTCGATGGCACCCGCGTGGTCATGCCAGGTGGCGCTTAGCGTGGCGGTTCGTCCACCCCATGTGGCATCGTGAGGACATCACGAGGGGAGGGCTTGTGGCGTGTGTTCGGACGGTCGAGCGCGCGCCATCTTGAACGCCTCATCACGCATGCGCCCCGACTTTTCCATGCACGCACCCACGGTGCAACAAGTTTTGATGTTGAGCCATCTCATTCTGGCGCTCGGCATCCCTGTGGCACACACTCACTGCACCCTATCCACCTGTGGCACACACTCACTGCACCCTATCCACCTGTCGACCGCTGCTCCCCCGCGCGCCACGTGTGGCATGCAGGTGCTCTCGGAGGTCTTCACCAAGGGACTGTGCCAGGTGGGCGGCTATGGCGACGGCGGCGGCCGCGCGGGCCTCAAGCCGCTTGCCTACTACGACGTCGTGGTGGAGAACGGGGAGATGCTCGAGGAGGCGTTTCTGGACAGCCTGCAGGTGCGCGCCGCGTGATGGCAGAGGGGGGCACCCTGCAGGCGCATGGCAGGGGGGGGCTAGCAAAGCGGATCCGGCTACTTGCATATAGGCGCCTTGCAAGGGGGTAGGGGGGGGGCGCGGATGACTAGTGGCATGCGTGTCAGTTGCGAGCAGCGCCGCGCTGTGGTTGTGTTACGTGTGGCAGTAGCATGTGTGGCCCATACCCGTGGGTGGCATCGTGGTACTTCTCGGGGGCCAGCCCGCCTGCTTCCCCCCAAAAGTGCTGGCATCTGCACTCATATTCCACCCTCCCTGCCCCCGCGTTGTCTTGTGTGCACAATGCTGGGCGCGCTCACCTTGGTGGCTTGCCTCGCGGCTCACTATCAGGCCGTGGTTGCGACATACATTGGGTGCAAGGCATTACGCTCCGTGACTGGTGATCACAGCCTGCACTCGTAGACAGGTCCGGCTCCCCCTTGGTGTGAAGGAGCAAATGTGTGGCCGCTGCCTGCCTGTCTCCTGTCCCTCTAACGGCGTATGTGTGCTTGTGCCCACCACGCTGCGCGCTGCCGCCACCAACCCCCGCGTGGCAGATTGCGGCGGTGCGCGACATGGAGCACGGCGACGCAGACGCGGTGCTGGCGCTGTTCGGCGTGACCAAGGCGCGCCTGCTGAACGCACGCCACCTGCGGCACGAGCACGGGCAGCCCTGGGTGGTGCGCGAGTGGTTCTCCTTCCAGCGGCACGACGTGCAGCTCGAGGCGCTGCTGGGCATGCTGCGGCGTGAGACGAGGGAGAGTGTGTGCCGGATGCTGGTGACGGGCATCGTGGACCTGGAACAGCTGGGCCGCAAGATGCAGGCAGCAGTGCTGCGCACATTTGGGGAGATGGGCCAAACGCAGTTCCTGCGGTCGCTGAAGCGGGAGTTGCTTAAGTGATGATCGGCAGGGTGGTGGACCGCGGGAGCATCCTCTCACAACCAGTTGTGCGCGGCCAAAGCCTTGCCTGCCATAGTGTTTCAGGCAATGGTTTACGCGGGAATCACACGGCGTTTCCAACCCCATCTAGAAGCATATTTAGCGCCAGTCGGCTTCCCTCAACTGAATAATTAAGAAATTTTTTTTCAGTGATCACGTTTGCCTTCAGGGAAGTCGAGCACATTGGGGAGCATGGCTTCCCTCGTCGCCTGAAATTAATCAATCAAATCGCGTCACATGGGTACCAATAAAGGAGCTTTCAACCCCTATACACAACGAGATGGAAGTTGGGTGCCCTAGCTTCTCTCACTGCCCCCAGTGGGCATGGGCCACACAGGACTTTCTCTGTCTGCATCACGGTGCAGGCCCAGCTGTGGGTGCAATACGACAAGAAGTAGCAAAAGCATAGCGAATGCGGTAAGGCTGCTCCGTCGTCCAGAGGCCACAGATTAATTAATTATCCTGTAGACTGCGTCACGTGGGTACCAATAATGGAACCTTCAACCCCTATACACAATGAGCAGGGAGGGCGCCCTAGCTTCTCACTGCCCTAAGTGGACAGGCCACTGAGCGCTCTCTCCGCATCACAGTGCAGTCGCAACTGTGGGTGTAAAAGCGTGGCGGATGCAGTAAAGCTGCCCCATGGTCAGTCACGTGTCTATTAATTAATTAATTAATTAATTAATTATTTAATTGTCCAGAGCAAGACTGCAATGGAAGAGGATCATCTCTCACGCAGTATTGTGGTACGTTACTTCCCGGTGGGGGGCTACCAGAAGACAGACACCATGCTTGCCCATCGCCTGCACAAGGAACTCATCGCTAAATTGTTTCACCCGGGCAATGAACGCATTCGCACATGGATGGCAGGCCAACCTGGCCCCATCCGGGTGACCTTCACGAGTGTTGCCTGCAAGGTGAAAGTACTGCAGGCCCGCAAGCTCTTGGGTGGGAAAGGCAAACCCAGCATCGACGACCTGCTCTCTCCAGCACAGCTCGTCATCAAGAATGGCCTGCTGGGAAGCGAGGCAGCGGTCCAGGCCAAGAGACAAGGCAGTTATGTCATGTTATGAGACAAGAGAACTGCTGATCTAGCAGAATTCTGTCAACTGGATAGTGTTACGTCGCGTAACAATCTGTCGTAGTTACGGACGTAAATTAGGTCCTTTGCCTCGGTCGTCCCTAGGTTTACGTGTAGTTTGTACTGGTGGACATTGTTGTCCTCGTAACAGTACCGTGGTGCATTGGATGCTTTTGGCGTCACGCCGCGTACTTTAGTAGTAGTCCTTATGTCGCCTACCGTGCCGAAGCCTCCCCCCTTGGCCCCATGCGCGGTCTAAATGCATATCCACTGCAATTACCATGCGGGCAAAGACCAATTATAATTCAGGGAACCAAATAACATGGCTCTATGCCTCCCTAGCATAGTCAAACAAGATCAGCCAAGCTCAGTAGGCCTCCCTTTTCACCCCCCCTCGCGAGCAGCCTCAACGCGAGCGACAAAGAAGGGAGGGGCCATGAAGAAACAAGCGCACAGGCTGCGCTGTCCAAAGGGGAAAAAAAAAAAAAAGGGGTGATACCCCCCCCCAGCCCTCAGCTGGGTGCAAGAAGAAAACCATGCTTTTCAAGGATCAGCAACAACCTTAACATGCATGCTTTGAAAGGCTTAGCAATAACCCCTTCAATGGCTTTTTACAGGGAAAAGCCTAACCTCTTCAGATGCTTTTGAAGGCTAAGCAACAACCTCTTTCCACCACTAGGCCGGTAGAGTTGAGAATGAGAATGATGTTTGCAAGAATGCGGCACTAGGTGCCTGGGTTTATTATCAATTTATATGTTTACAAGTCATGTGTGCAACCCCAAGATTGCGATAGGCCTTATCGACATTGCACCAATCACATTTCATGTGCATTAGCGATTTCCAAGAGGCGCACTGAACTAGCGTTACGCCAGCGTTGCACAATGCTTCTAGACGCTTCTAGAACCATTTACAAATATCCATTAGCAGGGAATATTGCCGTATTTTTCTGCCCGCTGAAGGGGTGTTTTATCTCATCAATCCTTGGCACGACTTCAACAGCCTGACCGACAGTCAGTGCTCGACAGTCAGCGTGACCACTAACTATAATGCATCAATTTGGCTATACTGCCACCATGGTCATGCACACAAGCTGTGTGCAGCAATTGTGAGTATTGTTTTACAGATTTACATTCCATTATGCATGCACCAGTTTACATATACACGCATTTCGGTCATGCAACAGATTGCAACTCCAGCCCTTTCTTTTTTCATGTGGCAATAGGACTGCGTACTCAAATCTGTAAGAACTACGGCCGCGCAGGCCTTGCCATCATGAACGCACCTTAGGCCCCACATGGTTTTGGAGGGTAATCCCCAGCCAAACAAATTACACCAGAGCATCGCTACCGGGAAAACCTACCAAGGTAAAACCTGAGTCAAGGGGCCATTCACACTCCACGACATCTCAACTAGTGCCGTGGCTGACCCAGCGACATATTGTTCATTTGGTGCCTAAGAAGAGTATACTGTGCCTTGGCGGAGCTATAGAGCTTGGTAAGAGCATCCGAGCAATTCTGGTCGCCTGCCACGTGCTCGGTATGGAGCGCATCAGAAAATTCCTTCACCCGGAGGAAGTCAAGGTCTCTCGTGCGAGCGTAGGGGTTCTCAATGAAGTCCACCAGCGCTTGGCTGTCGGTGCGCAGGACGCGATCGATGCGTGTGGTGAGACCGCCCAGCTTGAGGATCCAGCAGAGTAGCGCGTGGAAATACGCGAGCTCACTTGCAGCCTCGCAGTACGCACGCCCTCGGCGGTGTCCGACCCCACATACACACGGCGGTGGAGACGTGAGAACCACGCAAAGATGGAGGATGGCGCAGATTGGTCAGCGTTTGAGATATAGCTAACAGCCGCACACCTACCACGCATCTTGGTGAGCACCCGCGCATCCAAAGAACTGTCACAATAAGCCCCTAGCTCGATGGGCCTGTCCCAGTCAACACCCTGCAGGACCAACCCCGGTGAGGCCTGCACATACTCAGCTACAACCGGGCGGGCCAACAAGCAGAGAACATCGTCTGTCAACCGACTAAGGACAGCCAAGTCAGGGCTCGTGGTACACGCAAGCCAATTGAGTTTGCCACGCAGCGCACCACACTCAGAGGGAAGGATAGGCCCAGTGCGGGCCATGACCTCCTTGACCAGGTCGGGGACATAGCTACCCTTAGGATGCAGCAACATGACCCACTGCCCTGGCTCGTCGTGATCGAGAATAGTGTCCATGCCCATGAAGGGCACGATCTTGCCCGGCTCCCTAAAGACGAGCTTGCCCACAGGGTACACTGAGTGCACGAGCGAATGGAACCACACAATCCACTCCCGTGGCCCCAGGCAGTCACAGTCATCGGCATGCACGAAAACAAACACGAGCTCCCCCTTCCAGACACCAACAAACAAGGAGGGGTCCAGGTCGCTGTACATCATGCGTGCGCGGTTAAGTAGAAGGCGCTCTAAACTCTTGCGCCACGCCCGCGGCCCGGCCACGGTCCCATCCACAGCCTTCACCAACCTCATGAACTTCTTGCCCACAATAGGTTCCCACATCTTGGGTGTCCTAACATACAGTGGTGTGGTGCCCTCCCACAATTTAGCCGTCTCATCTGAATCCCCGTTAAGGGGACGGTCCCGGCGCGAATATTTTGGCGCCGAAAAATTCGCGGTGCCCGTCCGTACCGTGAAAAAGTGGTGCACGGGGCGCGCACCCCTACCGGAGCTGGCCATGGCGACGTGCTTTCAGGCAGAGTAGAAAAAGATAGCTCGCGGAATGCAGAGAAACTGAGCGAATCTTAAAGACGATGAGTAAATGA
Source organism: Mesostigma viride (assembly GCA_009746045.1). Lineage (NCBI taxonomy): Eukaryota > Viridiplantae > Streptophyta > Mesostigmatophyceae > Mesostigmatales > Mesostigmataceae > Mesostigma > Mesostigma viride. The sequence goes on along the minus strand of RPFO01000114.1, from coordinate 1,276,653 downwards.
TACTACTTCGTAGCGGAGTTCGCGTTTTTTGCAGTGTCGATGATTTTATTAATGACCATCGCCACGGGGGTCCAATCTGATGTTTTCGTCGAGAGGAATAAATCAGAATGCACGCTGGCGGCGGTGATTGTCAGGTTTTATGGGATTTACCTAGCGTCAAGGATGCGTTTAAATTGTTATTGGTAAAGCTTTAAAAAATTTGCTGGGTTTCGGCAAGATTTCCGTCATGATCGGTAAGACACTCTCCAGGCTCGCGGGATGCGCGTCTTATTATTCCATGGAAGGTTGTTCTTTCTTGCGCCGCTGGGCGAAGGACAATTCCGGTAATGGTACGATCGTGTGATCAACGTGACCCTATGAATGTTTCGCTTCCTTTATGGGTTATCAACGCAAGTTTTCGGCTTCTTTCCGTGCAGTTAGCGCCATGTATAATGCCATTCCGTGCTGCGCATCGCCAGATTCCTGGCACCTTTCAGTGGTTTTTATGTACGTTGCATGGCTGGGATGTGTCAAAGCGTGACCGTGGCATATCGTCAAGTTGTCAGGGATTTGCTGAGTGGTTTCTTGGAAGGAGATTGCTAACAGCACTCAGTTTTGTGTGAATATTGACGCGGCCTTTCTTAGCAGAGGCTTCATTGTGGTTAGAGGCTCACAAGCTTGAGTTTGTTTCTTGGCAAACAATTGCGTTGGAAAGAAAGGTGGCAGTGGTTTTTCTGAGGGGCATACTGCATGGGTGGAACTGCACATAGGTAGGGGTTATCGTTGTCTTGTTGGCCTTTCTCCCACTAAAATGGGAGAGCCCTAATTCATATGCTAGCAAGGCAAGGTAACCATGGTAAGAAGCCTTGGCAAGCAGCATGTATGATAATTCTGCTTTCTCTGTGGACTGTCTGTTGTTACCCTTGTTGGGCAATTAGTGGATATGGCTTTCTAGGGTGTGTTTGAGCTTGGTTTTGGGATGATGCCCACACCATAAACCTGGAATATGCTTTAGAAGTGTTGGCTAGGCATGTAGAGCTACCTGCCTCGTTGTTGTGCACACACGCAACAGGTTGCCCGTGTCGAGGTAAGGCAAGGGCACATGACGTGCCCAGCCACCTCCTTGTACCTTGTGGTCGAATTGGGCATGGTCAGGAGCCTTTTGGATGGCATAGGAAGTGTTAGTGTGCCTTAATACTCACTAATGCCTTCCTTAGCGTCTGCACAGGTGGCCAACTGCCAAAATTAATAACTGCTACAGCTGAGCTCAGAATGCCACCAAACTTTGACAGTGCCTTCTATGGTCATGACAGAATTCGACTTGTGCTTTTCAGGCCTAATTGATGTGTTATGAGTGTGTATGGGGACGCCCCGCCTAAAAAAGCGTATTTTTGGCCCAAAAATTAATAACTCAAAGGGATGTGCTGATTTTGTTGATCCAATTAGGTAGAAACAATGTCCCATGACATTTTTATATGGGGTGTGCTTTTTTCATGCAACTGGTTCTCCCACTGTTCTGGGCAAGATGTGCCCCGGACAGCATTTTTTTCTATTTTTAGCTCATAGCCGGTGTATGGCTGGGGGTAGTACCCCCAACAAGTGGTGGTATGCATGCCCAAACATCATGTTTATGGACCCCAAACATCATTCAGTGGTGGTTGTCAGTTGCATTTCTGTAGTTATTAGGGGGGGTAAGTTTTGATATATTTCTATGGGACCCTCCCCTTAAGGAAGGCCTTAGAAAAATCCAGCACCGCGGAGCCATGCGGCAAGCCTTTGTTGAGGCGCCCGAGATGAAAGCACACTAACAATCGCCAAGTGTCTTTATTTAAGCCCGGGGCAGTCAGGGCTGAGGAGGGCAGGTCAGAAGATCCAGAAAATTCTAGCACCACAGGTCTAGCAAACTCTACTTTCCTGTCAGTGCCGGGAACCAGCTTCATCTGGAAGGTCCATTTGAAACGAAGCAACCGGCCATCCCTTGGGAATAGGTCCACTGGCTCCACACAACCCAGTCCTAACCATCGTTCCCCTGCAGCCAGCATAGCCCCTTGGGTATTGTCTAGCCCTTCCTCGGTTGAGACGTGCCTGGCAACATCATGGAAGGATATGGGGCTTTCAGTGGTAACATCGTGGAAGCTAATCCCCAAACTGTCAGGTGTGAGGGCTTTAGGGGTGAGAAGATCGCGTGCAGGAGGCAATTCAGAATCCTTGTACTCTACCCCTTTCATGGCAGCCACCATAGGCAATGAGAGACCCCGAGCAGCGACATCGAGGGAAAAATTGTTCAATCGCATGCAGCCAAACCCCGCTCGGGACAGCTGTATGCTGCTCACTGTAACCCCGGGTAGCGTCAAGAACGGGTGCCCTAATAAGGCGGGCCCATCATACCCCTCTACCACACACATGGGCGTGTCTGCGCCGAGTATGGGAAATTCAGTTAACGCCAAGCGCATTGGCGTGATCCTGATTCGGCATATCTCTGCGATTCCAGCGGCACCGGAACGAGTTCATTCCGACAAGTATCAAGAAAGTTATGGCGTTCCGACTTCCCGGTCGCGCGCGAGCGCGAGCCGGCTGTTCTTCTAAGTCGGACGTGAATATTTGCCGACGGCATATGGGGTCGACAATAATTCCTGGGCTGACAGGAATTAGGTGCTGAACCTACGACGGTATTGGGTTAATACGTCGTACGCAGGAAATAGGTCTGGTGGTACCGCAGGCCTAGTCCTGGACTTCTAGGTGCAGATGCAATAATCACTGTGGTGACTGTACTCTGTGGTCACTGTGCCTGTATGGCAGACCTACTGTATAGGAACTGGGCGCTGTACAGGTAGTGAATACTGTACCGGGGGTGTTATTACTGAGCAGGCCTCCTAGGCTGCTCAGGACTAGCAAGCACAGTGCACAAGTATATAAAGAATAGGCCAGTGCCAATTGGGCATCTCTCTTGCGAGCACGCCTCATGTGTGTTGCCTTGACTTGGCAAACGCGTGTACAAGCCTCAAGTGTGTGAGCGCTGTAACATTATCCAATTTAAACAAAGCTCCGTTTCCAACCATATTCACACATTGCTGCATTGCAACCATATCCTTCACATTGCGTTTGCTAAGAACGTTAACTCAAATTACAAACAGTCTCAGCGGAACGGCCAGGAGGGTCGTTGCTGGTTGCGGTGTGCAACGTTGACGACGCGAGGAGCTCGTCCGGTGGTGAATGGTGCAGGAAGAACAACGGCAGCAGAATTTCCGGTTTCGGCAGTCTGCTGGGGGTTCAATTTCGCCTGAATTGCGTCGTGTCGTTCGAGATCTATCTTTATTGCTTGCAGATCGTCCGCCTGTTAATCGCAGCTTCGTGCAATTCGTCGACGACCAGGTCGAAGATTGGGAGCGAATTCTGCGACACGTCCAAACCATCGTCATTCCGGAGCACCGGAGCATCGACGACCTCGAGCAAGAGCTTCACGGTTTGGTCGGCATCCAGACGGTGATTACAGCAGTAGCTGAGCGGTGCGTGCGGAGTTGGCGGCTAGGCGAGGAGAGGCTGCGGAGGCAGCTGGTGCAGTGCGACACGAGTTCGTGCCGGCAGCAGCGGGTGCGGGTGTACCACGTACTTTCGCAGGCGTAATCGGCGACGAGGGTGTTGCAGCGGGACCAGTTAGGCGTGAACGACGCGGAGCGGAGCACTACAGGCGGCTTGCAGAGGTCGGGGCGACAGCGGAAGCCATCACCGGAGGACAGCGCGGCAAGAGTCGGCAGGTTTCCGGAGCGAGCAAGGGTTCCTTTTCAGGAACTGCCCCAACCCCTTCGCGTTCGTGTGACGCGTTGGGAAGAGTTTGCCCTCTTGGTACGATAGTGACCTTGAGGTGGGAGCAGGGGCGTCGCTGGGCTAGGCGACGAGGCACTTGGCGACCACGAGGTGCCAAGATACAATCCGCGGGGTGCCAACGACGGGTTGTCACCTGTCTACTATACCAACGGTGACGATTCTGTCATCGCGGGCCGACAGCGGGTCGACGACGGCGCAGCGGGTAGCAGGGTGCCAGAGCTGATTGTGGTGAGCGACAGCGACAGCGACAGCGACAGCGACAAGGAGAACCAGGACGCGCCTGGGGCCAGCCGTGGTGGTCTTGCCTGAGTGGTAACACTTGGCACTTTCCTTTCTTGTTCAGTAGCTTATATTGCTTTAATTGCTGCTTGGCCACTTGGCTGGCTGTAGCAGATCTGAACAGAGGCCATCATGAGTGAGGGAGCTATTGACCAACAAGCGGCTTATGGGCTTTGCGCGGCGCGGCGCTGGGATGGATGGACGAGATGGACGCGATGGACGCGGTGGACGCGATGGACGCGGGGACGGCCAGGCGCTGGGAGACCAGGCTGCGGTGCCAGATAATCAGAGCCAAGGATCGCAGGGCGGTCAGAACGCGCCAGCCGCAGATCAAGCGGCGCCTAAGCGACCGACCGTGGCTGAGGGGTACGCGGTGCTAGGCCAGTTTCAGTCCATCAAGGACAATTGGCAGCCCCGGGATGCTGAGAGGATGTTAGAGGACATGAACTTGTACACGGAGATATACACCGGTGACAAGCTTCGCATCCTGGCGTCTAGTGCCTACATAAGGCAGTCGGCGAGGCGGCTGTTCAAGTTTGTTCGGGAGCGACACGCGGCGGGGGACACCTGGGCGGCGTTTATGACGCGACTCAGGGTGTTCCTGAGTGACAAGAGGACCATAGATGGGTCCCACCTGAAGCAAGAATACCTGGACTACAAGCCCATCAAGGGGCAGCTAGTGGTCCACGCCTTTGAAGACTTCGTCAAGCTGAGGGAGGACGCCATGGCCAAGGGCTTCTTCGTCGCAGATCGGATGGCCATGGGCGACTTTCTCAAGTCGCTGCAGCTGGATCCGGTCACCATGGATAATGTGACCATCCACATGCGACAGGTCCATGGCTGGGCAGCCATGACGGACCAGTTGTATGAGTGTTTCAGCGGCAAGTACGTGGGTGGTAAGCGCCCTCGTCAGGGGATGAGGAGGCCGCTGAACCCGGTTAAGTCCATGAGGGGATCGGGCCACGGGGGCCCAGCGCCCTCGAGAGGGCCTGAGACCTCTTCAAGGGGTCGAGGAAGGTCCAGGAGGGGGCGTGACAGAAGGGCTGGACGGGGGACCCCGCCGAAGTCGGGACATCCACAGTCCCAGTTTGACTTCAAGAGGGTGGGTGGTCCTCCCAAGGCTGGGCCCAGCAGTGGGACCTCACGGGACATCAGTCAGGTGGAATGTTATTTCTGCCAGGGGAAGGGTCACTTCAGGAATGAGTGTCCCTCGTACCTGAGGCAGGAAGGTCAGAGCAAGCCAGCTCAGGGTGGCAGCAAGGACAAGGCTGGTCCATCCCAGGATAAGGGCAAGGGCAAGGCTGCTGATCATTGACTTGAGCCTGCACACATCCCTGAACCCTGGAGGGTGCCCCCAGGGGTGTGTAATGTAGCTGCTAGTGACGGCAGTGAGGGGCAGCCCCATGCTCTAGTGAAAGAGCCTATTGGACACGATGGGGCAAGCTTGGTTACCACAGAGAGTATGCCAGCTGTAGCTGCAGTGGTTACTCGCCAACGTGCCCGCCATGGCGGTGCTGAGCCTGAGGTAGGACCTGGTGATGTGGACCCAGGTGGATCTCAGAAGCATTCTGACCGTGCAGGACTGGCACAGGATGGTCAGGATGAGGATAGGGCTGGAGACAGTCTGACAGGCACGACCCTGGTGCCTCCTGTACATAAGGGATCTGTACATACCTTGAGTGCTAATAATGACAATAAAAGATTTTCTCTCTTGTATGACATTGCCTCAAGGTTGCATACCATGTTTGGCCATGCAGCTCAGTCTTTGCAAGTTGCTAGACGGCTGGGAGGAAGTGAGTTGTACTCCATCTGCCAACAGGTTGCTCAAGCTTGCAAGTGCAGGCTAGTTGCTAGAAAGCCCAAGCAGTCTCATGCCAGGACTCCTATTTTGCAGCCAGGCCATGTGCAGGTAGATATTCAGAGAATCAGGGGTTTGAAGCTGCTGGTGGCAGTGGACAGATATACCAAGTACAAGACCCTAGAGATCCTGCCTGACATGGAGAAGCCTACATTGATTGCTGCTCTGAAGTTGACAAGGAGCAGGTACCCTGGGTTGGAGTTGTTGCAGTGTGACATTCAGTTTGAGTGCTGTGAGAACCTGCCAGAGTTTCCAGAGTTGCTGATTACACCCAGGGAGAGCCACGGCCAGCAAGGGGTGGTGGAGAGAGCCATCCAAGAGATCAAGACTGTGCTGCTGGTGGAGAGGATTCCAAGGACGTCATCTGCCATTGTGACATCTGCATGGCTACGTTCTGTGGAGGATAGGCTGAACCTCAGGACTCCCATGTTCTTTGGTGACATTGCCATCAATCCTCTTATGCTGCATACCAGGATGCTGCCAGCTGATGCTGAGCAGGCATGGAAGGAGAAGCTAGAGGCCAAGTTCCTCAAGCTGAGGCAGAAAGACAAGGGCTGGAGTGTCCTAGAACCTAACGTTGGACAACAGGTTGTTGTGTGGAAGGAACCAAGCTTTCCAGGGAAACGTGGCAGCTGGCATGATGGGGTGGTGACCCGAGTAGAAGCCGCTGGCCATAAGTGCTGGGTGGCCATTGATGGCTCCCAAGCAGTGCACCGTCTGTCCTGGTCAAAGATCCGTCCCCGGGGAGGTAATCAAGGAGACCTCTTCCAGGTGCCCGCTGGTGTACAAGGCGGGGGTGACGTGGAGCTTCCTGATCAGGGTGCTACAGCTGTATCGAGCCCTCAGGGTGACCCTGGCCCGGCCCCTGGGGTACCTTCACATACGGTGGTTGGGCAAGCAGGCGGACAGGCTGCACCTCCGGAACGGCCCGACACCAGGCCTAGGGGTGTGCGTCTATCAGATATTGTACAGGCTTTGCAAAGAGCCAAGAAGGAGCCTAAGGTGTCCAAGCTTGTCCAGTTGGATGAACCTGAGGTAGCTGCCATGGAGATAGATACCAATGCACAGGTTTCTGTCATGGGACCTCAGCATACAGGAGAACTGCTGGTCGGAGAACCAAGTTGCCCCTGGGTGTCTGATTTCAGTGGTAGGACGCATCTAAGGGTGTTGGGAGAGGTTACTGCCCCTGTCATGGGTGTGGATGTGACCTTCCTTGTCCTAGAGGACTATGATGGCCCTGTGATTTTGGGTCAGAATTTTCTGGGCAATCCTGGGATTTCTATCAGAGCTACAGCTCTGAGAAGAGATGGCTGGGGGATGATTCCCCTAGAAAATTTCAGGACAACATTTCCAGTCAGGTGCAGGGCCAAGCCGGTCAAGGGTGTAAAATGGGATGAAGGGGAGGTGCCCCCAGCGGCCAGTTTGGTGATTCCAGCTGTGTTGCACCCCAGCAGTATTGGCATAACTCACAGGAGCCTTGCTGCACACTCTCCTTTGACATATGACCAGCTGGTCCAAGAGATGAGCTCGCCTACTTTGTTTGAGGCTTGGAAGCTCGCCTTCTCCAAGGCATTGGAGGAGTGGTTGCAGTTTGAGTGTGCTGCACCAACAGACAGACGTCCCCCAGCATCAAGGAAGCTTGCTTTGAGATTTGTGCTGAAGAGGAAGGTTGTGGATGAGGTATCAGTGCCCCATGTCAGGCCTGTCCTGAATGAGTATCACGGCACGGGGAGTCTGCCAGGAGAGGAGCTGTACACGCCAGGGATGCTACACGACACATGGAGAATTTTGCTATGTCTCTACGTGGGGTTGCTGAACAGGGGAGCAGCTATGTCATCAGTGCTGCTGGACTTCAAGAGGGCATTTTTAAAATCTGATCCAGAAGTGGCCAGGAGGGTGTGGAAGCAGGATGAGCCTTACTGTGTTGAGGTGCCTGCCATCTGGAAGCTGGAGCTGCATCAACAATTCCTGGTTATTCTGAAGGGCCTGGAAGGACTCAGGTCGAGCCCAATCATCTGGAGACTCACGCTGCAGGAAGCTCTGATCAGTGAGTGTGGCTTGAGAGTGTCTTCAGTTGATCCCTGTTTGCTGCTGGCCCAATGGGAGGGTCTGCCAGTGTATGCTAGTTTGCATGGAGATGATCTGCATTTGCTAGCCCCCACGACCTGGCTGAAGAAGTTTATTCCTGTCATCAGTGGCAAGTTTTCACTGGGCAAGGAGCTGTGGCAGGAGCCCAACAAGCCTGTAGTGTTCTGTGGAATGCAGGCTACCCTGTTCAGGAGGGACGGGGAGTGGAGTATCAGGCTTCAGGCTGGAGGAGATTATAAACAGACCATTGTGAAGGCCTTGCCAGAGAAGATCACCCAGGCTGCAGGACCTGAGTTGAGAGGCATGTGGGCCTGGTTTGCCAGCATCTGTGGTCCGTCTTTGATGGTCCATAGCAGAATGCCTGATGAGGTGCTTGAGGATGAGAAGCCTCGAGTCATAGCCCGGTTGGTGGAGAGTACCCCTGATCTGATTTTGTCTGGGATTGACTTTGCCCAGCCTATCACCTTGGAGATCTTTGTTGACAGTTCCATGGATGCTCGCCAGGTTACCAAGGTCAGGGGGAGATCTGCTGCTCTGTTTGCTTTTTATCAGAGCAGGGCAAGTTTGTTCAGCTGGTACAGCAGACTGCAGAAGAGGGTCTGTATCAGTTCAGATGTGGCAGAATGCAGGGCCATATGCGAGGGGATCCAGTCCAGCCTGTACATAAAGGAGTTAATGCTGGAGCTGGCTTCAGTTACCCCTTGGACCTTGCAGATGGAGACGTTGTTGCTAACAGACAGCATGGGTATGGTCCAGTTTGTTCACAAGCAGCTGGCCAGAAGCCGGGACCTGGATTATTTGTTGCTGAAGGAGTTGGCCAGTTTGGTTGACTTGAAGCATATCCCTGGCGAGGAGAACCCTGCTGATGCATTGACAAAGCTGCCACACAAGGCCCCAGCCCAGTACAATGTACTGAGGAAGCTCATGAATGCTGACTGTCAAGTCGGTCTATCTGTCTAAAAGCTGAGAGCTGGGTGCTTAAGTCTCTGGATATCAGGCTGGGAGCTTGATTGTACATAATCCTGAGCACACCTTGAGGGGTGAGACATGTCTCTGGTGTGGGAATGTCTGACATTGTCTCTGATGGAGAGATGTCTATCTGGGGTTTTCATCTCAGTCTGAGGTTTCCCCAGATCTGTGGTTTGTGGGCGGGGTTCGATTCCCTGGTGCCGTCTTAAGGCGGAGTTTCACGGACTGGCTGACCCATCCACCATGCTGGTGAGGTGGCGACAGGTCCCCTGATTTTCCACGGTTGGAACGAGTATGGGAGCTTGTGTTTTGCATGTGCTTCGCGTAGATGTTGTGTCTGGTTCGATAAGGGGCAGCAGACCGGCGCCGACTCCCGTCTGGGGGTCAGCAATGTTTTCTGATGAGCTGTTGTGGGTGATCTGTGGGGTTTCGCCTAAGGTCCTGAAGGTTGTACATACTTCTCAAGTTCTTCACTGAACACCTATGGGCTGCCACAGTTGGCCAACCTCTTGTACATGGGTAACACAACGAGCCTCCCGTGAAGGGATAGGGACTCATTGTAATTTGTTTGTGCTCCTGAGCCAGTATGGGTGCTATGTACATATAATAAGGAATCCAAGCTGACTGTCATGCCCAGCGGGTTGTGACTTGTAGTCGAGGGAGGATGTCCAGTACCCATTGTGTGTGTTTGTATGTAGACTTGTGTGAGCTGCTACAGCTCAAGAAAAGAAAGGATTGGAGTTAACAGTTAACGTTCCTAGCAAACGCAATGTGAAGGATATGGTTGCAATGCAGCAATGTGTGGATATGGTTGGAAACGGAGCTTTGTTAAAATTGGATAATGTTACAGCGCTCACACACTTGAGGCTTGTACACGCGTTTGCCAAGTCAAGGCACAACACGTGAGGCGGGCTCGCAAGAGAACTGCCCAAATGGCACTGGCCTATTGTTTATATACTTGTGCACTGTGCTTGCTAGTCCTGAGCAACCTAGGAGGCCTGCTCAGTAATAACACCCCCGGTACAGTATTCACTACCTGTACAGTGCCCAGTTCCTATACAGTAGGTCTGCCATACAGGCACAGTGACCACAGAGTACAGTCACCACAGTGATTATTGCATCTGCACCTAGAAGTCCAGGACTAGGCCTGCGGTACCACCAGACCACAGGTTAAGGTTCCTATTTCCTGCGTACGACGTATTAACCCAATACCGTCGTAGGCTCAGCACCTAATTCCTGTCAGCCCAGGAATTACTGTCGACCCCATATGTCGTCGGCAAATATTCACGTCCGACTTAGAAGAACAGCCGGCTCGCGCTCGCGTTCCTAGCAAATAGCGTTAACTCAAATTACAACCAGTCTCAGCGGAACGGCCAGGAGGGTCGTTGCCGGTTGCGGTGTGCAGCGTTGACGACGCGAGGAGCTCGTCCGGTGGTGAATGGTGCAGGATTCAAGAACAACGGCAGCAGGATTTCCGGTTTCGGCAGTCTGCTGGGGGTTCGATTTCGCCTGAATTGCGTCGTGTCGTTCGGGATCTATCTTTATTGCTTGCAGATCGTCCGCCTGTTAATCGCAGCTTCGTGCAATTCGTCGACGACCAGGTCGAAGATTGGGAGCGAATTCTGCGGCACGTCCAAACCATCGTCATTCCGGAGCACCGGAGCATCGACGACCTCGAGCAAGAGCTTCACGGTTTGGTCGGCATCCATACGGTGATTACAGCAGTAGCTGAGCGGGTGCGGACGGAGTTGGCGGCGAGGCGAGGAGAGGCTGCGGAGGCAGCTGGCGCAGTGCGACACGAGTTCGTGCCGGCAGCAGCGGTTGCGGGTGTACCACGTACTTTCGCAGGCGTAATCGGCGACGAGGGTGTTGCAGCGGGACCAGTTAGGCGTGAACGACGCGGAGCGGAGCATTACAGGCGGCTTGCAGAGGTCGGGGCGACAGCGGAAGCCATCACCGGAGGACAGCGCGCGGCAAGAGTCGGCAGGTTTCCGGAGCGAGCAAGGGTTCCTTTTCAGGAACTGCCCCAACCCCTTCGCGTTCGTGTGACGCGTTGGGAAGAGTTTGCCCCTCTTGGTTACGATAGTGACTTTGAGTTGGGAGCAGGGGGCGTCGCTGGGCTAGGCGACGAGGCACTTGGCGACCACGAGGTGCCAAGATACAATCCGCGGGGTGCCAACGACGGGTTGTCACCTGTCTACTATACCAACGGTGACGATTCTGTCATCGCGGGCCGACAGCGGGTCGACGACGGCGCAGCGGGTAGCAGGGTGCCAGAGCTGATTGTGGTGAGCGACAGCGACAGCGACAGCGACAAGGAGAACCAGGACGCGCCTGGGGCCAACCGTGGTGGTCTTGCCTGAGTGGTAACACTTGGCACTTTCCTTTCTTGTTCAGTAGCTTATATTGCTTTAATTGCTGCTTGGCCACTTGGCTGGCTGTAGCAGATCTGAACAGAGGCCATCATGGATGAGGGAGCTATTGACCAACAAGCACGCTTTATGGGCTTTGCGCGGCGCGGCGCTGGGATGGATGGACGAGATGGACGCGGTGGACGCGATGGACGCGGGGACGGCCAGGCGCTGGGAGACCAGGCTGCGGTGCCAGATGATCAGAGCCAAGGATCGCAGGGCGGTCAGTTGTACTGTGTAGTTCTACTCAGTACCCTAAATCCTAGTGTGGACGCCGCGCCGTCAGCATCTTTGCTGCGACGGAATCTTGTGAACGGCATCTAGCGTCGCGCCGAGGAATCTCGGACTATGTTAAGCAAGTCCAATGCACGATGATAAGTTAATGAGAAATAAATGCAACGTGACGGCGGACGAGGTAGCCGCCTGCGTGTTCCTCTGCGTAGCACCAAAGCACTTGCCTCTCGACGAAGAGCGTTGGTATCCAAAACACATTATTGCAACTTGTACTCAAGAAAGAACATTTTCAAAAATGTTCCGGACGGGCCTGACAACGCCGTCGTCGAAAATCAAACACAAAATCAAGCTGCCGAATCTCGGAGCCCTGGGCTCGAAGGGCGTGGGCACACTTCGCAAGCCCACCGCGAGCGAGATTCAGAGGAATCTGAACGAAGAATTTGCCAAGCAGGATAGCCCCGCAGTGGTGGACACTGCGGCGGAGGAAACTGCACCTGCAGCTGCCCGTGCAGCGGAGCTGCCAAGTGGATCACAGGCGGCTGGGCTGCGCACTGCAAGCCTAGACCGTGCTGCCCGCATCCTCTGGATGAAGGAGCAAAAGGTGATCGAGGAGCGAATTCCTGCGCCGATTCCAGCGGCTCCTGAGCCATCAGAGAAGGTGAAAGAACAGTTTATTTTGAACCTGCGCAAGTGGCACAGTGATGTCCAAGACATGGTAGCCAAGCCTATCGAATTGCTGAGGCGCAATCGGCTGGCCACCGAGGGTTACAAGGTCGTATCCGACCTGATCGAGATAGCCTACAAGGAGGACCGGAGCTGGGAAGAATTCATGGCTAGCCTTGAGAAGAATCTCCTGAAGACGGGGCTAATGCGCCTCGTCGCAGATGCAGTGAGTATTCTAAAGTTTGATCTGAATCGGAAGGTAGACATCAGCCAGGCAACGCTCGACTACGAGCAGAAACTGGCGTTGTCGTCCTGCTCGCCAGGTGACGCCTTCTCGGTGGTAATGTTTCTGGCAAAGGGCATCATGTCTGGTAGCCTGTCTGAGTCCGCCCTCCAGGGCATGTCGGGAACACTGACTGTCGACAAGCTAGCAAATAGGGCAGAGGCTTTCCAGATTATTCGCAATTCTGTTGCTGTGCCGGCTGCCGCCAAGGCATTGGTGGCAGCGGGCATTTCTGACCCTCTTTCCTCTGCTGCAGCGCCCATTGCAAGAATTCATGGTGCAGGTGAAGAGAAGTGTGGCCGATGCCAGGGCACCGGGCATGTGTGGTCGGATTGCCCAGCCAACACGAAGGCTGGTCCGAATGTGCGGCTGTGTGGCGCCTGCCACCAGCCAGGGCACTTCGCCAAGGACTGCAAGCACACACGCGGTCCGCAGGGCAAGAAGCGCCCGCCCAAGCCGGCTGGCAACATGCGGCCCAAGAAGGCCAAGTGGAACAAATGGCAGAGGCAGGGGAACACCCAGGCCACACCTGCTAACACTCATGTGCCTGTCCCTGCTCCCTCTGCAGCAAACTAGATAGCCCATGTTGGGACGATGATGTGTTTACCACTAATCTAGCTGCATGTGATGAGCTGGGTAGTTGTGTAGACAACAATTCTGCTGCGTGCATTGCTGCTGTGTTGCGTAGCGGCTTGTGCACAGACATTGTTACGCCTGCGGCAACGCGGGACCATGAACCCCCACCGACCAGTAATGCTGGTACTATGCAAGCTGGACTCATGCACGTCGACCGTGACGATGGGGGGTCACTGGCCACACCAGGTGAAGTCCTTTCCTTGACTGCTGTTGCTGCACGCTTGCATCATGTGTTAGGCCATGGGACCCACGCTATCCGTTTTGCACGGGCACTGGCACCGGGGACTAAGTTGGCTAGCACGGTGCAGTCCATGTACAGTGGTTGTCACCAGTGTCAGTCCACTGCGCCTAAGCGTGCACGTAGGCATGTCAAACACCCACCCCTTGAGCGTGGTCACTTGGTGTGTGACATTTTGTTCCAGGACCAGGCTGTCTACTTGCTGGGAATAGACAGATTTTCCCATTTTGTTTCAGTTGTCCCACTCAAGTCACAGCATGTTGGGGACCTCCTTGAGGGGATAGACCTGTTGGACTCCATGTTTAGCATGGTTACAGGGATGCAGTTTGATCAGCAATTCAAGTGGGCTGCCAAGGAACCTGGATATGAGTTTGTGGGAACAGTGGGGCGTGAGGACCACGAGTCACAAGGGATAGCGGAGAGAGCGGTACAGGAGTTTAAGCTGCTTGCTACCCGACGTGGGGACCACATGCCACACAGTGAATTCTCTAGTCGGCTCTTGTGGGCACTTGCCGTGTGTCGAAGTTTGAACAACCGTGTGCTGATGTCGACACAGGATGGGGTGTTGGTGACTGCCGAGGGTTTGCAGTTTGGCCAATATCACGATGTGGTGGTGGATGTGTACAAAGACCACCTAGCATCCCGTTTTCAGCGCCTTGTCCAGTTGGATAGGCGACGTGGGGCTTATGAGCCCAGTGTGGGGCATGATGTTTGGCTGCACAAGGAAGGTGCCCTGGGTAAGCGTGGCAGGTGGCTTGGTCCAGCCAAGGTAATTTCTTGTGATGCTGCTATGCGTAAATGCGTGGTGGACTATGAGGGCACTGAGGTCACTATGGCTTGGAATAGGGTGAAGCCCTACATGCGTGATGTGGAGGCTTGGTCTAGAGTGTTGGAGTTGTACTCCGACCCTAGCAGGCTCTCTAGCACTGTGACTCCTCCTTCCTCTTCGGCTCCTGTATGTGACAATGCAGGGGACAGTGGTACTAGCGCGCCTAGTGGGGAAGCTGAGTTGGAGTTGCAGAGTGGGGACTATGATGATGATGTTGCTGTGGTAGCACACCACTTACACACCCTAGGGGTAGAACAGGCAGAGAGCTTGCGCGACAGCTTGCCTAACCTCCCCCCTTCTGGCGTTGGTCGGGAGGATCCCTGCGTTGGTAGGGATAGTACTCAGGGCAGTTCCTGTCTTGAGCGCCCAAGCCGTAAGGGCTTTCTCACCCTTGCTGTAGAAAGGTTGATGCGTAAACCTCCTACAGACGCTTTGCAAAATCCCGTCAAGGCAGCGATGGTATCCGCATTTGGTACCCTGGGTGATCAGCATGGTATGAGGATGTTGGTAGATACGCAGGCGAGAACCTCCATTGTCTCATCCCTGCACTACAATCCTGTGAGACCCTCAGTGCACTGGGAGTGTGTGACTGATTTTGCTGGCTCAACGAAGTTCCCTGTCCTTGGTGTCATTGATGTCAATGTGATGGGGGTGCTAGTTGAGTTTTGCGTGGTGGAAGGGTATAGTGGTCCACCAATCCTTGGTCAGAACTTCCTTGTACGGGAGGATGTCTGGGTCAACTCCACCTGCTTGCGGCGGGAGGGGCATGCTGATCTGCCTCTTGAGGACTATGCTGTCATGTCTGACTGCCAACTTGTTGCTGTCATAGGCAACATTCGGCACGTGAACTATGCCCGTGAGAGTGATGTGCCGTTGGTAACTCAGTTGTTGCTTCCTAAACGTCCTAGCTTGGCTAGTCTCGGCATTGGACGTCATGATGTTGCTACCCAAAGCCCTATCTCTTACCATGATGCTGACGTGGAGTGTCAAACGGAGGAGGGGCTAGATGGGTGGACTAAGGCCATTATTGCGTCAGGTGAAAGGTGGCTTGCATACCGTGCTGTTGAACCGGTTGATGAAGTGCCCAGTGGTGCTCGCCTTTTGCGCCACAAGTGGACTTTGGAGCGTAAGTTGGTGCCTGACACAACAACTAGGGTGCCTTTTGTTCGCCCGGTGGTCCTAGAATTTTCAGGTACTAGTGATCTTCCGGACAATGCCATCTCAGCACCTGGGTTGATCAAGGATAATTGGCGCATGGTCCTGTCCTTCTACCTAGGCCAGCTCAACAAGGGACTTCCGTATGAGTCAGCCCTCATGGATTTCAGCAAAGCTTTTTTGAATGGTGATCCCAAGCTCGCTGAGAATGTGTGGGCTGGCACGACCCGCTTGTATGTGCGCTGTCCTCCCTTGTGGCAGCCTATCATGGGCAAGAAGTTTCTCCGTCTCTTGAAGGGTGTTGACGGTACTGTGACAGGTCCTCGGATTTGGCGCCTTTGCCTCGAGCGTCTTTTGCTTGATGTGATGCACATGTACTATCATGACCTGGACCCCTCTCTGTTTGTTGGCTCATGGGAGGGGCAGCCAGTTTTTGTGTTCATTCATGTCGATGATGTGGACTGCATGGGCCCCACACCGTGGCTAGACTGGTTTTGTGCCACTGTTGCTCAGCACTTCCCGGTCGGCAAGGTCATTCGCCGCGTCTTGGACAAGTATGTCAAGTTCTGTGGCGTCGACACTATGCTCACCAAGGATGCCTCTGGCAGATATGTGATGAAGCTGCGTGCAGCGGGGGACTATGTTCAGGAGCTCATCACTCAGCTTTCATCCCTTACTAGTCAGTATATTCAGCCTGCTGAGTGTGGTTCTCTGCGGGGTAAGCTGAACTGGCTGGTCTCTACCGTCTCCCCTGACTTGGCGGTGCTTGCTCGGTTGCCAGATGACTTGATGTGCTCTCTTTCCCGCAATGTCATGTGTAAGTACATTTCTGCCTCCCCTGGGTTGGTCTTACATGGGGTGGACTATGAGCGGCCTATTCACTTGTCCGCGTATTGTGATAGCAGTTTGGATAGTGCTAATATCTCTAAGCTCCGTGGGCGCTGTGCCGCTGTGGTGCTTTTGAGTAATTCTGCCACTGTCCATGTCCCTGAATCTTCCCCTTCACCCTTTGCGTGGTTTTCTCGCTTACATCGGCGGGTGTATGTGGGTAGTGACACTGCAGAGGCTCGTGCCTTCTGCGAGACTGCTGAGGAGTTGATGTATTTCCGTGCGGTTCTTCGGTGGTGTTTGAAGTTTTGCCGTGTCATTCCACAGGTTGATACCACCATCTTCACGGATTCGCAGTCGCTGATTGACTTTTTGGCTGATCCTTATGCGCGCACGCGCAAGCTCGACTTCCTTCGTGCCAAAGAATATAGTGACGCTGTTTCGCTGTACCATGTTCGCGACAATGATAACATTTCAGATGCTTTGACCAAGCTGTATGCCAAGGCTAGGCCTCAGTATGACAAGCTTCGTCTAGTTCAGGCGACACTTTAAATTGTCCCTGTCTGATTTCAGGGTTACATCTTGCCCTGGCTGATGTGTGTTTTCACTCTTTTCTGAATTTCCTATTTAAAATTGGCATTGACCATGGCCTTGATGCTTCTCTCTGCGGGAGAGTTGCATACTATGTAATGGGCTCTTGTCTGGGTTTTCACCCGTTGATGCTTGGCGGTGGCCGGCATACTATGTTTCCGGGTTTCCCCAGTGTGGTACGATGAATAAATGACTTGCCATAATGATGTGTGTCTTGCACATGCATCCAAGTTCATGCGACCGCTATGCTTGTTGGTGTTGTTTCCCAACAAGACTTTGCCACTACTAGGATTGTGAAGTCGGTGACTGGGATGCGGCCGTACCGATCATCTTGAGTACATCCCTGTCCGTACCGACTCACAAAGAAAAAGAAGTCGGAGTTGTACTGTGTAGTTCTACTCAGTACCCTAAATCCTAGTGTGGACGCCGCGCCGTCAGCATCTTTGCTGCGACGGAATCTTGTGAACGGCATCTAGCGTCGCGCCGAGGAATCTCGGACTATGTTAAGCAAGTCCAATGCACGATGATAAGTTAATGAGAAATAAATGCAACGTGACGGCGGACGAGGTAGCCGCCTGCGTGTTCCTCTGCGTAGCACCAAAGCACTTGCCTCTCGACGAAGAGCGTTGGTATCCAAAACACATTATTGCAACTCGGTCAGAACGCGCCAGCCGCAGATCAAGCGGCGCCTAAGCGACCGACCGTGGCTGAGGGGTACGCGGTGCTAGGCCAGTTTCAGTCCATCAAGGACAATTGGCAGCCCCGGGACGCTGAGAGGATGTTAGAGGACATGAACTTGTACACGGAGATATACACCGGTGACAAGCTTCGCATCCTGGCGTCTAGTGCCTACATAAGGCAGTCGGCGAGGCGGCTGTTCAAGTTTGTTCGGGAGCGACACGCGGCGGGGGACACCTGGGCGGCGTTTATGACGCGACTCAGGGTGTTCCTGAGTGACAAGAGGACCATAGATGGGTCCCACCTGAAGCAAGAATACCTGGACTACAAGCCCATCAAGGGGCAGCTAGTGGTCCACGCCTTTGAAGACTTCGTCAAGCTGAGGGAGGACGCCATGGCCAAGGGATTCTTCGTCGCAGATCGGATGGCCATGGGCGACTTTCTCAAGTCGCTGCAGCTGGATCCGGTCACCATGGATAATGTGACCATCCACATGCGACAGGTCCATGGCTGGGCAGCCATGACGGACCAGTTGTATGAGTGTTTCAGCGGCAAGTACGTGGGTGGTAAGCGCCCTCGTCAAGGGGACGAGGAGGCCGCTGAACCTGCGGTTAAGTCCATGAGGGGATCGGGCCACGGGGGCCCAGCGCCCTCGAGAGGGCCTGAGACCTCTTCAAGGGGTCGAGGAAGGTCCAGGAGGGGGCGTGACAGAAGGGCTGGACGGGGGACCCCGCCGAAGTCGGGACATCCACAGTCCCAGTTTGACTTCAAGAGGGTGGGTGGTCCTCCCAAGGCTGGGCCCAGCAGTGGGACCTCACGGGACATCAGTCAGGTGGAATGTTATTTCTGCCAGGGAAGGGTCACTTCAGGAATGAGTGTCCCTCGTACCTGAGGCAGGAAGGTCAGAGCAAGCCAGCTCAGGGTGGCAGCAAGGACAAGGCTGGTCCATCCCAGGATAAGGGCAAGGGCAAGGCTGCTGATCATTGACTTGAGCCTGCACACATCCCTGAACCCTGGAGGGTGCCCCCAGGGGTGTGTAATGTAGCTGCTAGTGACGGCAGTGAGGGGCAGCCCCATGCTCTAGTGAAAGAGCCTATTGGACACGATGGGGCAAGCTTGGTTACCACAGAGAGTATGCCAGCTGTAGCTGCAGTGGTTACTCGCCAACGTGCCCGCCATGGCGGTGCTGAGCCTGAGGTAGGACCTGGTGATGTGGACCCAGGTGGATCTCAGAAGCATTCTGACCGTGCAGGACTGGCACAGGATGGTCAGGATGAGGATAGGGCTGGAGACAGTCTGACAGGCACGACCCTGGTGCCTCCTGTACATAAGGGATCTGTACATACCTTGAGTGCTAATAATGACAATAAAAGATTTTCTCTCTTGTATGACATTGCCTCAAGGTTGCATACCATGTTTGGCCATGCAGCTCAGTCTTTGCAAGTTGCTAGACGGCTGGGAGGAAGTGAGTTGTACTCCATCTGCCAACAGGTTGCTCAAGCTTGCAAGTGCAGGCTAGTTGCTAGAAAGCCCAAGCAGTCTCATGCCAGGACTCCTATTTTGCAGCCAGGCCATGTGCAGGTAGATATTCAGAGAATCAGGGGTTTGAAGCTGCTGGTGGCAGTGGACAGATATACCAAGTACAAGACCCTAGAGATCCTGCCTGACATGGAGAAGCCTACATTAATTGCTGCTCTGAAGTTGACAAGGAGCAGGTACCCTGGGTTGGAGTTGTTGCAGTGTGACATTCAGTTTGAGTGCTGTGAGAACCTGCCAGAGTTTCCAGAGTTGCTGATTACACCCAGGGAGAGCCACGGCCAGCAAGGGGTGGTGGAGAGAGCCATCCAAGAGATCAAGACTGTGCTGCTGGTGGAGAGGATTCCAAGGACGTCATCTGCCATTGTGACATCTGCATGGCTACGTTCTGTGGAGGATAGGCTGAACCTCAGGACTCCCATGTTCTTTGGTGACATTGCCATCAATCCTCTTATGCTGCATACCAGGATGCTGCCAGCTGATGCTGAGCAGGCATGGAAGGAGAAGCTAGAGGCCAAGTTCCTCAAGCTGAGGCAGAAAGACAAGGGCTGGAGTGTCCTAGAACCTAACGTTGGACAACAGGTTGTTGTGTGGAAGGAACCAAGCTTTCCAGGGAAACGTGGCAGCTGGCATGATGGGGTGGTGACCCGAGTAGAAGCCGCTGGCCATAAGTGCTGGGTGGCCATTGATGGCTCCCAAGCAGTGCACCGTCTGTCCTGGTCAAAGATCCGTCCCCGGGGAGGTAATCAAGGAGACCTCTTCCAGGTGCCCGCTGGTGTACAAGGCGGGGGTGACGTGGAGCTTCCTGATCAGGGTGCTACAGCTGTATCGAGCCCTCAGGGTGACCCTGGCCCGGCCCCTGGGGTACCTTCACATACGGTGGTTGGGCAAGCAGGCGGACAGGCTGCACCTCCGGAACGGCCCGACACCAGGCCTAGGGGTGTGCGTCTATCAGATATTGTACAGGCTTTGCAAAGAGCCAAGAAGGAGCCTAAGGTGTCCAAGCTTGTCCAGTTGGATGAACCTGAGGTAGCTGCCATGGAGATAGATACCAATGCACAGGTTTCTGTCATGGGACCTCAGCATACAGGAGAACTGCTGGTCGGAGAACCAAGTTGCCCCTGGGTGTCTGATTTCAGTGGTAGGACGCATCTAAGGGTGTTGGGAGAGGTTACTGCCCCTGTCATGGGTGTGGATGTGACCTTCCTTGTCCTAGAGGACTATGATGGCCCTGTGATTTTGGGTCAGAATTTTCTGGGCAATCCTGGGATTTCTATCAGAGCTACAGCTCTGAGAAGAGATGGCTGGGGGATGATTCCCCTAGAAAATTTCAGGACAACATTTCCAGTCAGGTGCAGGGCCAAGCCGGTCAAGGGTGTAAAATGGGATGAAGGGGAGGTGCCCCCAGCGGCCAGTTTGGTGATTCCAGCTGTGTTGCACCCCAGCAGTATTGGCATAACTCACAGGAGCCTTGCTGCACACTCTCCTTTGACATATGACCAGCTGGTCCAAGAGATGAGCTCGCCTACTTTGTTTGAGGCTTGGAAGCTCGCCTTCTCCAAGGCATTGGAGGAGTGGTTGCAGTTTGAGTGTGCTGCACCAACAGACAGACGTCCCCCAGCATCAAGGAAGCTTGCTTTGAGATTTGTGCTGAAGAGGAAGGTTGTGGATGAGGTATCAGTGCCCCATGTCAGGCCTGTCCTGAATGAGTATCACGGCACGGGGAGTCTGCCAGGAGAGGAGCTGTACACGCCAGGGATGCTACACGACACATGGAGAATTTTGCTATGTCTCTACGTGGGGTTGCTGAACAGGGGAGCAGCTATGTCATCAGTGCTGCTGGACTTCAAGAGGGCATTTTTAAAATCTGATCCAGAAGTGGCCAGGAGGGTGTGGAAGCAGGATGAGCCTTACTGTGTTGAGGTGCCTGCCATCTGGAAGCTGGAGCTGCATCAACAATTCCTGGTTATTCTGAAGGGCCTGGAAGGACTCAGGTCGAGCCCAATCATCTGGAGACTCACGCTGCAGGAAGCTCTGATCAGTGAGTGTGGCTTGAGAGTGTCTTCAGTTGATCCCTGTTTGCTGCTGGCCCAATGGGAGGGTCTGCCAGTGTATGCTAGTTTGCATGGAGATGATCTGCATTTGCTAGCCCCCACGACCTGGCTGAAGAAGTTTATTCCTGTCATCAGTGGCAAGTTTTCACTGGGCAAGGAGCTGTGGCAGGAGCCCAACAAGCCTGTAGTGTTCTGTGGAATGCAGGCTACCCTGTTCAGGAGGGACGGGGAGTGGAGTATCAGGCTTCAGGCTGGAGGAGATTATAAACAGACCATTGTGAAGGCCTTGCCAGAGAAGATCACCCAGGCTGCAGGACCTGAGTTGAGAGGCATGTGGGCCTGGTTTGCCAGCATCTGTGGTCCGTCTTTGATGGTCCATAGCAGAATGCCTGATGAGGTGCTTGAGGATGAGAAGCCTCGAGTCATAGCCCGGTTGGTGGAGAGTACCCCTGATCTGATTTTGTCTGGGATTGACTTTGCCCAGCCTATCACCTTGGAGATCTTTGTTGACAGTTCCATGGATGCTCGCCAGGTTACCAAGGTCAGGGGGAGATCTGCTGCTCTGTTTGCTTTTTATCAGAGCAGGGCAAGTTTGTTCAGCTGGTACAGCAGACTGCAGAAGAGGGTCTGTATCAGTTCAGATGTGGCAGAATGCAGGGCCATATGCGAGGGGATCCAGTCCAGCCTGTACATAAAGGAGTTAATGCTGGAGCTGGCTTCAGTTACCCCTTGGACCTTGCAGATGGAGACGTTGTTGCTAACAGACAGCATGGGTATGGTCCAGTTTGTTCACAAGCAGCTGGCCAGAAGCCGGGACCTGGATTATTTGTTGCTGAAGGAGTTGGCCAGTTTGGTTGACTTGAAGCATATCCCTGGCGAGGAGAACCCTGCTGATGCATTGACAAAGCTGCCACACAAGGCCCCAGCCCAGTACAATGTACTGAGGAAGCTCATGAATGCTGACTGTCAAGTCGGTCTATCTGTCTAAAAGCTGAGAGCTGGGTGCTTAAGTCTCTGGATATCAGGCTGGGAGCTTGATTGTACATAATCCTGAGCACACCTTGAGGGGTGAGACATGTCTCTGGTGTGGGAATGTCTGACATTGTCTCTGATGGAGAGATGTCTATCTGGGGTTTTCATCTCAGTCTGAGGTTTCCCCAGATCTGTGGTTTGTGGGCGGGGTTCGATTCCCTGGTGCCGTCTTAAGGCGGAGTTTCACGGACTGGCTGACCCATCCACCATGCTGGTGAGGTGGCGACAGGTCCCCTGATTTTCCACGGTTGGAACGAGTATGGGAGCTTGTGTTTTGCATGTGCTTCGCGTAGATGTTGTGTCTGGTTCGATAAGGGGCAGCAGACCGGCGCCGACTCCCGTCTGGGGGTCAGCAATGTTTTCTGATGAGCTGTTGTGGGTGATCTGTGGGGTTTCGCCTAAGGTCCTGAAGGTTGTACATACTTCTCAAGTTCTTACTGAACACCTATGGGCTGCCACAGTTGGCCAACCTCTTGTACATGGGTAACACAACGAGCCTCCCGTGAAGGGATAGGGACTCATTGTAATTTGTTTGTGCTCCTGAACCAGTATGGGTGCTATGTACATATAATAAGGAATCCAAGCTGACTGTCATGCCCAGTGGGTGGTGACTTGTAGTCAGGGAGGATGTCCAGGAATCCAAGCTGGCTGTCATGCCCAGTGGGTTGTGACTTGTAGTCGGGGAGGATGTCCAGTACCCATTGTGTGTGTTTGTATGTAGACTTGTGTGAGCTGCTACAGCTCAAGAAAAGAAAGGATTGGAGTTAACGCCAAGCGCATTGGCGTGATCCTGATTCGGCATTTCTCTGCGATTCCAGCGGCACCGGAACGAGTTCATTCCGACAAGTATCAAGAAAGTTATGGCGTTCCGACTTCCCGGTCGCGCGCGAGCGCGAGCCGGCTGTTCTTCTAAGTCGGACGTGAATATTTGCCGACGACATATGGGGTCGACAGTAATTCCTGGGCTGACAGGAATTAGGTGTCGACCCCATATGTCGTCGGCAAATATTCACGTCCGACTTAGAAGAACAGCCGGCTCGCGCTCGCGCGCGACCGGGAAGTCGGAACGCCATAACTTTCTTGATACTTGTCGGAATGAACTCGTTCCGGTGCCGCTGGAATCGCAGAGAAATGCCGAATCAGGATCACGCCAATGCGCTTGGCGTTAAAGTTAACGCCAAGCGCATTGGCGTGATCCTGATTCGGCATTTCTCTGCGATTCCAGCGGCACCGGAACGAGTTCATTCCGACAAGTATCAAGAAAGTTATGGCGTTCCGACTTCCCGGTCGCGCGCGAGCGCGAGCCGGCTGTTCTTCTAAGTCGGACGTGAATATTTGCCGACGGCATATGGGGTCGACAGTAATTCCTGGGCTGACAGGAATTAGGTGCTGAACCTACGACGGTATTGGGTTAATACGTCGTACGCAGGAAATAGGAACCTTAACCTGTGGTCTGGTGGTACCGCAGGCCTAGTCCTGGACTTCTAGTAGGTGCAGATGCAATAATCACTGTGGTGACTGTACTCTGTGGTCACTGTGCCTGTATGGCAGACCTACTGTATAGGAAGTGGGCGCTGTACAGGTAGTGAATACTGTACCGGGGGTGTTATTACTGAGCAGGCCTCCTAGGCTGCTCAGGACTAGCAAGCACAGTGCACAAGTATATAAAGAATAGGCCAGTGCCAATTGGGCATATCTCTTGCGAGCCCGCCTCATGTGTGTTGCCTTGACTTGGCAAACGCGTGTACAAGCCTCAAGTGTGTGAGCGCTGTAACATTATCCAATCCACTGTGCATTGCCTAGGTCCACTTCTGGTTGAAGGGCACCAGAACTTGTTTATTACACTATATGTTGAAGCCGACCGGACTTAGTAGACAGAGAGACATAAAATATTTTTTGGCAGTCCCTGGCCGCCGCTTCCACTTGACCCCCCAAGACAAAACAGAAAAGGGTGGGTGGGTGGGGAAAACTGATAAGCTGGCTTGGCAGCCATCACCACCTTGAAATACATTGCATCAACGTTGCATCCGTGACACACGCAAGTGCGGCGCCCCGCTGGCGCGGCGCTCCATGTAAGAATGACCTCAGAATACTACTGTACTAGATCTAGGACCCTGATACTACTTTTTTCAACATTGTACTACATTTTTATGATGTCACACATGTTCTGTCATGCCAGAACCGTTCAGCAACCACCTGGCATATCTTGAGGGTCCCTGGATACTAGTTGAAGTAGATTGAACTAGTTTGAACTAGTTTGTACTACCTGTACTAACTTTGAACTAGTTCGAACTACATCTGAGGCCCATCCAAGGCTGTCAGACCCTCCAGAGAGGGCGTGGCCACCCCGTTTGGCTCCCGCATGTCGACTTGCACCACTGGGCAACGGTGTAGCGCCTCCAAGGTAGCGGCGCACCTCCATCCCTCCGCTCCCCCAGGCAAAATCAGGGAATCCCGATCGTAAGATCAATCATCCACTGTGCATTGCCTAGGTCCACTTCTGGTTGAAGGGCACCAGAACTTGTTTATTACACTATATGTTGAAGCCGACCGGACTTAGTAGACAGAGAGACATAAAATATTTTTTGGCAGTCCCTGGCCGCCGCTTCCACTTGACCCGCATCTCCAACCTGGCCGCAGGCCGTACATCTGGAAACCGCGTCAGGAGCCATGGGAGGGCACATCCTTACCCTCCAGCTGGTGAAGCCCTAGCGTGTCCGCTAGAGTGCGCCTCACCGAAGTATGGCCGAAATCTACGGCCCAAAGTGACGACGCCAGTCACGGGGGGCAGTCTGCCCGCGAGGTCCCACACCACCTGGGGCACCCGCACCTGCAGGGCGCGGTGGAGCCCCACGTAATGGTCCACGGACGAAAACTGGCGCCACCGGCCACGCTTTTGGATGTCCGCGATTGGTACCCCGCGCAGGTAGTCATGGGTGGCCCCCCCGTGGCGCATGCTGTAGGGTGAAAACATCCCCCGCAAGCCAAGGAGGTCCCAGGCGGCGTGCCACCGCCGCAAGAAACGGCTGTAGCTGAGTGCGCCAAAGAGCAGCTCCTCGTGCGCCCGCCCAGCACACAGGGCGCCAAGCAACGTGAGTGAAAGGGGCTCAACAACCACCACTGCCTGGGCCTGGCCCTTGGCTGTCTTGGGGTCGCGTAGCAGCAGCGCACCCTGGTTACTGGGCCCCAGGCGGAAGTCCCCGCGCAGAGCCACGTCCCCCACGCGAAGCTTGAACGCTTCTCCGATGCGCAAGTATTGCTGAAAAACAATGATGCAGCAGCAGGCAGCTAATATCGAGCCTTGTGCACGAAGAATGTTTGCCACGAGGTACAGTAGCTGCCACGGGACGGGGTGAGGGCTCTGCACGGGAACTCGTCGCGCCCAGCCGGCCAGCAAGCGACGCGCCTCGTACCACCCCTTAATCTCGTTGGGGAAGTACAGCTGCAGCCCGCATAATGCGCGCACAACCATGGTCCGGCTTCCCCCTTCCTCATACACGCTGACCAGCCACTCACAAAAGACGCCTTCCGCCTCCGTCTTGGCCACGGGAGCGAGGGGTTGACCATACTCCACGTACGCCCTCAGCGCTCGGTGATATGCAGCTAGCGTGCTGGGCTGCACAGTGGCCTCCAGCAATTCCTGCCGCCCATGTGGCCCCGGATTGCTCTCCACGTCGCCATCCGCAGTGAGGTTGCGCACCCATCGACCACGACTGGGCGCGTCGGCCGGGTTGCGCTCCGACCTCACATACACCCAGTGGTAGCGGGTGTTGCTGGCCAGCCCTAGCGCGATCGCCCGGCGGCACCAGGCGTTCAGCCGGTAGGACGACGAACGCCCTTTGACGAGCGCACCGACAACTGCCGAATTGTCCACCAGCCGCACGTGACGTTGCTGCCAGTGAACCTGTGAGCGCAGGCCCCACTCGATCCCTTGCACAGCCGCACGAATCTCCTTCTCGTTGATGTGGGCCGAGGGATCGAGCCACCGGTGGGCAAGAGCGGTGCGCCACTGCGCCGCTGCCATGGCTCGGTGCTCAATCTCCCCTGTGCGCTCCACGCTGGCCGTCTCAGAGTCCACACAGAGCGTCTTCCAGCCCTTCCGCTCCCGACAGTTGGACAGGCCACGCACCGCAGGCGCCTCCCACCGGCTGTACACCACCCCAGAACCGTGGGTTGACGCATCAGTGGCCACCACGGTGCAGCTCAGGGGCTGGTCGCGCTGCGCATGCACCAGCGGGGCCAAGTCCATTGCAGCCTGGAGCTCTTCCCTTACACTACCCCACAGCCGATAGCTCCAGCCCCGCTTGTGCACCAGGACTTGCTGCAGCAAGCGGTAGGCGTGAAACCAGATGGACAGTAGACCCCGACGCAGCAAGTGGACCCACACCCACCGTCCCAGCAACGAGGCCAGTTGGTGGTAAGTGGCCCGTCCACGCCCCAGCATTGCCTGCGTGTCGCGCACCAAGGCCGCCATCCGGGCCGCGCTCGGCCGCATGGACCCGTCCTGGCAGAACTCAATCCCCAAGATTTCCACCGGGCGCCCCTCCTCAG
Source organism: Mesostigma viride (assembly GCA_009746045.1). Taxonomy (NCBI): domain Eukaryota; kingdom Viridiplantae; phylum Streptophyta; class Mesostigmatophyceae; order Mesostigmatales; family Mesostigmataceae; genus Mesostigma; species Mesostigma viride. The sequence goes on along the minus strand of RPFO01000114.1, from coordinate 1,249,936 downwards.
CTCTCTCCACCTTCTTCTCGTTGACCACCAACCCCTTGGGACCGTAGCTCTCCTCGCACGCCTTGGTGAGCACGGCGTTGGTCTCCTCCGCGCTCCGCCCATGGGTGACCCCCAGATCATCGATCATGACCAGCTGAGCGGGATGTGGGGGATCCTCCGGCAGCAGCCGCCACGCTGCACTGGCTGCGCTCTCCACCAACTCCAGCCGGTCCATGCCATCCCCGCGCACTGTGCGCACCCCCATCAAGTGCATGGGATATGACAGCCCTCTCTTGGCATCGAGCACCCCGCCCCGTAGAGACAGTGCAGGTGGGCAACCTGTGCAAGGACCACCGAGTGGCTCCAGCCCATGACAAGGACCCGGAACCTGGGGTACAACTTTCGCCGTCGTCCCAGCTGGCCGACCTCATCGGACCACACGGGGGGCAGCGAGAAATAGGGGCGCCAGCTCTCAGGTACCTCGAACCGGTAATAGTAGGTGTCAAGGTCTGTCTTGCCCGAATAGCATGGCGCCCCCACACTCAGCTCAGCGACCTCGCCCAAGTTAGGCAGGTAACAGGTAGGCGGCTTGAGGAAGCGCCGGTTGCACGGCACCATATTCCCTATAAACCGCTGCCGTCGTTCGCTGGGCTCCACAACCCCGGGGTCTTTCTTGGGGACGGCAAAACAGCCGTTCACCACAGGGGCGCCTCCTCACTGTACTCGATCATCCGCGTCTCCGCCAGCCTGATGCTCAGTCGTGCGTACGCCGCATCGCTTGCACAACCATGAGACACCCGGCCCCGCCGCATCCACGCCCCCGCCTCCGCGTCGCATCTTTGTAGAATGTTGTTTATGTCCTCATACGTCCTCTGCCATGCCTCCGGCAGGCAGTCCAGCAGCTTGACACTACCTGCAGCTCCTCCTTTTGGCAGTGCCAGCCTCTCCGGGTCAATAATTTCGTATTGACCGCCCGGCCCGTATGGCGCGGGCTCTGCGTCCCCCGTGTCTGTCGCCTCCGCTACGGCGGTAAGCCGGCGGTTGTAGACGCGGGCAGCATCCTCCATCCCTTGTAGGGCGGCCCTTTGGGCGACGGTGCAGGGGCTCGCAGTAATAGCCTGCTGCTGCACCGCCGGTCCACCGGACCGTTCCCGGGTCCTGCCCCACAGCCAGTTCAGGCCCCTTGTGGCCCGCTCTTGACACCGCAGCCTTGCTCTGGCACGCAGAGCGCGCTGCAGCCTGCGGTTGGATCGCAGGCGGCTGCGGTCGAGCGGGGGACCATCTTCACTGGCAGCGGGAGCACACCCCTGCCCCTCACTTGTCCTTTTTGGCCGCCGCCGCCGCCGCCGATGCCAGCTCCGCCTCCTGGCGAGCCGCCTTCCGCGCTGCCCGGGCTGCTGCGCTTCCAATAGTACTGCCCTCCACCAGTGGCAGCAGGTGCATCGCCCCGTTGTTCCAGCCGCTGGTCTTCTCCACCATGAGGAACGCCTCGACCACACGCGCCAGGTACTCGAAGCAGGCCAGCTCCGTCACCACATCCTCCCCCAGCTCTTGGATGGCCACATCCAGAATGTAGGTCAGGTTGTTGCACACCAGATGGTGCGTGCTGTTCTTCCACCCGCGGGGGGCTCCCGGTGCAGCCCCAACGCCCTCCTGCTCCTTGCGAAGGGCCAAGCGGGCCTGCAGGCTCCCGTGCGCGACCTGGCGCGCATCCAGCACCTGCAGCGGCAGCACCCTGTCGTCGCGGTCCTTGACCAACAGGCGCCAGGCCACTTTGAAAGCTCGCCGGGGGAGACGCACCCCCTTGGTGGTTCGGCGCAGGTCTCTCTCCCTCACACGCTCCCGCGATCGACGCGAGCTCCGCTGGGAGGAGTCCCGACTCGTGCTCCGGCTGCTGGACCGCTGCCGCTCCTTGCGACGCTCGCGGGAGCGATCCCGACGCCCCTTGGGCTCCGCAGAACGGCCCCTGCCATGCCCACGTCGCTCCCGGGACTTGTCGCGGCGCGACCGAGCGCCACCCCTGCCCCTGCCACGGCCTCTGCTCTCGCTGTCGGAGCTGTCGCTGCTGCTGCTGCTGCTGCTGCTGCTGCTGCTGCTGCTGCTGCTGCCGCGACTCTCGTCGCTCCCACTGCTGGTGTCTGTCGAGCCTGGGCTGCTCCCGCGCCGCGCGCGTCTCTTCTCCTGGCGCTTGCTCTTCGGATGGCCCTTGCCCCCCTTGTCCTCGCGCTGGCTCTTCCCTTTCCTCGCGTCCCTCCTCTTCCCCCGCGCCAGGGCTTGCAACTCCGCTCCGATGAGCTCGCGGACGCCCGCCAGAAGGGCAGCATTCTCTGCCAGCTTTCGGTTCCTGCCCTGAGACTTCTTTCCCTTGGCGCGAGCAGCAGCAGGGGCCAGCTGCTCGCGCGCGTCCAAAAAATCCTCAGAGCTCGTCGCGTCCTCCTCTTCCTCGTCGGTGCCGTTGCTGGGAGGATCCTTTCGGGTCCTTTCGCCCCTGGCTGGACCAGTCTTCCCCTTGCCCCCAGTGGCCACTGGGGGCTTCTTCATCTCTAGAGTAATGGCCTTGCACAACATGGAACCCATGTCGGAATCACTTGACCCCTCACTAATCTGGAGCCCTGCAGTCTTGAGAAACTGTCCCAAGGATGTCAAACGACCCTCAGACATAGTAGTAAGCCTTTGGGCCCAGTTTGGACCGAGATACTCAGTCAAGAACTTCAAAGTCGTTAACAGCTCCTTGCCCCCCTGAAAATACGATTTTTTCACATTTAATAAGAAATCTCGGTCTACTGCCTCAAGGGTGGTGTCTTCGTGATCACTAGCCATTATAGAATTCAAAGATGAAGAAATTTCTCACAACTAGGCTCAATATTCCGCAATCTTGGAGACTGAGAAAAATTTCGGACTGAAAATTTGTCACTCAGTTCTACCTTGCGGACTTTTACTCCCGTTGCGCAAACCCGTCAAAACTTGGTGCGAAAACCGTCAAAATGTTGTCGGCTATTGTCTCACGATTAGTTTGACACCAACTTTGTCAAAAACGGTGAAGTATTGCTCTAGTTGTGTTGAAAACTGATAAGCTGGCTTGGCAGCCATCACCACCTTGAAATACATCGCATCAACGTTGCATCCGTGACACACGCAAGTGCGGCGCCCCGCTGGCGCGGCGCTCCATGTAAGAATGACCTCAGAATACTACTGTACTAGATCTAGGACCCTGATACTACTTTTTTCAACATTGTACTACATTTTTATGATGTCACACATGTTCTGTCATGTCAGAACCGTTCAGCAACCACCTGGCATATCTTGAGGGTCGCTGGATACTAGTTGAAGTAGATTGAACTAGTTTGAACTAGTTGGTACTACCTGTACTAACTTTGAACTAGTTCGAACTACATCTGAGGCCCATCCAAGGCTGTCAGACCCTCCAAAGAGGGCGTGGCCACCCCGTTTGGCTCCCGCATGTCGACTTGCACCACTGGGCAACGGTGTAGCGCCTCCAAGGTAGCGGCGCACCTCCATCCCTCCGCTCCCCCAGGCAAAATCAGGGAATCCCGATCGTAAGATCAATCATTTTAACAAAGCTCCGTTTCCAACCATATTCACACATTGCTGCATTGCAACCATATCCTTCACATTGCGTTTGCTAAGAACGTTAACTAATTCCCCCAGGACCTTGTAGGACCCTGACCTATAGCAAAATCAGTGACCTGAGTCCAATGAGAGGGCAGCAAAGGAAAGTCTACACAATTGGCCCCGATAATAGAGACCTGGGCCTGGGTATCAATGAGGAGCCCACAATTCAGCGCCCTAGCGGTTATAACAAGGAAGAGATTCCCTATGCATGTCTCAACTCGTTCACTCCATCACTGAGGGCTCCAGACATTATTTTTTACAAAATACGTTTACGCACAAGAGACTCTTGGACCAAAGTCGCATAATTGGTGAATAAAGCATCTGCAGGCCCCCCTAGCCAGCTGATGCTGCCATCTCACTTCCCTCAGGGTGGGTTGGGTGGGCTAATAAAAACGAATACCAGCACAGGCACACCTCGGCTGGTTATATGCCAGCACTTTTTCTCAGACTTGGGCCGGCGGCGGCCCAGGTCCTTCTAATTCGGGTTGAAACACAATTCCGTGACCCATACAATATTCGTACACCATGCGAAGTGGCAGCGTACTTGCCCACTGTGGCGGATGCAAGTCCGGTACACCTGGTTTTGGCGCCAAAAGCACCCTTGGCCAGTTGTACTACAAGGAACCCATCCCTACTAATTCTTTTGACATTGTACTACGTTTAGTCTTGGTCTACTACACCCCAGTAAGTCCGTTCACCTCCTGAGCGTCCAGTGCTACGCCGAAGCACGTCAGCACTGGTTTGAACTAGAATGAACTAGTTTGAAGTAGATTGAAGTAGACTGTACTACCCTGTAGGCCAAGTGAAGTACTTGGAACTACATCCAAGTACTTAGAACTAGTTTACAAGTTACTTGTACGGACTTACACCCTATTAGAGGGCAGATCTCGTACCACCACACTGGCGCCCCTTATTAAATTCCAGGGCCCTCATAAATTGTGACTACTGCCCCTTATAAAAGACCAGGGCCTATTATAAAATATTAAATGCTCTATTTATTTTTTATATGTGCTGTCTCCCAGCGGCGTCCCCCGCCTCCTTCGCTCCCTCCGCCCCGACAAATCAGGGAATCCAGATCGAGGGAGATCAACCATCCCTATGCATGTCTCAACTCGTTCACTCCATCACTGAGGGCTCCAGACATTATTTTTTACAAAATACGTTTACGCACAAGAGACTCTTGGACCAAAGTCGCATAATTGGTGAATAAAGCATCTGCAGGCCCCCCCAGCCAGCTGATGCTGCCATCTCACTTCCCGCTTCCCCCAGCCTGGCCATTCTGGCCGTGGAGGACCCGTCACCAATAGTGAAGGCCTAGCATGCCTGCTAGAGTGCCCCTCACTTACTGGTCGCGGGGAAGCCTGTCACCAACAGTGGGGCCCCAGCTTGTCTGCTGGAGTGCGCCCCACTAGCGAAGTCTCAAACAATGCCTTGATCCCCCTTGGATAGGAGAGAACAGCGTCCAACCAAAGGTACGGTCAATCAATCCCCCACACCTTTCCCCCCTCCTCGTCCAGCGAAAATAGCTGGCACGTCTGCCAACTTCCACCCTACACCATCCTCCTCGCGCTCCTCATGCCATAACTGTCACGATCCAGTGCTATGCCCAGCGACTCGCCAAAAGTCACATGCCACAAGCTGCCGCTACGGTCACAGCCCTCTGTTTGCAGGGCGTAACCCGGGGTGCAAGCATCCCCAGGTACTCGCCCTAGAGGGCTGCCGGCGGCATACATAGCAAGGTGTAATCTCCATTCCATTCTCAGGACAGCTAGCCGGTCACTTAGGCTATCTTGAGCAAGCGCCCCTGCTCTTAGCCCTCACAACCGTCAAAACCAGCCGGTCTCACCAGGCTCCCCCCATTAAAATTGCCACCTCTTGGATACCTGCGCAGGTAGATAAGGCCAATCTAGGGCGATCCGAACCTGATCGAGGTGAGCTAAGTGCTGGTCAAATGTCTCGCTAAAGACAATGACATCGTCTATGTAGCAGGCTGCAAATGGCAACCCTGCCAGCACCTGGTCCATGGCACGTTGGAACACCGCACTAGCGTTGCGATGTCCGAATGGCATGCGAACCCACTCGTACAGACGGGTCCCACCCCAAAAGGCCAGCTTGCGCTGATCTGCCTCTACGACCTTGATCTGATGGAAGCCGCTACGCAAATCTAGCGACGACACATACTTGACCTGGGGAGATATTTTATCCAAAACATCATCGACCCGAGGCATGGGGTACCTATCAACAGGAGTGTGCGCGTTCAGCTGACGCAGGTCAGTGGCCATGCGCATTCCTGTCCACTCGACTGTGATGGTATCCTTCTTGGGTGCGACCACCGTGGCAGCTGCATAACTGGAGGATGAAGCGCGGATGATCCCAGCTGCCTCTAGCTCTCGACAGTTAGCATCTACGAATTCCAGCTCAGCCAAGCTCAGCCTATGCTGCCGCCTGAATAAGGGCTGATCCGTATCTAGTGGGACCCCCATGCAGCCCCCGTTGTAGCACCCTAGTTCTTCACTGCTGAAAGCGAATACTGAGCGTGCAGAATGCAACCAGTGCTCCATAGCCTTGCGTTGCGTGGCGGTGAGGTGCTCACCTATGGCCCATATGTGAGAGGCAGCAGGATCTGCGACTGCGGCACTCCTACTGTCGAGACAAGGCCCCCGGACAGCGGCATCGTGGAAAAGGGAAAATGCGGCTACACCGGGTGTGACGCTCACCTGCTGAATGGCACGGACTGCGCGACCGACCGATTGCTGCAGGGTGGGCGCTCCAGCGAACACCGTGCTGGACAACAAGGACGTCATGAGGATAACGCTCCATAGTTGAAGCAGCCGCGATCTCCATGGCGACCCAGTGCCGCCGTGCTGTCGTGTGATCGCATCTACCACTGCCTGGATGGTGGTGGTGAGTGCAAGGTTGGTCCAGAATGCGCGGTACCTGTGGGTGAGCCCGCCCAATCCTGCATTGTCGCACGTGACTGGTGCCCCTAAGATGTCCACGATCTGGGCCCAGTCCTTCCTCACTACCTCGTGAGGGCTGTCGTCAGCCACCACGTTCTCAAAAAGATACGCTAGTGGCTGGTCCTGCAGCTGCTGGGACAGGTCCTCGCCCACCCCACCCCACCGGGCATGCAGTTAAGGCAGGCACGTCAGCTCAGCTCATTTGGGTTTTACCAAAGCTGAGCATGGCCAGCCGCCATGGTGGCGCCGGAGATTGTGGTACGCAGACGCGACATTACGTGGTGGTAGGGCGGCTCGGCGGCCTAGGGCCAGTGGTGGCCGGTTGGGGGAGGTGCCTTTCTTGACGGCTTTGGGGAGCTAAGGACTGTGGTGTTTTGGAACTGGGGGGAGGCAAAATGAGCGGCCTACGTAAAAAGACTTTTGGGCGCTGCCAGGCTACCTGCGGCTGCACCCTGAAAAGTGCAAGTTCGCCCAACAGACCATAGGGTTTCTTGGTCATCAGATTGTACCAGGTGGCCGGACCCCTGAGGCAGCCAAAGTGGAAGCCATCAGCAACGCCGCAGTGCCCATCGACATCTCGGGGGTGCGCGCGTATCTCGGGCTAGCTGGCTATTATCGAGGATATATTCAGAATTTCAGCACCAAAGTCAAACCCCTGACTGAGTTGTTGAAGAAGGGCAATGTCTGGGCGTGGGGTCCGGCTCAGCAGCGAGCCATCGATACCATCAAACAGGAACTGACTGCCGCTCCTATCCTACGCGCCCCCGACTATGCTCTGCCCTTCATTCTTTACACCGATTGGTCCAAGGTAGGCCTAGGGGCTGTGCTAGCACAAAAGGACAATGCGGGGCGCGAGCATGTTATCGCGTACGCTAGTCGGAGTAACAACTCTGCCGAGAGTCGGTACTCTTCCTACGAGGGGGAAGCGTTAGCCGTTGTGTGGGCCATCAAGCACTTCAGGCCATATCTCTTTGGGCGGGTGTTCACACTTGTCACTGATCACCAGCCCTTATTGTGGTTGATGACCAGCGACAAACTCACGGGTAAGCTGGCCCGGTGGGCAATGATCATTCAGGAGTACCACCTGACAATCGTCCATCGGCCAGGTGTGGATCACTCCAACGCGGACGTCCTGTCCAGGTATGCTCTACCAACCACTGTTGACAACACTGGTGCGCGGGCCCTAGGGGCCGAGAGCTCGCCTGGGTCTGTGGTTTTTGTTAATGCTGCAGGCTTCGCTGACGCCGACGCCGAGGCAGACTGGCGCGCAGTCGAGTATACAGTCGCAGACTTTGCGGCAAGCTGCAATGCAGTTCACCCTTCTCCCTTCACCCCTGCCGCTGGCCTCCTCGCGTTGGAGGAAGGTAATTCTCCGTCCTTTGACATTGACAATACCTTGGCACGATACCTAGCACTCCAGGTGGTGTTGGTTGGCCATCTCACAGTGGAATGCAACATGGGTGATGTGTGGCTCGATGGGCGTGTGTTGGAGCAGTTCCAAGGGATAGCTCTCACCCCCACCCCGGTTGATTGGTCCTCAGCCCAGCGTGACGCTGAGTTGAATAGGGTGCAACATAGGGCGGTCACCTACTCGTGGGATGCCGGGGTCCTCCACAAAATGATCGGCAAGCGCAAAGTGGTGGTGCCGCCGCCTCACAAGCGGGTCGCCATCGTCCAGCAAGCCCATGAGCGGTATGGCCACCTGGGTGGTAACCGCACTTTGGCGCTAGTGCGCGCCTCTTATTGGTGGAACGGCATGCGTGCCACAGTCGCGCAGGTCGTTGCTCGCTGCGCGCAGTGTGCCCGGGTGAAGGCCCGGTTCAATGTGGACCACGATGCAAAAGAATTGATGAGCCTACCCATCAGAGGGCTCTTCTACCGCTGGCACGTAGACCTGTGTGGGCCCTTTGATGAAAGTGCAGATGGCCACAAGTATGTCATGGTGTGTGTCGAAAGTTTTAGCAAGTGGGTCGAGCTCATCCCCATTGCTGACAAGCAGGCCGCCACCACCGCCAAGCACTTCGCCGACATCATCGCCAGGTTTGGCGCCCTCGCGGAGGTGGTCACCGACCAGGGCGGGGAGTTTCGGGGGGAATTTCAGGAATTGTTGGATGCATGTCTCATTGATCACCGTCGCACTTCTCGGGAGCATCCTCAGGCCAATGGTTTGGCTGAGAGATTGGTTCAGACTGTCAAGCAGGCTTTGCGCAAGTGGAGCCTGCAGTCAGCATCATTCACTATGTGGGATCGTGAACTGGCGTGGATAGCCATGGGTTACCGAATGTCACCCCAGGAGGACTGGGAGTCGCTCGCCTGTTTCTCCCCGTATTTCCTGTTGTTTGGGCGCGCACCCTTGCTCCCCACGGAGGCGCAGAGTGCACACCCCACCCCTATGGCGTTTGACAACGCCAGTCAGTTTCTGGCTGAGGTGACCGCACGGGCGGCTACTTTCCGCAAGGTTATGCCCATCGCCATGAACAACTTGTTCATCGCCCAGCACCGAGATACCCTGCGCTACGCTCAGCGCCGGGGGGGCGCTTACATGGCCCGTCAGCTGCATTTTCGTCCGGGGCAGTTCGTATTTCTCCGCACGCAGCTGACCGACACTCTTGACGTGACTGCGGGGCCGACCATCTTGCGGATCGTCGCCATCAAGCCATCTGGGGTCGCCATTCTGGAGGGCGTCGACGGCAGTCGCACCACCGATAACGTAAGCAACCTCAGTCCGTGTTCGTTGCCCAACTTATTGCCTGACCTCGCCCCGCACACGGCCAGGCGGGTCAAGGACGCACAGTGTCAGGTTTGCCATCGCGTAGACCAGGGGGATACCATGTTGCTGTGTGATCACTGTAATTGTGGGTGGCACATGCACTGCTTGCAGCCAGCGCTCACCACCGTGCCAGCGGGCCAGTGGTTTTGCCCAGTTTGTGTCGCTGCCCGTTTCGCAACCAGTAGCGTCACCATTTCCTTAGCTGCTGTGGTGTTGGCACGGTCGCTGCATGGCCATGTGAGGAGCCATGAGAGCCAGCGAGGGGGGGAATCATGGGACAGGTCCTCGCCCACCCCACCGGGCATGCAGTTAAGGCAGGCACGTCAGCTCAGCTCATTTGGGTTTTACCAAAGCTGAGCATGGCCAGCCGCCATGGTGGCGCCGGAGATTGTGGTACGCAGACGCGACAGCTGTCACGGACGCGAGCTATGTCATCCGGGCGCCCACTATGCACAATACCGGTGACGTGCGCAAGGAATTTGTTTTCTGCGCATTTTCGACAAAGGCTAGTGACCGGGGGGGGGACACTAGCACTTGCAGCATAAGAGCGGACGAAAGTGCACGTGCGCGCGCGCCGGGCCAGGCACGGCTGGGCGCGCAGCACTGACGTACTTGAGCGGACGGCAGCACAAGTGCGCAGCGTCGAGAGGATCATACGCGAGTTAGTGGACAGCTGGAGCTGGATGGTTGATCTTACGATCTGGATTCCCTGATTTGCGACTAAGGGGAGCGGAGTGCGAGTCGGTGCCGCTGCCTCATGGCTGATCTGCGAGAAATGCTCCTGGAAAGGGTGAAAGTCCCTGAAAATGACCTCTGGACTGTTTCCAAGTACTTGGATGTAGTTCAAAGTACTTCATTGGTACTACAGGGTAGTACAATCTACTTCAAACTAGTTCAAACTAGCTCAGGCTAGTAAAGATTCGTTCAGGTGTAGCACAACCTGCCTAGGAGGTGGTATGACCACCTGGGTTGAAGTAGACAGTGACTAAACGTAGTACAATGTCGAAAGAATCAGTACAAGTGGGTTCTTTGTAGTACAACTGGTCAGTGGCACCTGGGCGCCGCGCCAGTACTGTACCGGACTTGCATTCGTCACCGTGCGCATGCAATGCAGCCAATTTATTGAGGAAGACATGGCGGCGCATGCTTTATCAGTTTTCAAATTCGTTTTTCGGTTTTCTAAGCCATCTTTTGGCCGTTTTACCTCGGAATAGATCCGTTTTAAAGCTAACGACTTCCTCTTTACGAATATGATGGCTAGCGGGGATGAAAACGCTAGCGAGACGGGGGATTTACCGCGCGGATTTGCGAGTCGTGTGGAGGAAATCTATGTGAACCATGGCAGGAACGCCTCAGCTGTCGCCTATTTTATAGCGGCAGAACTCGGCTCTGAATACCCTAAAATATTGTTGCGTAGCTCGGAAAACAAGTTACGAAGTTTGGCAGAAAAGCTTCGGATCTTTGGGTTTGAAATCAATGGGTATGACACTCGTGAGGAGCTGGCGCAAAATATTTCAGCCAAGGTGGCGAAAATGTTAGCACAAGGTACAACAGGCATTACAAACGATGAGGAACCGAACGGGGACTCCTCAGAGGAGGACACTGATGTCGGGGAAGCTTTGGCGGGGGCCAAAGAGGAGCAGGCGCAGGGATTTCGCCCCCCAGGTGCTAGCACAGTTGCTGGCGCACCAGGTGCCGTTTTTCCCACCGTTTTTGGTCATATGGCGCCTGTCGTCGGAGGGGATGGCAGGAAACAGCTTGCAAATGCAGGGAGGAGCTTGGCAAACGCGGCTGGCGCTAGTTTTGGGGGAGGCGAGGGGGTGTCTGCAGTGCCACGCTCAGGCACTTTAAAAGCGGGCGCGCGCGGGGGAGGCAAGGAGGAGAAAGCAGGTCTCCCGCGCAGTGCCAAGGGGGACGGGGCGGCCGGAATGGGACTGAGCCCCGAAATGATGGCGCAGATGAATGCCCTCATGGGGGGCTTCCAACAGCTGGGGATTGGCGGCGCCCAGGGGTTGGGAGCCGCAGTACGGGTGCCAGCACCCAGCGTGCAGGAAGCACTACAATACGCTTCCGCGGACACCTTTTTCAGCGGGGAAAGTGCCCCCGGGCTTCCGGAGCAAATTCAGCAAGTGCTGCGGAACTTAGATACTAAAATTTCGTTTTTGGTTGGTACCGTACAGCCAATCATTTTGCGCCAGGATCAAATTGTGATCTGGTCACTGAACACGAAAATTTCAGCGGAACGCACGATCCACAAACGCAACTAGAGAAAATTTTCAGTAACGGAAATGTAGTACCGTGTAGCCAGTCAAAATGTAGTAGGACTTCGCTAAAGTCACGTTCGGAAAATTTCCCCGCAAGATTCTCTCGCAAGATTCCCCCGCATGATTCCCCCCGCTAGGTTCAGGCTCCAGTCGATGCTCGCCAAATGGCGCAAAACGAACCAACAATTGTTGAATCAACGGTGCGAATCCTCGGTACAGCTCGGGTAACATTCTCACTCATTTCGCGTCTCCTAAGAACCGTATTGTAGTGAGGGGGCGCATGGGGGGGGGCGGGGGCAGCAGGGCCCAGCCCTGCCGGGTGGACAAGCGGGCCCCATGGGTACCCGGGCACACCGACAGGCGTGGAAAGAACGCAGGGCCCAGCGTACGCTTACCCAGGGCAGATGGGTGCAGCCTGGCCTCAGCCCTACCCACCAGCGGGTACCGCGTACGGTACCTGGGTGCCAGCGGCTGGAACCCCGTACCACATGGCGTTCGCAGCAGCCCAAGGTGGGCAGAGGAAACGGGAGAGCAAGCGGTCCAAGTGCCGCGAGTGCGGGCATCGGCACTGCCGGTGCACGTCCAGCGACAGCACGAGCAGCGACTCGGAGGGGAGCGGGCGAGGGCGCGCGGGTGGCCGGGGCACAGGTGGGAGGTTGACCGACCTGCCAGTTACCCGCGGGGTCAACCTGCTCGAGTACCTGCCGGCGGGGCGGGCGCTCAGCGTGGTGTGGGACGTGGAAGACCACAAGTACCACCAGCGCACGGCCCCCAAGCACATGGAGACCGCCATACAGGGCCACAACGGCAACATGGTGGCCTGGCTGAACGTGCAAAGGGCCCCCGTGCTGCGCCAGCAGAAGGAGGGGACGGGACTTGGGTGGGCATCCAAGGAGAGGATGGAGCTGGCCCAGAACCTGTGCCACGTCTGGGATACGCTCAACAAGGAGCTCAGTCCCAACGTGTGCAGCGAGCTGGCGGGCGTGGAGTACCTGGCGCTCTGCGTGGAGGCTCTCCTGCTGGTGGAGACCAGCGGGTCTTGGAACGCGTCCGGGTACATGCTGCCCTACCGGCCGGCAGGGGGTGTCCGCACGCGGGCGGCTCGACGAGCGCTGCGGGCACACAAGAAGGAGCGCGATGCGTTGGCGTCGGCGCGAGGAAAGGAGGACAAGGCGGAGGGAGGAGTGGCGGGCTCTTCCCAGAAGAAGTGAGAGGGCGAGGTGTATTCCCCCTCCCAGAGGTGGCCATCAAGCCCCTCGACCGCGCGCGCCTACGGTCCCGACGTAGGTATCAGCGGGCCATGCGGCGGCGGGCCCTGCTCCTGCGCAGCGCGCGAATCGTGGATGGCCTCAACTGGTTGTGGAGGGAGCACAGGAACCGCCTGAAACGGGTCCTGTCGGTGGCATGCGGATGGCTTTGCCCGCACCTGTTGCCCAGGAGCCCGCGGGTTGCGGTACCAGCGGGGTGTCCTTAGTGACCCCCTGCACTGCGGCCCAGCAGGCGGCCCTACAAGGGCTGGAGATTGCCGCCCAGGTCCATGAGCGCCGGCTGAGAGCCGTAGCGGCAGAGGACCTGGTGCATGACGTTGAGTCTGGGCCCTATGGGCCCGACGGGCAATATGAAATAATTGCCCCGGAGAGACTTGCGCTGCCCGCGGGCGGAGTGGCGGGCAGCGTGCCGCTGATGGACTGCCTCCCCCCCAGTGGAGGGAGGTATATGGCAATATAAAAAATATTTTGAGGGAAGAGGCAGCGCAGCCAGGGCGTCGACGGCGAGTAACGCATGGCTGTGCGAGCGACACGGAGTACGCGCGCCTGAGCGTGCGGCTGGCGGAGACCGGGATGACAGAGTATAGCGAGGAGGAACCACCGGTCACCAACGGCCTGTTCGGCGTGCCCAAGCGCGATCCAGGGGTGGTGGACCCGTCAGCCCAGCGCCAGCGACTCATCTGCAACATGGTGCAGAGCAACGACAAGTTCCTCACCCCTGGCAGCTGTTACCTGCCAGATGTGGGGGCGGTGGCCGAGATGGCCGGGGGCGCGCCCAGCTACTCGAGTAAAACGGACCTGGAGACGTACTACTACCGCTTCTCTGTGCCAACGGAGTGGCGGAAGTGGTTCGCGCTGCCCCCAGTCTGGTCAGACGAGGTCGGCCAACCAGGGGAGCGCCGCCGGCTCTATCCCAGGTTCCGTGTTCTGGTGATGGGGTGGTCCCACTCGGTCCTGCTGGCGCAGGTGGCGCACATGCAGACCCTGTTCGGGCCGGGGAAGCTGAACCCCGGGCTGAGTGTGAGCGTCCCGATGCATCAGCTCGGGGTGCGCACAGTGCGTGAGGGAGGACGGGAGTGGATGGAGTTGGTGGGGGCCGCCGAGCTTGACTGGCAGCTGCTGCCCGAGGACCCTCCTCGGCCGGCGCAGTTGGTCATGATCGACGATCTGGGCACCACACACGCGCGCAGCGCAGCGGAGGCGAACGCGCTGCTGGACCGCGCATGCACTGAGTGCTACGCGCCAGCTGGCCTGGTGGTGAATGAGAAAAAGGTCGAGCGGGCGCGGGAGGGCCAAGCTGTGGAGATCCTGGGCATCGAGTTTCACCAAGATGGGAGCTTGTGGCCGTCAGCGAAGCGACTAGCCCTCCTCGTCCATGACACTGAGGCGGTGCTGGCCCGGGGACGAGCAAGCTACCATGAGCTGGCCTCCCTACTGGGACGCTGGGTATGGATCCAACTGCTTCGCAGGAGTCTGCTAAGCATCTGGTTCCATGCCTACAGGATGCTCCACCAAGTGCTGGCCCTCCGCAAGGGAGGACGCTTCCAACTCTGGGCAAGTGTGCGCCGGGAGCTCTGGGCGGCTGTCTGCCTGGCTCCCCTGGTGCATGCGCAGCGCAACCAGCCGCTGGACACCACCGTCGTGGCCAGTGACGCGTCGAGCCGGGGCTCCGGTGTGGTGTACGCCCGTCTGGCAGAGGCAGACGTGAAAGCTTTGTCCAACTGCCGTGAGATGAAGGGGTGGAAGACTCTGTGTGTCGGGTCGGAAGAGGTCGGTGTGGAGCGAACGGGGGAGAGGGAACATCGGGCGGTGGCGACCGCCCGCTGGCGTGTGGCGGTGAAACACCGGTGGAGGGACGCGGGTGCGCACATCAATGAGAAAGAGGCGCGCGCAGCCGTGCAGAGCCTGGAGTGGGGGCTGCGCACGCGGGCCCGGTGGGGGCGACGGCACGTACGGCTGGTGGATAGCTCCGCCGTTCTGGGCGCACTGGTGAAGGGGCGGTCATCATCTTACCGCCTCAACACGTGGTGCCGCCGCGCTGCCGCCCTGGGCTGTGCCAGCAACACCAGGTACCACTGGGTGTACATCCGCTCGGAGCGAAACCCCGCGGACGCGCCCAGCCGGGGCCGGTGGGTGCGGGACCTTACCGCCGATGGCGATGTGGAGAGTAACCCGGGGCCGGGAGGGCGGCAGGAGCTACTGGAGAGCACCGTGCTGCCCGCGACCCTGCGCAGCTACCATCGCGCAGTGATCGCGTACCTTCTTTGGGCTGAGCCCTATGGTGCTGTACCGCCGGAGGAAGCGGAGAGCGTGTTCTGCGAGTGGCTCGTGTCTGTCTACGAGGATGGAGGGGGAGCAGGGCGTTCCATGTGCATGAGGGCGCTGTGTGGGCTGCAACTGTACTACCCCAGCCAAGTGCAGGGGTGGCGCGAGGCCCGCCGACTCCTGTACGGGTGGCAGCGACGCGTGCAAACCCATAGCCCCAATCCGGTGCCGTGGGAGCTGCTCTACCTGGTGGTGCAGATCCTCCGCTGGCAGGGGGCGCCCATGGCAGCAGCCGTGTGCGTCATCACTTTCCAGCAATACCTGCGCATCGGGGAGGCCTTCAAGCTCCGAGTGGGGGACGTGGCGCTGCGCGGCGACCGTCGCCTGGGGCAGCGAGGCCTGGGCGCGCTTCTTCTGCGGGATCCCAAGACAGCCAAGGGGGGTGCACAGGCGGTGGTGGTGCAGGACCCCCTCTCGCTGTACGTGCTCGAGCGCCTGTGCGCTGGGCGGGAGCCCGAGGAGCCCTTGTTTGGGAGCCTCAACTACAGCCAGTTCTCTCGTCGGTGGCACGCGGCGTGGGATGTTCTGGGCCTGCGGGGGATGTTTCCGCCCTACTCCATGCGACATGGTGGGGCAACGTACGACTACCTGCAGGGCGTTTCACTCCCAGACATCCAGAAGCGCGGGCGTTGGCGCCAGTTCAAGTCGGTGGACCACTACGTGGGCCTGCACCGTGCTCTAGCGGTGCAAGTGCCGCGGTGGGTGTGGTTGCTGGCTGAGGATTTCCCCCCCGCTCAGTGGAGTTCACACTGGCAGTAGCCAGTGTGGGGATGCGCCTACCCCGGACTAGGCCGGGGGGGCGCAGTATAAAACGATGCAGCTCCGTTGGAGGAGTCGGCAGGGCGCACTCCAGCGGACACGCTGGGGCCCTGCTGGTTTTGGGCGTCGCGCCATCATCCTGATTTCCAGTTTGGCTCACCTTCGACCGTATCCTGCCTTGGACAGAGCCGGCGGGGCGCACTCTAGTGGATACACTAGGGCTCTGCGGGTACCTGCGTTGACAGGTGCAGGGGAGGCGCACTCTAGCAGCCACGCTAGGGCTTCCCCCTCTACAACCACTCCAGATGCGGCCGGGGACGGCCAGGTTGGAGATGCGGGTGTTATATGGTGGCAGCCGCCTGGGACTTGCGCACAATTTGCCAGTCTCTCGGTCTACCAAGGCCTGCAAGCGGCTTAAGCATATAATTTTGCAATAAACAAGTTCTGGTGCCTTCTCAAACAAAGTGAACCTGAAAGCATGCACAGAGGATGGTTGATCTTACGATCTGGATTCCCTGATTTGCGACTAAGGGGAGCGGAGTGCGAGTCGGTGCCGCTGCCTCATGGCTGATCTGCGAGAAATGCTCCTGGAAAGGGTGAAAGTCCCTGCAAATGACCTCTGGACTGTTTCCAAGTACTTGGATGTAGTTCAAAGTACTTCATTGGTACTACAGGGTAGTACAATCTACTTCAAACTAGTTCAAACTAGCTCAGGCTAGTAAAGATTCGTTCAGGTGTAGCACAACCTGCCTAGGAGGTGGTATGACCACCTGGGTTGAAGTAGACAGTGACTAAACGTAGTACAATGTCGAAAGAATCAGTACAAGTGGGTTCTTTGTAGTACAACTGGTCAGTGGCACCTGGGCGCCGCGCCAGTACTGTACCGGACTTGCATTCGTCACCGTGCGCATGCAATGCAGCCAATTTATTGAGGAAGACATGGCGGCGCATGCTTTATCAGTTTTCCCCACCCACCCACCCTCTTTTGTTTGTTTGTTTGTTTGTTGTCTCTGGGGGTGTTATATGGTGGCAGCCGCCTGGGACTTGCGCACAATTTGCCAGTCTCTCGGTCTACCAAGGCCTGCAAGCGGCTTAAGCATATAATTTTGCAATAAACAAGTTCTGGTGCCTTCTCAAACAAAGTGAACCTGAAAGCATGCACAGAGGAGCTGGAGCTGGAGCTGGAGCTGGAGCTGGACTGCTGGACTTCAACAGCGCCGAGGCTATTGACAGGCCAGGTGTCTTTGTGGTGTAGAATAGCGGGTCAACGTTATGAGGACTGGACAGAAAATGGAAAAGGAAAATTTGCGGTGCGGAGCCAGATCGCTGGAATGAATGCGAAATCGCTGGCAGCCCTATAAAGGGATTTCTTCTAGAAAGGAAAGATTAGAAGCAATGTTTGCTGGGCCACTCACACGCAAGGTGTGAGCGTGCAGATTGTTTGAAGGATATTATGCTTCGACCTTGGTGGTCGTGACTCAATGCCGGACATTCCCAGGGACAGAAATGCCGGAGCCTCTAGGAGATGAGATCGGCAACAGGGTAGCAATTTAGATTTGTCGGGATGCCTTCCTGCTTTTGTTGGCATGTGTGGTAGAAAGCCAGGACGGCAACTGGAATGCAGTTTCTATTTGCATGGTTCAGACAGCAAGATAGTTTGGGCATTCCTGGCTGGACTGACAAGTGTGGCGTGTGTCATGCGTGTGGCATGACGAATGGTTTGGTTCATAGTCGAAGAGGACTCTCACGTAGCGTGTAGTCTCTTCGAGTCTCTCGTTAGTGGCCTTCGTGTTTCTCCCTTTCCTTGGGAGCAAGGCCGGTAGCATGTCATGGAGCGCTGCCTAACTGCGGGCTCGTGAGCATGGAGTGCATCGATATTGAGACTATCAACGTGTTGTAATTGTATTAACTTTCTCAATAAATTCCGCATGTGCGGCTTCATCATCAGACTGTGCAAAGTGTGTGTTGTGAAAGCATTCTTCTATAGCAGGGGAGGCAATAAGGTGGTCATCAGGCACGAGGGACAGTTCCTTGTCCTCGGCTGAGAGCCCTCCTTTCGTTACTCGAAGAGACTACCCGGTAGTCTGCTTCCTTCTGTTCGAAGCCAAGACGTTGGCTTTAGTGTTTATCAACCATCAGCAGTACAGGGAACGGCCTGGCTGACAGTTTGTAAAGGAAGTGTCTTGAGACAGATTTTAAGAAAATAGAACTAGCCAGAATTTGCTGGCTCTTGTCTTTTTCTGGCAGGCTAACCTAGGCTTGTTGGTTCTTGTTTTGCCCATCGGTCAGCTGGTGCATGCCACTGACGCGAGCGCAGACTCGAGCCATGGCGGATGCAAATAGAGCAGATGCCAACACGTCCGCTCCGGGGTCGAATGGCGGGATTCCCCCCGCCGTACCCGCAGTGGGTGGGAGTCGCGACCAAGAAGCGCCGCTGAGTATGGCGGCGCTGTTCGCGCAGATGCAAGCGCAGATGCAGCAACAGTCGCAACAGTTGCAGCAGCAGCTGGCGCTGCAAATGCGGGAAGTGACCGACAGATTGGTGGCCGTAGAGGGTCGTCATCTGCAGTCCACACCATGGGACGGGCAGGCATCGATGCCGGGCCCCAATGGTGTTACCGCGGAGCCGAGGGAGCGGGACCAGCCGCCAACCTCAGGTAATGCGGCGGGAAGGGCTTCGATGGAACCGGGGGGTTTGGCTGGGTCGCTAACCCAACACGACTTGCTTGGTGAGGCGGATGGTCAGCCACGGGGCGAGTATACGCTGGCGCCCAGGCGCCTGCCTTTCGATCAAGCGCGAGACGGATTGCACGAGGAGAACGGGGCAGGGCTAGCGCGCGCGATGGACCCACGCAGGGGTGCACCAGGACGCATGCTGCCAGGCGGGGTCTCAATTCCGTTTGGGCGAGGCGGTGGGGCGCTGACCGGCGGGTCGACTGCACGATGGTCAAGTGTGCCAATCGGGCGCATTCCGCCCATGGAGGACATAACCACGCCGCTGGCTTTCCGAGTACGGGAGGCAGCACGCCCAAGCACGCTGGCGCAGGGACGCGCAGCTCAGCGACCGCCGGAGGATGCCGATGGGGTGCAGTACCCGCAAAGGGTGCGCCTCATACCTGAAGGCGCGAAGATGCCCACCCTACCACGGGTGGACATGCGCGAGAAGTTCTCCACAACCGGCAATCTGGCCACGCTGGCGCAGGCCTACAACGCGTACAAGTCATGGATTGATCTGCAATACATGACTACGCAAGGCGCTGTAATGCATGAGTTTGTGATGAACAACATGCATTTCTTCTTTCACGGCCTTACGCTGAGGCGAGTGGCTAGGCTGGTGGAGCACTGGAGAGAGGTCTCGCTGTACACGCGTCACACGGACGTGTGGTTCGGCTTCGACGGGCGTGGCCAGCCCGACTACAACATCATGTATGGTGTCGACCCTGCTGAGGAACTGTGGGACCTCCTTCGCCAGGAATACCCGGTGGAGACCATCAAGGCAGAGCGTGAATGGCGCAGTTTCAAGATAGCCGAGGGTGAAACCCCGGGGCAATCTTACGAGCGCCTCATGGAGTTCGCCGGCGAAGTGGAGGACTGGTCCGAAAAGCTGGCGTGTCAAAAATGGCTGCAAGCGCTAGGCTCCAAGGAGATGGAGCTGCCCACGCCGCCCAACGGCCAGCCTGGTTGATCTCCCTCGATCTGGATTCCCTGATTTGTCGGGGCGGAGGGAGCGAAGGAGGCGAGGGACGCCGCTGGGTGACAGCACACATATAAAAAATAAATAGAGCATTTAATATTTTATAATAGGCCCTGGTCTTTTATAAGGGGCAGTAGTCACAATGTATAAGGGCCCTGGAATTTAATAAGGGGCGCCAGTGTGGTGGTACGAGATCTGCCCTCTAATAGGGTGTAAGTCCGTACAAGTAACTTGTAAACTAGTTCTAAGTACTTGGATGTAGTTCCAAGTACTTCACTTGGCCTACAGGGTAGTACAGTCTACTTCAATCTACTTCAAACTAGTTCATTCTAGTTCAAACCAGTGCTGACGTGCTTCGGCGTAGCACTGGACGCTCAGGAGGTGAACGGACCTACTGGGGTGTAGTAGACCAAGACTAAACGTAGTACAAAGTCAAAAGAATTAGTAGGGATGGGTTCCTTGTAGTACAACTGGCCAAGGGTGCTTTTGGCGCCAAAACCAGGTGTACCGGACTTGCATCCGCCACAGTGGGCAAGTACGCTGCCACTTCGCATGGTGTACGAATATTGTATGGGTCACGGAATTGTGTTTCGACCCGAATTAGAAGGACCTGGGCCGCCGCCGGCCCAAGTCTGAGAAAAAGTGCTGGCATATAACCAGCCGAGGTGTGCCTGTGCTGGTATTCGTTTTTATTAGTGGTGACGGCCAGCCATGGTGGCTGGCAATGATTTAAATGAATGCAAAAGGCCTCCCCGAGTCCGGGGGGGCTGGGAATGAATTTTATTTAGAGACGCGCGACGGTGGTCGGCGTCCAAGCGGTCGTTTGAGGGCCAGTCGTTGAAAATCGGGGCAGAAATTGCGGATTTAGTGCCGAAATCTGTGGTAGGGTGCCGGCAAACTTTTTCGGCCTTAACTGACCTGGGACGAGGCGAATAAAGGTTGCTTGGACCTGTTACGATGGTCCTAAACGACGAGCAAAGGTGGCCGGCTGCTGTCCCGTCGTTTGAGGGGTGGGCATAGAAATTTTGACCCGAAATTGAGTCGCAAGGCCGGAAAGTGCGGTAAGGGAACGAAAATTTTATTTCGGCCCTGGGCGTGCTTGTTCGAGCTGTTTTACGTTTGATACTGCCTTGCGTGATGACCCTCAACGACGAGCAGTGTAAAAAATATAGTAGGCTGCAATGCCGGCTGCCCAAGATCTGAATGCGGCATCATTAGCTACCTTTGGCTCTCGGGGCTTTGCGGGCAGGGCATACCGCGTCACAGCCCGATGGCTTTGAAGGAGCGGGTCGGCTGGTCCATTACGTGATGGTAACGTGAAAAAGAATATGTGGAGCCGAATTTTATGGGGAAAACCGGTGGCTGGAGGAGCGCTGGGTGTGGCTCCCTGGATTTTATTTCTCGAGGGCTTACGTGGTGGTAGGGCGGCTCGGCGGCCTTGGGCCAGTGGTGGCCGGTTGGGGGAGGTGCCTTTCTTGACGGCTTTGGGGAGCTAAGGACTGTGGTGTTTTGGAACTGGGGGGAGGCAAAATGAGCGGCCTACGTAAAAAGACTTTTGGGCGCTGCCAGGCTAGTACCCTGAGAGCTTTGGGATGACATCTGTAATGGCATCCAAGAGGTGGGCAGGCAATGGGGGGAGCCTGGTGAGACCGGCTGGTTTTGACGGTTGTGAGGGCTAAGAGCAGGGGCGCTTGCTCAAGATAGCCTAAGTGACCGGCTAGCTGTCCTGAGAATGGAATGGAGATTACACCTTGCTATGTATGCCGCCGGCAGCCCTCTAGGGCGAGTACCTGGGGATGCTTGCACCCCGGGTTACGCCCTGCAAACAGAGGGTTGTGACCGTAGCGGCAGCTTGTGGCATGTGACTTTTGGCGAGTCGCTGGGCCATAGCACTGGATCGTGACAGTTATGGCATGAGGAGCGCGAGGAGGATGGTGTAGGGTGGAAGTTGGCAGACGTGCCAGCTATTTTCGCTGGACGAGGAGGGGGGAAAGGTGTGGGGGATTGATTGACCGTACCTTTGGTTGGACGCTGATCTCTCCTATCCGCGGGGGATCAAGGCATTGTTTGAGACTTCGCTAGTGGGGCGCACTCCAGCAGACAAGCTGGGGCCCCACTGTTGGTGACAGGCTTCCCCGCGACCAGTAAGTGAGGGGCACTCTAGCAGGCATGCTAGGCCTTCACTAGTGGTGACGGGTCCTCCACGGCCAGAATGGCCAGGCTGGGGGAAGGGGGAAGTGAGATGGCAGCATCAGCTGGCTGGGGGGGCCTGCAGATGCTTTATTCACCAATTATGCGACTTTGGTCCAAGAGTCTCTTGTGCGTAAACGTATTTTGTAAAAAATAATGTCTGGAGCCCTCAGTGATGGAGTGAACGAGTTGAGACATGCATAGGGATGGTTGATCTCCCTCGATCTGGATTCCCTGATTTGTCGGGGCGGAGGGAGCGAAGGAGGCGAGAGACGCCGCTGGGTGACAGCACACATATAAAAAATAAATACAGCATTTAATATTTTATAATAGGCCCTGGTCTTTTATAAGGGGCAGTAGTCACAATGTATAAGGGCCCTGGAATTTAATAAGGGGCGCCAGTGTGGTGGTACGAGATCTGCCCTCTAATAGGGTGTAAGTCCGTACAAGTAACTTGTAAACTAGTTCTAATGTCTAATCACCAAGAAAATGTCCTCAAATGAGGACATTTTTAAGCATGGATACCATTTGTAATAACTAACACATGTCAACACATCCATGGGTACGGCATGGAACCATGTTCATTTATGATATGTTCAAGAGTAGCAATGCTTAACATCCATGAAATATGCTCATTGTATAATTGTTTACGATTTATGAATGCAGGGGGGTCGCTACGCGAGTGACCAAATAGCACTCAAGTCAACAATATGCCAAGAAAGAAGGCATGGCCAGGTCATGGCTGGCCCTGAACATGCACCCAGGGTGCCCACACCATGTCTATGTTACACCCTCGCAGTCCTAGACCCTGCAGCCGGCCAGGGTGGGGGGACAAAATGTAACTGGCAACCAGGGACCATGGTGCAGGCCATACAGCAGGTGTAAAGCTAGCTCAGTCCAACGAGTGAAATATGAAGCAAATACTCGCCAAGGTTAGGTCCATGATCGTTGGTAGAGGCTCGGCTGCCACCACGGTGCTAAACCATGATGCTGAACCCTTACGTTATATATGAAACATATACTGCAAAGAGGCACAAGTTGTAACACAAGCACAATGTAAACATGACAAGCTCAAGTTTCCAAGCCAGTCTTGATCACGTGGACATGAGTTGAAGCATTAGAAACATATGGGCAACATACCAGCAAGCCTTGAAAAACTTCTCAGCAACAAGGCAGTATATGTGTTGAATCAAACTACCACATCGCAATTAATGTTAATCATCCCACGGTCCTAAATTTAGGACTTTGTCCTAAATCGTCCTAGTGGTCACTATAACCGAGGTACCGGGGGGGGGGGGTCACTATATGCACCGTACCCCATGTGGACCGTACCCGGCATGATGTACCCGACCCGTGGTACCGGCACATGGTACCCGGATTCCGTACCCGGGTACCGGGTATAATGGCGGGAAAGTAGGTACCTCGACCAAAAATATAACCGATTTTGGAGCGAAAAAGTGGGTGCGGGAATGAAGTGAGGTGGATATGGCGACCTGACAATGGTGGCCGGCGTTTTCACGTGCGTTTATCATTTCGGGCGCCCAGTAGCAAAAACGAAAGGTTGTTAGTTATGCTTAAAGGCTGTGAATATTTTCTGCGCAAGTTTTTATGTGTAGCGCTGTATCACAGCGGCACAACACAAATGGGTCGCAGATCGCCTGCTCGCGGAGGGTCGATTTTGGCACAAACATGTTAGTGTATTAGCAATGGTGGTGCGAATCAAGCCAGGAAATTTTTGTGGACGATTTTTATTATAGTCTGGAGTTTAGAAACGGAGTATTTGACATGGGAGCGCCTGGGCCGTGATATTCTTGCCCGATTTCCATTGTCGACCATGTTTTAGGGACGTTCAGGCTGGGCAGCGAGCGCACCTTATAGGTCTTCACTTTCGGTATTTCTTGGACCTAGAACGCAGCACAAGCGTGGTTTATATCATTGTCGAACCGGTTGGCCAGCTTTGGTGCGCTCAGCTCTCGGAAAGCTGACCTCGCTGCGGATTTCAGCGACTTTTTTGCAACCATCTGGAATGAGGCGACGTAAGTAGCAGGTAAGTGCCGGGTTGTCCTAGATCATGAGTGTAACTGGCAACGCTGTCGTGGTGTTTTGAGTCAGCCAGCTATGCCTAAAAAGAGGGGACGCTCTCTGTGCACATAACTGTCACACATAGTTGGTTTACGTCATACAATTTTTTACGTCTCTATCTTCGTCGTCCGCTGCAGCTAAAACACACATGCGTAAGAGCAGTTTTACTCATGTGTTAGTTATAAACCATGGTCCTATGGCCTGCAGTCGTTCAGGGTGTTCTCAGACAGTATATACAGTATGGTTTACGTGTTACATGCACCCTGAATTCGCTCACAAAGCGTTGCATGTTAGCACAACGTTGTTTTGTAACTTGATTTGGCTGCATTCATGTGTTAGTTGCAATGCAAATGCAATGTTTTTTCATCGCTGGGTGGTGGCCAGCATGTCCGTGATGTCAAAGAAGGTTTGGCATATGCTTAGAGAAAGTTTACCGCAAGGGGTGGGCCATGTTCAAGCCGGGCAACCTCAGCAACCATGCAACCCTATATTGCATTACCTGCACCATCTGTGACACCGTTAATCACGCGTATATATAGAGGCAGCCACAGCAGGGTATGGCCTTGTTATACGCTGCCCCGCCATCCCAAGGCCTCGTAGGGTCCCCTAGCGCTTGTAAGATGCTCAAGGGACCGTGTGGATAGCATGGTCATGCGTTGACAATAATTGGTCCTAATGGTCCTAAAACCCACATTTTGGCCAAATTCGCGCTTTGAGGTCTGGCAGGTGGCAGGGCCCATTCATGCACTAAATGTAATTATTTGACCCCAGGTTTTTGATAGAAACTAAAAAAGTGTGTTATCTGTCATGGGCACGAATGCCAGGGTCAAATTTTAATGTTTGCATATACATTTTTTAATTCCACTTGGTCC
Source organism: Mesostigma viride (assembly GCA_009746045.1). NCBI lineage: Eukaryota > Viridiplantae > Streptophyta > Mesostigmatophyceae > Mesostigmatales > Mesostigmataceae > Mesostigma > Mesostigma viride. The sequence goes on along the minus strand of RPFO01000114.1, from coordinate 1,225,140 downwards.
TAAATTTAGGACTTTTACTGGGAAGATGGACATTAAGCACAGCGACTTTCTAGTCGCTGCTGTTTTGATAACGCAAGGCCGTTTACCTTTTCAGTGACGCAGCGGGAAAAGAAAGTACTGCCCAGCAAACTTCCGTTATTCCCCGGACATAAACGTAATCAAAACCACGAAGTTGGGCATTGAAAGCAACCGGAATGATCACGTCTGCGAGAGTTATAGGTTACAATCCGCTTAACACGCTTACTTAGAACGATGCGGTTGAGAATGACAGTCGGAACCTTGCTCTTGACGTGCGCCCAGGCCGCCAGCTGCGCGGGCCAGCTCAAGAAATATATATTAAAGGACGGTGACGCGTGGGAAGCACCCAGCCTTGCGGCAAAAGAAAAATATGGCTCGCGCTCGCCCTGGTTTTCGCCAGGCGCGACTGCGACATCACGACGAAAAAATAGAGACTCTTTGACGCATGCAACTGCCCAGGTCCCTCTTCTCCCCATGTCGCCCATAAGCCCTGAAGCGTACCATAACCCATACTCGCGATATCCGCAGCGCCTGGGCGGAAAAAGAAATTGTAAAACCGAACTGCGAACTGACCTATCATGCGATCTACGTAGCTCTCAGATTTTCTTCAACAATGCCAAAATCCGTTCATGAACAAAATTTTCGACATATACAAAGCACCTGCACGTGAAGAATAGCATCTTCGAAATCACTGGATGACGATCTAAAATGCTGTCTTCGTCCGGGGCAAAATAATGCCCTATAACATTCAGGCAAGCCTCGGAACTGGCACGACCCCATAGCCGCCACTCGACAAAACACTCGATTGCATTGCGATGTTCTTGCTTTTGTAGGTACTTTTCGTCGCCTCATATTTTCCAGGTACGGTCGACCCCTGTCGACCCCAGGGGCTTGGCGCGCTCAGTACCTATCCCAGTTTCGCGCCAAAACCCACCAAGTGACCCTAGGACCAAATTTGGCGCCAAAACCGCGCCTCTGACCCCCCCCGTCTCAAACGAGGACTATGTCCTCAAATGAGGACATTTGGTTTTTGGACACTAAGTACTTGGATGTTGTTCCAAGTACTTCACTTGGCCTACAGGGTAGTACAGTCTACTTCAATCTACTTCAAACTAGTTCATTCTAGTTCAAACCAGTGCTGACGTGCTTCGGCGTAGCACTGGACGCTCAGGAGGTGAACGGACCTACTGGGGTGTAGTAGACCAAGACTAAACGTAGTACAAAGTCAAAAGAATTAGTAGGGATGGGTTCCTTGTAGTACAACTGGCCAAGGGTGCTTTTGGCGCCAAAACCAGGTGTACCGGACTTGCATCCGCCACAGTGGGCAAGTACGCTGCCACTTAGCATGGTGTACGAATATTGTATGGGTCACGGAATTGTGTTTCGACCCGAATTAGAAGGACCTGGGCCGCCGCCGGCCCAAGTCTGAGAAAAAGTGCTGGCATATAACCAGCCGAGGTGTGCCTGTGCTGGTATTCGTTTTTATTAGCCCACCCAACCCACCCTGAGGGAAGTGAGATGGCAGCATCAGCTGGCTGGGGGGGCCTGCAGATGCTTTATTCACCAATTATGCGACTTTGGTCCAAGAGTCTCTTGTGCGTAAACGTATTTTGTAAAAAATAATGTCTGGAGCCCTCAGTGATGGAGTGAACGAGTTGAGACATGCATAGGGAGTGGCGATTGCGGTCACTGTGCATTGAGGTCAGGGCCATGATGCGACGACACGCGCAAGGCCGGATCTCGGTAAGCACGGTGGTGGCCGAGCTGCAGGCCAAGGTCGACGCGCTGACCAAGGCCAAGTCGGGTGAGTCGTCTGCCACAAGACAAGCGCGCCCGCAAGGCGGCCACGGTGCTAGCAGGAACCAAGGGGGGTCTCGCAACGCCTCATCGCATGATGCAACCCAGGGTAACGCCGCTGGCGGCAACAAGGACGCTGCCGCCCCGACGCGAGCTGGGGGGGGCACGTCCTCACAGACGGGTAGGACGGATGCAAAATCGGGCTGCTTCCTGTGCGGTCAGGATGGGCACATCAAACGTGATTGTCCCAAGGCGTGTAAGAAATCACACCCAGCAACGGTCCGAACCCATCTGGCGGGGCAGTGCCCAGCGTGATTGATCTTACGATCGGGATTCCCTGATTTTGCCTGGGGGAGCGGAGGGATGGAGGTGCGCCGCTACCTTGGAGGCGCTACACCGTTGCCCAGTGGTGCAAGTCGACATGCGGGAGCCAAACGGGGTGGCCACGCCCTCTCTGGAGGGTCTGACAGCCTTGGATGGGCCTCAGATGTAGTTCGAACTAGTTCAAAGTTAGTACAGGTAGTACCAACTAGTTCAAACTAGTTCAATCTACTTCAACTAGTATCCAGGGACCCTCAAGATATGCCAGGTGGTTGCTGAACGGTTCTGGCATGACAGAACATGTGTGACATCATAAAAATGTAGTACAATGTTGAAAAAAGTAGTATCAGGGTCCTAGATCTAGTACAGTAGTATTCTGAGGTCATTCTTACATGGAGCGCCGCGCCAGCGGGGCGCCGCACTTGCGTGTGTCACGGATGCAACGTTGATGCGATGTATTTCAAGGTGGTGATGGCTGCCAAGCCAGCTTATCAGTTTTCAACACAACTAGAGCAATACTTCACCGTTTTTGACAAAGTTGGTGTCAAACTAATCGTGAGACAATAGCCGACATCATTTTGACGGTTTTCGCACCAAGTTTTGACGGGTTTGCGCAACGGGAGTAAAAGTCCGCAAGGTAGAACTGAGTGACAAATTTTCAGTCCGAAATTTTTCTCAGTCTCCAAGATTGCGGAATATTGAGCCTAGTTGTGAGAAATTTCTTCATCTTTGAATTCTATAATGGCTAGTGATCACGAAGACACCACCCTTGAGGCAGTAGACCGAGATTTCTTATTAAATGTGAAAAAATCGTATTTTCAGGGGGGCAAGGAGTTGTTAACGACTTTGAAGTTCTTGACTGAGTATCTCGGTCCAAACTGGGCCCAAAGGCTTACTACTATGTCTGAGGGTCGTTTGACATCCTTGGGACAGTTTCTCAAGACTGCAGGGCTCCAGATTAGTGAGGGGTCAAGTGATTCCGACATGGGTTCCATGTTGTGCAAGGCCATTACTCTAGAGATGAAGAAGCCCCCAGTGGCCACTGGGGGCAAGGGGAAGACTGGTCCAGCCAGGGGCGAAAGGACCCGAAAGGATCCTCCCAGCAACGGCACCGACGAGGAAGAGGAGGACGCGACGAGCTCTGAGGATTTTTTGGACGCGCGCGAGCAGCTGGCCCCTGCTGCTGCTCGCGCCAAGGGAAAGAAGTCTCAGGGCAGGAACCGAAAGCTGGCAGAGAATGCTGCCCTTCTGGCGGGCGTCCGCGAGCTCATCGGAGCGGAGTTGCAAGCCCTGGCGCGGGGGAAGAGGAGGGACGCGAGGAAAGGGAAGAGCCAGCGCGAGGACAAGGGGGGCAAGGGCCATCCGAAGAGCAAGCGCCAGGAGAAGAGACGCGCGCGGCGCGGGAGCAGCCCAGGCTCGACAGACACCAGCAGTGGGAGCGACGAGAGTCGCGGCAGCAGCAGCAGCAGCAGCAGCAGCAGCAGCAGCAGCAGCAGCAGCGACAGCTCCGACAGCGAGAGCAGAGGCCGTGGCAGGGGCAGGGGTGGCGCTCGGTCGCGCCGCGACAAGTCCCGGGAGCGACGTGGGCATGGCAGGGGCCGTTCTGCGGAGCCCAAGGGGCGTCGGGATCGCTCCCGCGAGCGTCGCAAGGAGCGGCAGCGGTCCAGCAGCCGGAGCACGAGTCGGGACTCCTCCCAGCGGAGCTCGCGTCGATCGCGGGAGCGTGTGAGGGAGAGAGACCTGCGCCGAACCACCAAGGGGGTGCGTCTCCCCCGGCGAGCTTTCAAAGTGGCCTGGCGCCTGTTGGTCAAGGACCGCGACGACAGGGTGCTGCCGCTGCAGGTGCTGGATGCGCGCCAGGTCGCGCACGGGAGCCTGCAGGCCCGCTTGGCCCTTCGCAAGGAGCAGGAGGGCGTTGGGGCTGCACCGGGAGCCCCCCGCGGGTGGAAGAACAGCACGCACCATCTGGTGTGCAACAACCTGACCTACATTCTGGATGTGGCCATCCAAGAGCTGGGGGAGGATGTGGTGACGGAGCTGGCCTGCTTCGAGTACCTGGCGCGTGTGGTCGAGGCGTTCCTCATGGTGGAGAAGACCAGCGGCTGGAACAACGGGGCGATGCACCTGCTGCCACTGGTGGAGGGCAGTACTATTGGAAGCGCAGCAGCCCGGGCAGCGCGGAAGGCGGCTCGCCAGGAGGCGGAGCTGGCATCGGCGGCGGCGGCGGCGGCCAAAAAGGACAAGTGAGGGGCAGGGGTGTGCTCCCGCTGCCAGTGAAGATGGTCCCCCGCTCGACCGCAGCCGCCTGCGATCCAACCGCAGGCTGCAGCGCGCTCTGCGTGCCAGAGCAAGGCTGCGGTGTCAAGAGCGGGCCACAAGGGGCCTGAACTGGCTGTGGGGCAGGACCCGGGAACGGTCCGGTGGACCGGCGGTGCAGCAGCAGGCTATTACTGCGAGCCCCTGCACCGTCGCCCAAAGGGCCGCCCTACAAGGGATGGAGGATGCTGCCCGCGTCTACAACCGCCGGCTTACCGCCGTAGCGGAGGCGACAGACACGGGGGACGCAGAGCCCGCGCCATACGGGCCGGGCGGTCAATACGAAATTATTGACCCGGAGAGGCTGGCACTGCCAAAAGGAGGAGCTGCAGGTAGTGTCAAGCTGCTGGACTGCCTGCCGGAGGCATGGCAGAGGACGTATGAGGACATAAACAACATTCTACAAAGATGCGACGCGGAGGCGGGGGCGTGGATGCGGCGGGGCCGGGTGTCTCATGGTTGTGCAAGCGATGCGGCGTACGCACGACTGAGCATCAGGCTGGCGGAGACGCGGATGATCGAGTACAGTGAGGAGGCGCCCCCTGTGGTGAACGGCTGTTTTGCCGTCCCCAAGAAAGACCCCGGGGTTGTGGAGCCCAGCGAACGACGGCAGCGGTTTATAGGGAATATGGTGCCGTGCAACCGGCGCTTCCTCAAGCCGCCTACCTGTTACCTGCCTAACTTGGGCGAGGTCGCTGAGCTGAGTGTGGGGGCGCCATGCTATTCGGGCAAGACAGACCTTGACACCTACTATTACCGGTTCGAGGTACCTGAGAGCTGGCGCCCCTATTTCTCGCTGCCCCCCGTGTGGTCCGATGAGGTCGGCCAGCTGGGACGACGGCGAAAGTTCTACCCCAGGTTCCGGGTCCTTGTCATGGGCTGGAGCCACTCGGTGGTCCTTGCACAGGTTGCCCACCTGCACTGTCTCTACGGGGCGGGGGTGCTCGATGCCAAGAGAGGGCTGTCATATCCCATGCACTTGATGGGGGTGCGCACAGTGCGCGGGGATCCCTATGCATGTCTCAACTCGTTCACTCCATCACTGAGGGCTCCAGACATTATTTTTTACAAAATACGTTTACGCACAAGAGACTCTTGGACCAAAGTCGCATAATTGGTGAATAAAGCATCTGCAGGCCCCCCCAGCCAGCTGATGCTGCCATCTCACTTCCCTCGGGGTGGGTTGGGTGGGCTAATAAAAACGAATACCAGCACAGGCACACCTCGGCTGGTTATATGCCAGCACTTTTTCTCAGACTTGGGCCGGCGGCGGCCCAGGTCCTTCTAATTCGGGTCGAAACACAATTCCGTGACCCATACAATATTCGTACACCATGCGAAGTGGCAGCGTACTTGCCCACTGTGGCGGATGCAAGTCCGGTACACCTGGTTTTGGCGCCAAAAGCACCCTTGGCCAGTTGTACTACAAGGAACCCATCCCTACTAATTCTTTTGACTTTGTACTACGTTTAGTCTTGGTCTACTACACCCCAGTAGGTCCGTTCACCTCCTGAGCGTCCAGTGCTACGCCGAAGCACGTCAGCACTGGTTTGAACTAGAATGAACTAGTTTGAAGTAGATTGAAGTAGACTGTACTACCCTGTAGGCCAAGTGAAGTACTTGGAACAACATCCAAGTACTTAGAACTAGTTTACAAGTTACTTGTACGGACTTACACCCTATTAGAGGGCAGATCTCGTACCACCACACTGGCGCCCCTTATTAAATTCCAGGGCCCTTATACATTGTGACTACTGCCCCTTATAAAAGACCAGGGCCTATTATAAAATATTAAATGCTCTATTTATTTTTTATATGTGTGCTGTCACCCAGCGGCGTCCCTCGCCTCCTTCGCTCCCTCCGCCCCGACAAATCAGGGAATCCAGATCGAGGGAGATCAACCATCCCTATGCATGTCTCAACTCGTTCACTCCATCACTGAGGGCTCCAGACATTATTTTTTACAAAATACGTTTACGCACAAGAGACTCTTGGACCAAAGTCGCATAATTGGTGAATAAAGCATCTGCAGGCCCCCCAGCCAGCTGATGCTGCCATCTCACTTCCCGCTTCCCCCAGCCTGGCCATTCTGGCCGTGGAGGACCCGTCACCACTAGTGAAGGCCTAGCATGCCTGCTAGAGTGCCCCTCACTTACTGGTCGCGGGGAAGCCTGTCACCAACAGTGGGGCCCCAGCTTGTCTGCTGGAGTGCGCCCCACTAGCGAAGTCTCAAACAATGCCTTGATCCCCCGTGGATAGGAGAGATCAGCGTCCAACCAAAGGTACGGTCAATCAATCCCCCACACCTTTCCCCCCTCCTCGTCCAGCGAAAATAGCTGGCACGTCTGCCAACTTCCACCCTACACCATCCTCCTCGCGCTCCTCATGCCATAACTGTCACGATCCAGTGCTATGGCCCAGCGACTCGCCAAAAGTCACATGCCACAAGCTGCCGCTACGGTCACAACCCTCTGTTTGCAGGGCGTAACCCGGGGTGCAAGCATCCCCAGGTACTCGCCCTAGAGGGCTGCCGGCGGCATACATAGCAAGGTGTAATCTCCATTCCATTCTCAGGACAGCTAGCCGGTCACTTAGGCTATCTTGAGCAAGCGCCCCTGCTCTTAGCCCTCACAACCGTCAAAACCAGCCGGTCTCACCAGGCTCCCCCCATTGCCTGCCCACCTCTTGGATGCCATTACAGATGTCATCCCAAAGCTCTCAGGGTACTAGCCTGGCAGCGCCCAAAAGTCTTTTTACGTAGGCCGCTCATTTTGCCTCCCCCCAGTTCCAAAACACCACAGTCCTGGTTGATCTTACGATCTGGATTCCCTGATTTGCGACTAAGGGGAGAGGAGTGCGAGTCGGTGCCGCTGCCTCATGGCTGATCTGCGAGAAATGCTCCTGGAAAGGGTGAAAGTCCCTGAAAATGACCTCTGGACTGTTTCCAAGTACTTGGATGGAGTTCAAAGTACTTCATTGGTACTACAGGGTAGTACAATCTACTTCAAACTAGTTCAAACTAGCTCAGGCTAGTAAAGATTCGTTCAGGTGTAGCACAACCTGCCTAGGAGGTGGTATGACCACCTGGGTTGAAGTAGACAGTGACTAAACGTAGTACAATGTCGAAAGAATCAGTACAAGTGGGTTCTTTGTAGTACAACTGGTCAGTGGCACCTGGGCGCCGCGCCAGTACTGTACCGGACTTGCATTCGTCACCGTGCGCATGCAATGCAGCCAATTTATTGAGGAAGACATGGCGGCGCATGCTTTATCAGTTTTCAAATTCGTTTTTCGGTTTTCTAAGCCATCTTTTGGCCGTTTTACCTCGGAATAGATCCGTTTTAAAGCTAACGACTTCCTCTTTACGAATATGATGGCTAGCGGGGATGAAAACGCTAGCGAGACGGGGGATTTACCGCGCGGATTTGCGAGTCGTGTGGAGGAAATCTATGTGAACCATGGCAGGAACGCCTCAGCTGTCGCCTATTTTATAGCGGCAGAACTCGGCTCTGAATACCCTAAAATATTGTTGCGTAGCTCGGAAAACAAGTTACGAAGTTTGGCAGAAAAGCTTCGGATCTTTGGGTTTGAAATCAATGGGTATGACACTCGTGAGGAGCTGGCGCAAAATATTTCAGCCAAGGTGGCGAAAATGTTAGCACAAGGTACAACAGGCATTACAAACGATGAGGAACCGAACGGGGACTCCTCAGAGGAGGACACTGATGTCGGGGAAGCTTTGGCGGGGCCAAAGAGGAGCAGGCGCAGGGATTTCGCCCCCCAGGTGCTAGCACAGTTGCTGGCGCACCAGGTGCCGTTTTTCCCGCCGTTTTTGGTCATATGGCGCCTGTCGTCGGAGGGGATGGCAGGAAACAGCTTGCAAATGCAGGGAGGAGCTTGGCAAACGCGGCTGGCGCTAGTTTTGGGGGAGGCGAGGGGGTGTCTGCAGTGCCACGCTCAGGCACTTTAAAAGCGGGCGCGCGCGGGGGAGGCAAGGAGGAGAAAGCAGGTCTCCCGCGCAGTGCCAAGGGGGACGGGGCGGCCGGAATGGGACTGAGCCCCGAAATGATGGCGCAGATGAATGCCCTCATGGGGGGCTTCCAACAGCTGGGGATTGGCGGCGCCCAGGGGTTGGGAGCCGCAGTACGGGTGCCAGCACCCAGCGTGCAGGAAGGGGGCGCATGGGGGGGGCGGGGGCAGCAGGGCCCAGCCCTGCCGGGTGGACAAGCGGGCCCCATGGGTACCCGGGCACACCGACAGGCGTGGAAAGAACGCAGGGCCCAGCGTACGCTTACCCAGGGCAGATGGGTGCAGCCTGGCCTCAGCCCTACCCACCAGCGGGTACCGCGTACGGTACCTGGGTGCCAGCGGCTGGAACCCCGTACCACATGGCGTTCGCAGCAGCCCAAGGTGGGCAGAGGAAACGGGAGAGCAAGCGGTCCAAGTGCCGGAGTGCGGGCATCGGCACTGCCGGTGCACGTCCAGCGACAGCACGAGCAGCGACTCGGAGGGGAGCGGGCGAGGGCGCGCGGGTGGCCGGGGCACAGGTGGGAGGTTGACCGACCTGCCAGTTACCCGCGGGGTCAACCTGCTCGAGTACCTGCCGGCGGGGCGGGCGCTCAGCGTGGTGTGGGACGTGGAAGACCACAAGTACCACCAGCGCACGGCCCCCAAGCACATGGAGACCGCCATACAGGGCCACAACGGCAACATGGTGGCCTGGCTGAACGTGCAAAGGGCCCCCGTGCTGCGCCAGCAGAAGGAGGGGACGGGACTTGGGTGGGCATCCAAGGAGAGGATGGAGCTGGCCCAGAACCTGTGCCACGTCTGGGATACGCTCAACAAGGAGCTCAGTCCCAACGTGTGCAGCGAGCTGGCGGGCGTGGAGTACCTGGCGCTCTGCGTGGAGGCTCTCCTGCTGGTGGAGACCAGCGGGTCTTGGAACGCGTCCGGGTACATGCTGCCCTACCGGCCGGCAGGGGGTGTCCGCACGCGGGCGGCTCGACGAGCGCTGCGGGCACACAAGAAGGAGCGCGATGCGTTGGCGTCGGCGCGAGGAAAGGAGGACAAGGCGGAGGGAGGAGTGGCGGGCTCTTCCCAGAAGAAGTGAGAGGGCGAGGTGTATTCCCCCTCCCAGAGGTGGCCATCAAGCCCCTCGACCGCGCGCGCCTACGGTCCCGACGTAGGTATCAGCGGGCCATGCGGCGGCGGGCCCTGCTCCTGCGCAGCGCGCGAATCGTGGATGGCCTCAACTGGTTGTGGAGGGGAGCACAGGAACCGCCTGAAACGGGTCCTGTCGGTGGCATGCGGATGGCTTTGCCCGCACCTGTTGCCCAGGAGCCCGCGGGTTGCGGTACCAGCGGGGTGTCCTTAGTGACCCCCTGCACTGCGGCCCAGCAGGCGGCCCTACAAGGGCTGGAGATTGCCGCCCAGGTCCATGAGCGCCGGCTGAGAGCCGTAGCGGCAGAGGACCTGGTGCATGACGTTGAGTCTGGGCCCTATGGGCCCGACGGGCAATATGAAATAATTGCCCCGGAGAGACTTGCGCTGCCCGCGGGCGGAGTGGCGGGCAGCGTGCCGCTGATGGACTGCCTCCCCCCCAGTGGAGGGAGGTATATGGCAATATAAAAAATATTTTGAGGGAAGAGGCAGCGCAGCCAGGGCGTCGACGGCGAGTAACGCATGGCTGTGCGAGCGACACGGAGTACGCGCGCCTGAGCGTGCGGCTGGCGGAGACCGGGATGACAGAGTATAGCGAGGAGGAACCACCGGTCACCAACGGCCTGTTCGGCGTGCCCAAGCGCGATCCAGGGGTGGTGGACCCGTCAGCCCAGCGCCAGCGACTCATCTGCAACATGGTGCAGAGCAACGACAAGTTCCTCACCCCTGGCAGCTGTTACCTGCCAGATGTGGGGGCGGTGGCCGAGATGGCCGGGGGCGCGCCCAGCTACTCGAGTAAAACGGACCTGGAGACGTACTACTACCGCTTCTCTGTGCCAACGGAGTGGCGGAAGTGGTTCGCGCTGCCCCCAGTCTGGTCAGACGAGGTCGGCCAACCAGGGGAGCGCCGCCGGCTCTATCCCAGGTTCCGTGTTCTGGTGATGGGGTGGTCCCACTCGGTCCTGCTGGCGCAGGTGGCGCACATGCAGACCCTGTTCGGGCCGGGGAAGCTGAACCCCGGGCTGAGTGTGAGCGTCCCGATGCATCAGCTCGGGGTGCGCACAGTGCGTGAGGGAGGACGGGAGTGGATGGAGTTGGTGGGGGCCGCCGAGCTTGACTGGCAGCTGCTGCCCGAGGACCCTCCTCGGCCGGCGCAGTTGGTCATGATCGACGACCTGGGCACCACACACGCGCGCAGCGCAGCGGAGGCGAACGCGCTGCTGGACCGCGCATGCACTGAGTGCTACGCGCCAGCTGGCCTGGTGGTGAATGAGAAAAAGGTCGAGCGGGCGCGGGAGGGCCAAGCTGTGGAGATCCTGGGCATCGAGTTTCACCAAGATGGGAGCTTGTGGCCGTCGGCGAAGCGACTAGCCCTCCTCGTCCATGACACTGAGGCGGTGCTGGCCCGGGGACGAGCAAGCTACCATGAGCTGGCCTCCCTACTGGGACGCTGGGTATGGATCCAACTGCTTCGCAGGAGTCTGCTAAGCATCTGGTTCCATGCCTACAGGATGCTCCACCAAGTGCTGGCCCTCCGCAAGGGAGGACGCTTCCAACTCTGGGCAAGTGTGCGCCGGGAGCTCTGGGCGGCTGTCTGCCTGGCTCCCCTGGTGCATGCGCAGCGCAACCAGCCGCTGGACACCACCGTCGTGGCCAGTGACGCGTCGAGCCGGGGCTCCGGTGTGGTGTACGCCCGTCTGGCAGAGGCAGACGTGAAAGCTTTGTCCAACTGCCGTGAGATGAAGGGGTGGAAGACTCTGTGTGTCGGGTCGGAAGAGGTCGGTGTGGAGCGAACGGGGGAGAGGGAACATCGGGCGGTGGCGACCGCCCGCTGGCGTGTGGCGGTGAAACACCGGTGGAGGGACGCGGGTGCGCACATCAATGAGAAAGAGGCGCGCGCAGCCGTGCAGAGCCTGGAGTGGGGGCTGCGCACGCGGGCCCGGTGGGGGCGACGGCACGTACGGCTGGTGGATAGCTCCGCCGTTCTGGGCGCACTGGTGAAGGGGCGGTCATCATCTTACCGCCTCAACACGTGGTGCCGCCGCGCTGCCGCCCTGGGCTGTGCCAGCAACACCAGGTACCACTGGGTGTACATCCGCTCGGAGCGAAACCCCGCGGACGCGCCCAGCCGGGGCCGGTGGGTGCGGGACCTTACCGCCGATGGCGATGTGGAGAGTAACCCGGGGCCGGGAGGGCGGCAGGAGCTACTGGAGAGCACCGTGCTGCCCGCGACCCTGCGCAGCTACCATCGCGCAGTGATCGCGTACCTTCTTTGGGCTGAGCCCTATGGTGCTGTACCGCCGGAGGAAGCGGAGAGCGTGTTCTGCGAGTGGCTCGTGTCTGTCTACGAGGATGGAGGGGGAGCAGGGCGTTCCATGTGCATGAGGGCGCTGTGTGGGCTGCAACTGTACTACCCCAGCCAAGTGCAGGGGTGGCGCGAGGCCCGCCGACTCCTGTACGGGTGGCAGCGACGCGTGCAAACCCATAGCCCCAATCCGGTGCCGTGGGAGCTGCTCTACCTGGTGGTGCAGATCCTCCGCTGGCAGGGGGCGCCCATGGCAGCAGCCGTGTGCGTCATCACTTTCCAGCAATACCTGCGCATCGGGGAGGCCTTCAAGCTCCGAGTGGGGGACGTGGCGCTGCGCGGCGACCGTCGCCTGGGGCAGCGAGGCCTGGGCGCGCTTCTTCTGCGGGATCCCAAGACAGCCAAGGGGGGTGCACAGGCGGTGGTGGTGCAGGACCCCCTCTCGCTGTACGTGCTCGAGCGCCTGTGCGCTGGGCGGGAGCCCGAGGAGCCCTTGTTTGGGAGCCTCAACTACAGCCAGTTCTCTCGTCGGTGGCACGCGGCGTGGGATGTTCTGGGCCTGCGGGGGATGTTTCCGCCCTACTCCATGCGACATGGTGGGGCAACGTACGACTACCTGCAGGGCGTTTCACTCCCAGACATCCAGAAGCGCGGGCGTTGGCGCCAGTTCAAGTCGGTGGACCACTACGTGGGCCTGCACCGTGCTCTAGCGGTGCAAGTGCCGCGGTGGGTGTGGTTGCTGGCTGAGGAGTTCCCCCCCGCTCAGTGGAGTTCACACTGGCAGTAGCCAGTGTGGGGATGCGCCTGCCCCGGTCTAGGCCGGGGGGGCGCAGTATAAAACGATGCAGCTCCGTTGGAGGAGTCGGCAGGGCGCACTCCAGTGGACACGCTGGGGCCCTGCTGGTTTTGGGCGTCGCGCCATCATCCTGATTTCCGGTTTGGCTCAACCTTCGACCGTATCCTGCCTTGGACAGAGCCGGCGGGGCGCACTCTAGTGGATACACTAGGGCTCTGCGGGTACCTGCGTTGACAGGTGCAGGGGAGGCGCACTCTAGCAGCCACGCTAGGGCTTCCCCCTCTACAACCACTCCAGATGCGGCCGGGGACGGCCAGGTTGGAGATGCGGGTGTTATATGGTGGCAGCCGCCTGGGACTTGCGCACAATTTGCCAGTCTCTCGGTCTACCAAGGCCTGCAAGCGGCTTAAGCATATAATTTTGCAATAAACAAGTTCTGGTGCCTTCTCAAACAAAGTGAACCTGAAAGCATGCACAGAGGATGGTTGATCTTACGATCTGGATTCCCTGATTTGCGACTAAGGGGAGCGGAGTGCGAGTCGGTGCCGCTGCCTCATGGCTGATCTGCGAGAAATGCTCCTGGAAAGGGTGAAAGTCCCTGCAAATGACCTCTGGACTGTTTCCAAGTACTTGGATGTAGTTCAAAGTACTTCATTGGTACTACAGGGTAGTACAATCTACTTCAAACTAGTTCAAACTAGCTCAGGCTAGTAAAGATTCGTTCAGGTGTAGCACAACCTGCCTAGGAGGTGGTATGACCACCTGGGTTGAAGTAGACAGTGACTAAACGTAGTACAATGTCGAAAGAATCAGTACAAGTGGGTTCTTTGTAGTACAACTGGTCAGTGGCACCTGGGCGCCGCGCCAGTACTGTACCGGACTTGCATTCGTCACCGTGCGCATGCAATGCAGCCAATTTATTGAGGAAGACATGGCGGCGCATGCTTTATCAGTTTTCCCCACCCACCCACCCTCTTTTGTTTGTCACCCCAAAGCCGTCAAGAAAGGCACCTCCCCCAACCGGCCACCACTGGCCCAAGGCCGCCGAGCCGCCCTACCACCACGTAAGCCCTCGAGAAATAAAATCCAGGGAGCCACACCCAGCGCTCCTCCAGCCACCGGTTTTCCCCATAAATTTCGGCTCCACATATTCTTTTTCACGTTACCATCACGTAATGGACCAGCCGACCCGCTCCTTCAAAGCCATCGGGCTGTGACGCGGTATGCCCTGCCCGCAAAGCCCCGAGAGCCAAAGGTAGCTAATGATGCCGCATTCAGATCTTGGGCAGCCGGCATTGCAGCCTACTATATTTTTTACACTGCTCGTCGTTGAGGGTCATCACGCAAGGCAGTATCAAACGTAAAACAGCTCGAACAAGCACGCCCAGGGCCGAAATAAAATTTTCGTTCCCTTACCGCACTTTCCGGCCTTGCGACTCAATTTCGGGTCAAAATTTCTATGCCCACCCCTCAAACGACGGGACAGCAGCCGGCCACCTTTGCTCGTCGTTTAGGACCATCGTAACAGGTCCAAGCAACCTTTATTCGCCTCGTCCCAGGTCAGTTAAGGCCGAAAAAGTTTGCCGGCACCCTACCACAGATTTCGGCACTAAATCCGCAATTTCTGCCCCGATTTTCAACGACTGGCCCTCAAACGACCGCTTGGACGCCGACCACCGTCGCGCGTCTCTAAATAAAATTCATTCCCAGCCCCCCGGACTCGGGGAGGCCTTTTGCATTCATTTAAATCATTGCCAGCCACCATGGCTGGCCGTCACCACTAATAAAAACGAATACCAGCACAGGCACACCTCGGCTGGTTATATGCCAGCACTTTTTCTCAGACTTGGGCCGGCGGCGGCCCAGGTCCTTCTAATTCGGGTCGAAACACAATTCCGTGACCCATACAATATTCGTACACCATGCGAAGTGGCAGCGTACTTGCCCACTGTGGCGGATGCAAGTCCGGTACACCTGGTTTTGGCGCCAAAAGCACCCTTGGCCAGTTGTACTACAAGGAACCCATCCCTACTAATTCTTTTGACATTGTACTACGTTTAGTCTTGGTCTACTACACCCCAGTAGGTCCGTTCACCTCCTGAGCGTCCAGTGCTACGCCGAAGCACGTCAGCACTGGTTTGAACTAGAATGAACTAGTTTGAAGTAGATTGAAGTAGACTGTACTACCCTGTAGGCCAAGTGAAGTACTTGGAACAACATCCAAGTACTTAGAACTAGTTTACAAGTTACTTGTACGGACTTACACCCTATTAGAGGGCAGATCTCGTACCACCACACTGGCGCCCCTTATTAAATTCCAGGGCCCTTATACATTGTGACTACTGCCCCTTATAAAAGACCAGGGCCTATTATAAAATATTAAATGCTCTATTTATTTTTTATATGTGTGCTGTCACCCAGCGGCGTCCCTCGCCTCCTTCGCTCCCTCCGCCCCGACAAATCAGGGAATCCAGATCGAGGGAGATCAACCATGGCATGGACCGGCTGGAGTTGGTGGAGAGCGCAGCCAGTGCAGCGTGGCGGCTGCTGCCGGAGGATCCCCCACATCCCGCTCAGCTGGTCATGATCGATGATCTGGGGGTCACCCATGGGCGGAGCGCGGAGGAGACCAACGCCGTGCTCACCAAGGCGTGCGAGGAGAGCTACGGTCCCAAGGGGTTGGTGGTCAACGAGAAGAAGGTG
Source organism: Mesostigma viride (assembly GCA_009746045.1). Taxonomy (NCBI): domain Eukaryota; kingdom Viridiplantae; phylum Streptophyta; class Mesostigmatophyceae; order Mesostigmatales; family Mesostigmataceae; genus Mesostigma; species Mesostigma viride. Next base: position 1,209,724 of record RPFO01000114.1, on the reverse strand, counting down.
GAGAGAGCTGAGGAGGGGCGCCCGGTGGAAATCTTGGGGATTGAGTTCTGCCAGGACGGGTCCATGCGGCCGAGCGCGGCCCGGATAGCGGCCTTGGTGCGCGACACACAGGCAATGCTGGGGCGTGGACGGGCCACTTACCACCAACTGGCCTCGTTGCTGGGACGGTGGGTGTGGGTCCACTTGCTGCGTCGGGGTCTACTGTCCATCTGGTTTCACGCCTACCGCTTGCTGCAGCAAGTCCTGGTGCACAAGCGGGGCTGGAGCTATCGGCTGTGGGGTAGTGTAAGGGAAGAGCTCCAGGCTGCAATGGACTTGGCCCCGCTGGTGCATGCGCAGCGCGACCAGCCCCTGAGCTGCACCGAGGTGGCCACTGATGCGTCAACCCACGGTTCTGGGGTGGTGTACAGCCGGTGGGAGGCGCCTGCGGTGCGTGGCCTGTCCAACTGTCGGGAGCGGAAGGGCTGGAAGACGCTCTGTGTGGACTCTGAGACGGCCAGCGTGGAGCGCACAGGGGAGATTGAGCACCGAGCCATGGCAGCGGCGCAGTGGAGGACCGCTCTTGCCCACCGGTGGCTCGATCCCTCGGCCCACATCAACGAGAAGGAGATTCGTGCGGCTGTGCAAGGGATCGAGTGGGGCCTGCGCTCACAGGTTCACTGGCAGCAACGTCACGTGTGGCTGGTGGACAATTCGGCAGTTGTCGGTGCGCTCGTCAAAGGGCGTTCGTCGTCCTACCGGCTGAACGCCTGGTGCCGCCGGGCGATCGCGCTAGGGCTGGCCAGCAACACCCGCTACCACTGGGTGTATGTGAGGTCGGAGCGCAACCCGGCCGACGCGCCCAGTCGTGGTCGATGGGTGCGCAACCTCACTGCGGATGGCGACGTGGAGAGCAATCCGGGGCCACGTGGGTGGCAGGAATTGCTGGAGGCCACTGTGCAGCCCAGCACGCTAGCTGCATATCACCGAGCGCTGAGGGCGTACGTGGAGTATGGTCAACCCCTCGCTCCCGTGGCCAAGACGGAGGCGGAAGGCGTCTTTTGTGAGTGGCTGGTCAGCGTGTATGAGGAAGGGGGAAGCCGGACCATGGTTGTGCGCGCATTATGCGGGCTGCAGCTGTACTTCCCCAACGAGATTAAGGGGTGGTACGAGGCGCGTCGCTTGCTGGCCGGCTGGGCGCGACGAGTTCCCGTGCAGAGCCCTCACCCCGTCCCGTGGCAGCTACTGTACCTCGTGGCAAACATTCTTCGTGCACAAGGCTCGATATTAGCTGCCTGCTGCTGCATCATTGTTTTTCAGCAATACTTGCGCATCGGAGAAGCGTTCAAGCTTCGCGTGGGGGACGTGGCTCTGCGCGGGGACTTCCGCCTGGGGCCCAGTAACCAGGGTGCGCTGCTGCTACGCGACCCCAAGACAGCCAAGGGCCAGGCCCAGGCAGTGGTGGTTGTTGAGCCCCTTTCACTCACGTTGCTTGGCGCCCTGTGTGCTGGGCGGGCGCACGAGGAGCTGCTCTTTGGCGCACTCAGCTACAGCCGTTTCTTGCGGCGGTGGCACGCCGCCTGGGACCTCCTTGGCTTGCGGGGGATGTTTTCACCCTACAGCATGCGCCACGGGGGGCCACCCATGACTACCTGCGCGGGGTACCAATCGCGGACATCCAAAAGCGTGGCCGGTGGCGCCAGTTTTCGTCCGTGGACCATTACGTGGGGCTCCACCGCGCCCTGCAGGTGCGGGTGCCCCAGGTGGTGTGGGACCTCGCGGGCAGACTGCCCCCCCGTGACTGGCGTCGTCACTTTGGGCCATAGATTTCGGCCATACTTCGGTGAGGCGCACTCTAGCGGACACGCTAGGGCTTCACCAGCTGGAGGGTAAGGATGTGCCCTCCCATGGCTCCTGACGCGGTTTCCAGATGTACGGCCTGCGGCCAGGTTGGAGATGCGGGTCAAGTGGAAGCGGCGGCCAGGGACTGCCAAAAAATATTTTATGTCTCTCTGTCTACTAAGTCCGGTCGGCTTCAACATATAGTGTAATAAACAAGTTCTGGTGCCCTTCAACCAGAAGTGGACCTAGGCAATGCACAGTGGATGATTGATCTTACGATCGGGATTCCCTGATTTTGCTTGGGGGAGCGGAGGGATGGAGGTGCGCCGCTACCTTGGAGGCGCTACACCGTTGCCCAGTGGTGCAAGTCGACATGCGGGAGCCAAACGGGGTGGCCACGCCCTCTCTGGAGGGTCTGACAGCCTTGGATGGGCCTCAGATGTAGTTCGAACTAGTTCAAAGTTAGTACAGGTAGTACCAACTAGTTCAAACTAGTTCAATCTACTTCAACTAGTATCCAGGGACCCTCAAGATATGCCAGGTGGTTGCTGAACGGTTCTGGCATGACAGAACATGTGTGACATCATAAAAATGTAGTACAATGTTGAAGAAAGTAGTATCAGGGTCCTAGATCTAGTACAGTAGTATTCTGAGGTCATTCTTACATGGAGCGCCGCGCCAGCGGGGCGCCGCACTTGCGTGTGTCACGGATGCAACTTTGATGCGATGTATTTCAAGGTGGTGATGGCTGCCAAGCCAGCTTATCAGTTTTCCCCACCCACCCACCCTTTTCTGTTTTGTCTTGGGGGGTCAAGTGGAAGCGGCGGCCAGGGACTGCCAAAAAATATTTTATGTCTCTCTGTCTACTAAGTCCGGTCGGCTTCAACATATAGTGTAATAAACAAGTTCTGGTGCCCTTCAACCAGAAGTGGACCTAGGCAATGCACAGTGGACCGGGGGTGCACTTTGCGGACGTGGAGGACAAGAAGGTGGACGCGGGGGTGGTCATCATTCAGCCGACGGGCGAGGCGGGGGGGCGTGAAAGGGAGGATGGGGGATCGCAGGTTCAATACAGGGACGAGGACTTCTGGCGGCCAGCCGACGTGATGGCGTTGGACATCCACGCAGTTGGCGCGCGCGGGAAGCAAGCACGTGCACCACCGTCGTTTCAGGTGGGGCAGCCAAGTGAGACTGTGGGGCAGTCACAACACCGCGAACCCGCCAAATTTTGACATAAATTATTGTCCGGATTTCGTCCGAGATCTAGATTTTTCCCGCGCCGCGAGAGACGAAAACGACGAAAACACCCATGGCGGTCGAGCATCAGCTAGCGTTCTGAAACCTGCGTCATTTCAGCCGCCTGAGGTGTCAAAACGAAGCTTACATCACGATTAATCCATGGAATAAGTTTGGAATGATATGCGCTGTGATTGCGACGAGGGCATTGAGCGGGACAAATATTTTTTTTGCAGCGCACAATTTTTTTCGCGAAATCCAGATTTCTCGGTGGTACGTGTCTCACGGTCCTGGATACGGGAGGAAACGAAAAACCCGGCACGATAGCTCAGCTTGTTCGTTATAATATTCCCGAAGAGGTTAGTGTTTTCGTTTTTTGAGTTTCGCTTTTAATTTTCCGGCATTTGCGTGAATAAACTGGGGGGTGCGAAATCCGTCTGTTTCTTGCGTCATGCAATGCATATCTTTATCGTCAGATAATTACCTCTTTAGGCTATGCCCGACCTTCCTATACTGCCAGCCTGCGGCAATAAGCCAGCAGGACATATGGCGTGCACGAGATTCCGCGCAAAGGTCCCTAATGGTCTCCCGGCTGTGCAATAAGTGCGGTAAAAACTGCGAAAATTGCTTATAATGCCTGTAGAAAGCTCTTTGCGACAGTGTTTTCCAAGCGAGTTTATCGTTCTTTTGACGCCCGATACAAAAGGCAAAGGGGGGCATCGTTTTTAATTAGTCGGCATGCGGTTTCGAGGTGTGATGGGCCGGGCAGAGGACCTCGCCACGACACGCTGGGTTCAAGCTTCGCATCTCCCGGCAGCCATAAAGAAGCGCAGATTAAGCGAGGTGAGCGAGCTAGAGGGCCCAGGATCGCTGCTAACGCAAGGCAGCTTCTCAAAGGGTAGAGAGCTGGATTAATAAGACGTTCTCAAGTGCATTTTGCAGTGGTTATTGCCACCTTGTCCAGATATTTGCCCTCGTCTTTCTGATTTAAAGACTGTTTTAAAGAGGGATAGGATAACGTTTCCAACGTTGTTGCTCATTCATTAAAGTAAAGAAAGAGCCTTTTCAGTTGCTGACAACGAGATGGAAGCTGCCTCATGCAAACTACCCATGCAATGCAAGTGATGCAACGTGAGGCCATGCATGGCTAACGTTGACTTCATGCGTGAGTTGGGCAGGTGGCTGGCTAGGTGAACGGGGCGTGTATGGAGGGACCTGATGGTGCGGGCGTGCGAGGGCAAATGGGCGGGCACATGCCTGGCTGGTTTGGGTGTTGGGTGGTTAGGTGGTTTGGTGATCGGGTTGTTGAGTGGTTAGGTGGTTAGGTAGTTGTGTAGCTGGTTGATTGGTTGGTTGGTTGTTCAGTTGCCCTGGAAGTCTTGGGTGGGAGGCTTAGGCTGTAGATGCTTCAAGGGATTCCTAGACATGGGTGGGTTCAATGGCAGGTGGCTGGCTGAAAGGTGGATGCCTTGGTAAATGGCTGGCCGAGTAGCTGGGAGCACAGGCAGGTGGAGAGGGTGGGTGGATGGGTGGCTGGTCATGATGGGTAGACGAGTGTTAGGGTGATCGGTTGTAGGCAGATGGCCAGGTGTCTGCGTGATGATAGGCTTTGGAGACTCCTAAGTGGGTGGGTAGTTAGATGTGTGAGTGAAACAATTGCATGGGTTTGAGGATGGTGGGTTAGTGGTTGGGTGGTTAGGGATGCGTGTGGGTGGGTGGGTTGGTGGATGGGCCATTGGTGGTTGGTGGCTGGTGGATGTGTAGATGACTAGGTGTGGGTCGGTGGGCGAAGGGACGGGTAGATGGGCGGGTGGGCGCACAGATATGGATGCGTGGGTGGGTTTATGGTTGGGACCGACTCACCTGATATCGCTGGTGAAGGGCTGTGCAGGTTGGGGGTGAGGTGGGGGGTGGCTGGCTGAGAAAGTGCATGTGTGGGTGGGTCAGTGGGTATAAGGGTGGGGGGGCACTGAGTGGTTGAGTGGGTGGGTGGGTGGGTGGGTCAAGGGTGGGTGGCCGGATGGTGCATATGGGGCATGCTGGCTGGGTGTTTAGGTGGTTGGGTGGTTGGGTGGTTGGCTCATTGGATGGGTGAGTGCTTCCTTATTACCTATTATAGGTGTGTGGGTTGCAAGCGCAGGTGCCTTGCTGGGTGGGTGAATGTCCAAGTGGGTTGGTTAAGCTGGTTGGGTGCCTAGGTGCATGCGTGGTTATATAATAAGGTGGGTTAGCACGTGCACGGCTGGCTGGCTGGCTTTGGTCACTAGGTGGGTGGACGTGTGGGTGGCTGGGTGCACGGGCGCGCAAGAGTGTAAGCAGTTCATTGGGTGGGTGACCAGGTGGCTGCATGGGTGGGTTACTGCATGGGTGGCTCGGTGCCCACAAAGCACAAGAGATGGAGACATGGGATATGCCAATACCATATCACGTGAGCATACGTGGATGCCAGGTGACATGTGCCAGCGGCTGGGTGTCACTTCACCTTGATGTTCGCTCGGCATGTTCTTGACATGTATTACACGTATATATCACGCATGGTGCGTGTTGGTAGCAACCAAATGGCTGTGTTCTAGTGACGTGGCATGTATTGTCCACCTTTCCTTCCCATTTTGCAATGTGCCAAGTAGTTTAAAGGTATGGTGTTATGGGGTATATATGGACGTGCACTGCGCATCACAGCAATGTGGCATACTGGCAATGTCTACCTTACATTATACATTCTGCTAGCTATGGTCACCACTCAGGCATTCACATGCCCCAAGGTTTTGCACGCTGTTTGTACTAGTCATTCTTGAGTTGCCTGCAAAGAATTAACATGATGTGCCCTAGCTTGGGGAGTGTCTTGGTGGTTAGTGTTGTTAAAATTGTGATAAAAAAGAGCCAAAATGGTGACAAATGCAGGCAAATGTCACCATTTTGGGCTCCGTATGATCTGAATTTTTGCACATGAATTGTGGGGACCCTGTGTCAGGTGTTGGCATGATGACAATAGGTTTGGGTGTCATTCTGACATTATTTGGATTTAATATTAATTAAAAATTGCCATTTACGACAAATGCTAGCACTATTTTGCTAGCATTTGTCACTAAATAGGGCTCCGAATGCCCTAGAACTTTGTACAAGGTCAGAACAACTCGTATTCGTCACCCTTGCAAAGTTACAGCATAATCTGATATCAATTATTGTTGCTATGCAAGTGCAAGTGGTTTAGGTGGCCAGTTTTGGCCTTGGATCTGGAGTTAACTTAAGCAGGGAATACCACGTAAACTTAACATTTTGACTCAACTACTCCACCACTAGCCAGACACATCCGGGGGAGTCGTGGGATCCAATCCTAGGTTAATCCAACCATAAACTTGCCATGGGCCAGAATTTATGTAAAAAAAAGGCCATTTCAAGGTGTTGTGGTTGCCTCAGTCCTTTCGCATGGCTGTCACGTCCGTGATCATTTACGTCCGTGCACTCAAGAAGTTACGCGGTTGCCGTAATCGGAATCGTTACCGACGTTTGGTTGGTTCCGATTCAGTAGGCCGCAGGCTTTGTTCCTTGGGCCGGTGTGGAGCGCCGCGCCGGAAAGGCCTGAATTTCTAGAGTGACAGTCTTAGTGTCCATCTTCCCAGTAAAAGTCCTAAATTTAGGACCAAGTGGAATTAAAAAATATATATGCAAACATTAAAATTTGACCCTGGCATTCGTGCCCATGACAGATAACACACTTTTTTAGTTTCTATCAAAAACCTGGGGTCAAATAATTACATTTAGTGCATGAATGGGCCCTGCCACCTGCCAGACCTCAAAGCGCGAATTTGGCCAAAATGTGGGTTTTAGGACCATTAGGACCAATTATTGTCAACGCATGACCATGCTATCCACACGGTCCCTTGAGCATCTTACAAGCGCTAGGGGACCCTACGAGGCCTTGGGATGGCGGGGCAGCGTATAACAAGGCCATACCCTGCTGTGGCTGCCTCTATATATACGCGTGATTAACGGTGTCACAGATGGTGCAGGTAATGCAATATAGGGTTGCATGGTTGCTGAGGTTGCCCGGCTTGAACATGGCCCACCCCTTGCGGTAAACTTTCTCTAAGCATATGCCAAACCTTCTTTGACATCACGGACATGCTGGCCACCACCCAGCGATGAAAAAACATTGCATTTGCATTGCAACTAACACATGAATGCAGCCAAATCAAGTTACAAAACAACGTTGTGCTAACATGCAACGCTTTGTGAGCGAATTCAGGGTGCATGTAACACGTAAACCATACTGTATATACTGTCTGAGAACACCCTGAACGACTGCAGGCCATAGGACCATGGTTTATAACTAACACATGAGTAAAACTGCTCTTACGCATGTGTGTTTTAGCTGCAGCGGACGACGAAGATAGAGACGTAAAAAATTGTATGACGTAAACCAACTATGTGTGACAGTTATGTGCACAGAGAGCGTCCCCTCTTTTTAGGCATAGCTGGCTGACTCAAAACACCACGACAGCGTTGCCAGTTACACTCATGATCTAGGACAACCCGGCACTTACCTGCTACTTACGTCGCCTCATTCCAGATGGTTGCAAAAAAGTCGCTGAAATCCGCAGCGAGGTCAGCTTTCCGAGAGCTGAGCGCACCAAAGCTGGCCAACCGGTTCGACAATGATATAAACCACGCTTGTGCTGCGTTCTAGGTCCAAGAAATACCGAAAGTGAAGACCTATAAGGTGCGCTCGCTGCCCAGCCTGAACGTCCCTAAAACATGGTCGACAATGGAAATCGGGCAAGAATATCACGGCCCAGGCGCTCCCATGTCAAATACTCCGTTTCTAAACTCCAGACTATAATAAAAATCGTCCACAAAAATTTCCTGGCTTGATTCGCACCACCATTGCTAATACACTAACATGTTTGTGCCAAAATCGACCCTCCGCGAGCAGGCGATCTGCGACCCATTTGTGTTGTGCCGCTGTGATACAGCGCTACACATAAAAACTTGCGCAGAAAATATTCACAGCCTTTAAGCATAACTAACAACCTTTCGTTTTTGCTACTGGGCGCCCGAAATGATAAACGCACGTGAAAACGCCGGCCACGATTGTCAGGTCGCCATATCCACCTCACTTCATTCCCGCACCCACTTTTTCGCTCCAAAATCGGTTATATTTTTGGTCGAGGTACCTACTTTCCCGCCATTATACCCGGTACCCGGGTACGGAATCCGGGTACCATGTGCCGGTACCACGGGTCGGGTACATCATGCCGGGTACGGTCCACATGGGGTACGGTCCATATAGTGACCCTCCCCCCCCGGTACCTCGGTTATAGTGACCACTAGGACGATTTAGGACAAAGTCCTAAATTTAGGACCGTGGGATGATTAACATTAGGTGACCTGACTTAGGTTCAGGCGCAAGACTTTGGGGCGCAAAGCCTTGGTGGCTTGCGCAATATTCCGGTGCGTGACATTTGGCAGTTATGAATCTTTTGTATTGTCCAGACGGAATGATGTTCAGTCCATCTGACAAAGCTAGATACGCAGATCGTAGTGTGCGGTGTGCTGGCTCGCACGTGGTTGTCGAACAGACTTGCTCTGCATTTTGCTGGCAGTCTAACTGCACGTCAGGCGGCTTGCTGGCAAATGCGACAGCGCATGGATGCCGGGATTTTTGGAGGTATTTAGGAGCACGGCAGCGGCCATGGTGGTCGTTGTTCGCTCGTTTCTCTCCCTCACAACTTGGTGTTGTCGTCAAGGGGTTTAATAGTTGAACAATCCGGAGCAGCCCCCGAGAGTGGTTGCAATGAGTAATTGTCATGAGATTGGTTGACGGAAGTGATAACTGTTTGGTTTCGTCAAGATGATGTGTGTATTGTGGGCGAGACTCGGGAAGGAACCCGGTCGTCGTTGGCCAGTGAGCCATAGCTGGGGTAAGCGGGATAGGTAGACAGGATAGGGGGCGCTAAAGGACACTGCCAGCCGTAAGCCAAGCGGAGCAGTGTGGCGTCACCCGAGGCCTGCTAGGTTATCAAGAACCGCTTAGCCTTATTTGGACAGTGACGCACAAGTACGACATTATACGACTAGACAACACTTGTATTCTTGTCGATGTCTTTTGAAATTAAATGTGAATGGTTTGGTTGCTTTCCAAATATATAAAGCATCATGGTTTTATTCTACACATGGCTGGCTACGGAATTGCCTGTCATGAGGTCGGCGGCCAAGTATGTCCGTGACCTGCATCTCACAGGATTTTAACGAGCGAACAACCCTTGGTGGGTTCAGTCCGGCCAGCCTGGATGTTCCTCCTGCTTCACCCATGAGGGAAGCACAAGGAAAAGGTTATTGCTTAGCCTTCAAAAGCATCTGAAGAGGTTAGGCTTTTCCCGGTAAAAAGCCATTGAAGGGGTTATTGCTAAGCATAAAAATATAGTGGATCACACACAAGAGTACTCTATTGCTATGGATATGCCTTCCAAGTGATAGGCTAGGATATAATGGCACGCAAACGCGACATGGCTCCCGCTCGGACCGGCTCCACCCTGGAACACGACAATCCTGCTGGGGCAGAGCAGCGGCGCAGGTTGTTGCCATTATACCCTATGCCATCGGTCGTGGACACGCCGGCATACACTCCCCGGCAAGTGGTCGAGTGGTTCGGTCAGCGGGCCGTGGAGGTGCTCGGGTCGCATGCGTCAGAGGTACAGCGGTACGCTGACACAATGGACGCCCGTAGGTTGCACAACGCTGAGACAGCCACATTTGTTGGGCATCGCCCTGCATCGGCTTCGGTAGTCGTGGGTCATGTCGCTCATGGTGTCTTGGACAACGCGCAGCGGGCGTGCGTCGTGCCTAGGGCACCCACTGTCACCTCATATCCGGATGGTGAGCCAGCAATGGCGTTTCAGGCGCAGGGGCATGGGGAGCCCCTGAGCAACGTGGTCTACAGTACTGACCATGAGTTGGTCGTGAAACTGGACAGCGGGGCCCAGCCACTCGTCATCAGTGCTCGGCTGGCCCAGTTGCTCAACCTAACCAGGGAGAATGGCGGGCTGCGGGACAGTCATGTGTCCGTGGCGGGCTGGCAGGGCCCTGCCGCTAAACCCTTTGCCATGACTGCGGTCCAAGTAATGGTCATCCTCAACCCGCTCAGGCCATCCGACATGGCCTGCATCCCTGTGAATGCCCTTGTGACCGAGCAGTCATCGTATGACGTGCTGGTCGGCATGGAGGTCATGTTTCCCATGCGGCTCGAGGTACGCATGTGGGAGGGCCGCGCGGTGTACATCGTTGACAGAGACGGTGACGCCATGCGCCAAGCAAGCATCCCAGTGAGCTGCTACAGCTCGGACACTGGGGCAGTGCGTGTCTCGACGGTCAACCGGGTCGAGGCTGGGTTGCGCGACGCGGTGGTGGAGGTACGGATGGGGGAGGTCACGGCAGCTGGGGGGGCTGTGCGTGATAAGCATCGGCCGTGCATCCCAACAGCGCTGGTGGGACGGGCCTCATTGCAGAGCACGTGGGCGGCGCGACAGCAGCCGCAAGCGCGGCAGGCCCTTTTGCGTCAGCACGTCACCAACGCGGTGCGGCAGCAACAACTCTCTCATCTCCCGCGGCAATCGCAGTCCCAAGTGGCTGTCGCGACAACCGAAGGTAACTTCTGTGCCGATGTTGTGGCAGAGTCGCGGGTCTTGTCCGAAGGGGTTGTATTGCTAGAATTGTTTGCTGGGATGGGAGGGGGGCTGGCTGGCTTTCTCGCTGCAGGCGGTACGTGCCACACGTTGATCGCCGTAGAGCCGTCTCCTACCGCTCGGGCAGTGTATAGGCATCACTGTGCCCAGCTGTCTGCCCTGTATCCTTCTCAGTTCCCTCCGTCTGCGTGGACAGATCCGTTTGGGGAGTGCCCTCAGGATATCCGTGCTATTGGGGAGGTTCATGTGCGAGGCCTTTTGAGGCGGCACAAGAGGATAGACCTCGTCCTCGCGGGCTGGGAATGTCAAGGGTTGAGTCAGGCCGGCGTAGGACGCGGGCTTGCGGATCCTAGGAGCGGGTTGTTTTGGGATCTGCTTCGAGTCGTTGGACTCTTGCAGCAGCTGCAGGACCAGCCACTAGCATATCTTTTTGAGAACGTGGTGGCCGACGACAGCCCTCACGAGGTAGTGAGGAAGGACTGGGCCCAGATCGTGGACATCTTAGGGGCACCAGTCACGTGCAACAAAAGCAGGAAGGCATCCCGACAAAACTAAATTGCTACCCTGTTGCCGATCTCATCTCCTAGAGGCTCCGGCATTTCTGTCCCTGGGAATGTCCGGCATTGAGTCACGACCACCAAGGTCGAAGCATAATATCCTTCAAACAATCTGCACGCTCACACCTTGCGTGTGAGTGGCCCAGCAAACATTGCTTCTAATCTTTCCTTTCTAGAAGAAATCCCTTTATAGGGCTGCCAGCGATTTCGCATTCATTCCAGCGATCTGGCTCCGCACCGCAAATTTTCCTTTTCCATTTTCTGTCCAGTCCTCATAACGTTGACCCGCTATTCTACACCACAAAGACACCTGGCCTGTCAATAGCCTCGGCGCTGTTGAAGTCCAGCAGTCCAGCTCCAGCTCCAGCTCCAGCTCCAGCTCCAGCTCCAGCTGTCCACTAACTCGCGTATGATCCTCTCGACGCTGCGCACTTGTGCTGCCGTCCGCTCAAGTACGTCAGTGCTGCGCGCCCAGCCGTGCCTGGCCCGGCGCGCGCGCACTTGCACTTTCGTCCGCTCTTATGCTGCAAGTGCTAGTGTCCCCCCCCCGGTCACTAGCCTTTGTCGAAAATGCGCAGAAAACAAATTCCTTGCGCACGTCACCGGTATTGTGCATAGTGGGCGCCCGGATGACATAGCTCGCGTCCGTGACAGTAAGCCCTCGAGAAATAAAATCCAGGGAGCCACACCCAGCGCTCCTCCAGCCACCGGTTTTCCCCATAAAATTCGGCTCCACATATTCTTTTTCACGTTACCATCACGTAATGGACCAGCCGACCCGCTCCATCAAAGCCATCGGGCTGTGACGCGGTATGCCCTGCCCGCAAAGCCCCGAGAGCCAAAGATAGCTAATGATGCCGCATTCAGATCTTGGGCAGCCGGCATTGCAGCCTACTATATTTTTTACACTGTTCGTCGTTGAGGGTCATCGTGCAAGGCAGTATCAAACGTAAAACAGCTCGAACAAGCACGCCCAGGGCCGAAATAGAATTTTCGTTCCCTTACCGCACTTTCCGGCCTTGCGACTCAATTTCGGGTCAAAATTTCTATGCCCACCCCTCAAACGACGGGACAGCAGCCGGCCACCTTTGCTCGTCGTTTAGGACCATCGTAACAGGTCCAAGCAACCTTTATTCGCCTCGTCCCAGGTCAGTTAAGGCCGAAAAAGATTGCCGGCACCCTACCGCAGATTTTGGCACCAAATCCGCAATTTCTGCCCCGATTTTCAACGACTGGCCCTCAAACGACCGCTTGGACGCCGACCACCGTCGCGCGCCTCTAAATAAAATTCATTCCCAGCCCCCCCGGACTCGGGGAGGCCTTTCGCATTCGTTTAAATTGTTGCCAGCCACCATGGCTGGCCGTCACCACTAATAAAAACGAATACCAGCACAGGCACACCTCGGCTGGTTATATGCCAGCACTTTTTCTCAGACTTGGGCCGGCGGCGGCCCAGGTCCTTCTAATTCGGGTCGAAACACAATCCGTGACCCATACAATATTCGTACACCATGCGAAGTGGCAGCGTACTTGCCCACTGTGGCGGATGCAAGTCCGGTACACCTGGTTTTGGCGCCAAAAGCACCCTTGGCCAGTTGTACTACAAGGAACCCATCCCTACTAATTCTTTTGACATTGTACTACGTTTAGTCTTGGTCTACTACACCCCAGTAGGTCCGTTCACCTCCTGAGCGTCCAGTGCTACGCCGAAGCACGTCAGCACTGGTTTGAACTAGAATGAACTAGTTTGAAGTAGATTGAAGTAGACTGTACTACCCTGTAGGCCAAGTGAAGTACTTGGAACTACATCCAAGTACTTAGAACTAGTTTACAAGTTACTTGTACGGACTTACACCCTATTAGAGGGCAGATCTCGTACCACCACACTGGCGCCCCTTATTAAATTCCAGGGCCCTTATACATTGTGACTACTGCCCCTTATAAAAGACCAGGGCCTATTATGAAATATTAAATGCTCTATTTATTTTTTATATGTGCTGTCACCCAGCGGCGTCCCTCGCCTCCTTCGCTCCCTCCGCCCCGACAAATCAGGGAATCCAGATCGAGGGAGATCAACCATCCCACACTCACCAAATACCGTCCTAATGAGTCTAAGGGACTTTTTGAAGAAGCTGCAAGTCTTGCCTTGTAGTCAGGACCGAGGGAACCCACTATCAAAGTGGCCAACGAAGTGCTATCCTTATTTGGTTCGTTTTTATTAGTGGTGACGGCCAGCCATGGTGGCTGGCAATGATTTAAACGAATGCAAAAGGCCTCCCCGAGTCCGGGGGGGCTGGGGATGAATTTTATTTGGAGACGCGCGACGGTGGTCGGCGTCCAAGCGGTCGTTTGAGGGCCAGTCGTTGAAAATCGGGGCAGAAATTGCGGATTTAGTGCCGAAATCTGCGGTAGGGAGCCGGCAATCTTTTTCGGCCTTAACTGACCTGGGACGAGGCGAATAAAGGTTGCTTGGACCTGTTACGATGGTCCTAAACGACGAGCAAAGGTGGCCGGCTGCTGTCCCGTCGTTTGAGGGGTGGGCATAGAAATTTTGACCCGAAATTGAGTCGCAAGGCCGGAAAGTGCGGTAAGGGAACGAAAATTTTATTTCGGCCCTGGGCGTGCTTGTTCGAGCTGTTTTACGTTTGATACTGCCTTGCATGATGACCCTCAACGACGAGCAGTGTAAAAAATATAGTAGGCTGCAAAGCCGGCTGCCCAAGATCTGAATGCGGCATCATTAGCTATCTTTGGCTCTCGGGGCTTTGCGGGCAGGGCATACCGCGTCACAGCCCGATGGCTTTGAAGGAGCGGGTCGGCTGGTCCATTACGTGATGGTAACGTGAAAAAGAATATGTGGAGCCGAAATTTATGGGGAAAACCGGTGGCTGAAGGAGCGCTGGGTGTGGCTCCCTGGATTTTATTTCTCGAGGGCTTACGTGGTGGTAGGGCGGCTCGGCGGCCTTGGGCCAGAGGTGGCCGGTTGGGGGAGGTGCCTTTCTTGACGGCTTTGGGGAGCTAAGGACTGTGGTGTTTTGGAACTGGGGGGAGGCAAAATGAGCGGCCTACGTAAAAAGACTTTTGGGCGCTGCCAGGCTAGTACCCTGAGAGCTTTGGGATGACATCTGTAATGGCATCCAAGAGGTGGGCAGGCAATGGGGGGAGCCTGGTGAGACCGGCTGGTTTTGACGGTTGTGAGGGCTAAGAGCAGGGACGCTTGCTCAAGATAGCCTAAGTGACCAGCTAGCTGTCCTGAGAATGGAATGGAGATTACACCTTGCTATGTATGCCGCCGGCAGCCCTCTAGGGCGAGTACCTGGGGATGCTTGCACCCCGGGTTACGCCCTGCAAACAGAGGGCTGTGACCGTAGCGGCAGCTTGTGGCATGTGACTTTTGGCGAGTCGCTGGGCCATAGCACTGGATCGTGACAGTTATGGCATGAGGAGCGCGAGGAGGATGGTGTAGGGTGGAAGTGGCAGACGTGCCAGCTATTTTCGCTGGACGAGGAGGGGGAAAGGTGAGGGGGATTGATTGACCGTACCTACGGTTGGACGCTGTTCTCTCCTATCCAAGGGGGATCAAGGCATTGTTTGAGACTTCGCTAGTGGGGCGCACTCCAGCAGACAAGCTGGGGCCCCACTGTTGGTGACAGGCTTCCCCGCGACCAGTAAGTGAGGGGCACTCTAGCAGGCATGCTAGGCCTTCACTATTGGTGACGGGTCCTCCACGGCCAGAATGGCCAGGCTGGGGGAAGCGGGGAGTGAGATGGCAGCATCAGCTGGCTGGGGGGGCCTGCAGATGCTTTATTCACCAATTATGCGACTTTGGTCCAAGAGTCTCTTGTGCGTAAACGTATTTTGTAAAAAATAATGTCTGGAGCCCTCAATGATGGAGTGAACGAGTTGAGACATGCATAGGGATGGTTGATCTCCCTCGATCTGGATTCCCTGATTTGTCGGGGCGGAGGGAGCGAAGGAGGCGGGGGACGCCGCTGGGTGACAGCACATATAAAAAATAAATAGAGCATTTAATATTTTATAATAGGCCCTGGTCTTTTATAAGGGGCAGTAGTCACAATTTATAAGGGCCCTGGAATTTAATAAGGGGCGCCAGTGTGGTGGTACGAGATCTGCCCTTTAATAGGGTGAAAGTCCGTACAAGTAACTTGTAAACTGGTTCTAAGTACTTGGACGTAGTTCCAAGTACTTCACTTGGCCTACAGGGTAGTACAGTCTACTTCAAACTACTTCAAACTAGTTCATTCTAGTTCAAACCAGTGCTGACGTGCTTCGGCGTAGCACTGGACGCTCAGGAGGTGAACGGACCTACTGGGGTGTAGTAGACCAAGACTAAACGTAGTACAATGTCAAAAGAATTAGTAGGGATGGGTTCCTTGTAGTACAACTGGCCAAGGGTGCTTTTGGCGCCAAAACCAGGTGTACCGGACTTGCATCCGCCACAGTGGGCAAGTACGCGGCCACTTCGCATGGTGTACGAATATTGTATGGGTCACGGAATTGTGTTTCGACCCGAATTAGAAGGACCTGGGCCGCCGCCGGCCCAAGTCTGAGAAAAAGTGCTGGCATATAACCAGCCGAGGTGTGCCTGTGCTGGTATTCGTTTTTATTAGCCCACCCAACCCACCCTGAGGGGGGGGAGATGGCAGCATCAGCTGGCTGGGGGGGCCTGCAGATGCTTTATTCACCAATTATGCGACTTTGGTCCAAGAGTCTCTTGTGCGTAAACGTATTTTGTAAAAAATAATGTCTGGAGCCCTCAATGATGGAGTGAACGAGTTGAGACATGCATAGCTAGGGATGCTGCAAAATAAAGATTTCGTGCAGTTTGCGCGAAACCTCTCGGAATGGGCTCATTCGACCCCATTTTTTGCTGCAAAATCACTTAACCCCTAAATGGTCTGAGATCCTGCCGATAAATCGGCTGGATCTTCACAATTTTGCAAGCCAGATGCCATCCAACCTACCCATATCCAATGGCTGTCCTTGGGGGCCAAGCACGTCCATGAGTTGCCCTTTGGGTTGGTATATCACAACCTCACATATATGCAGGGTAGGCCATATATAACTGCCGTCAAAGTCAGGGGGGTCAAGACGCGCGTTTTCATTTTTGGTAGAATGTGAATTTTGAAATATGTTATAAGAGCTAGGCACCTACCACTTCAGGGATGATAAACAATTAGTTGCTGAACAGTTTGAGCCATTGGGGTCATCATTTGGGTGGGTATACCAGCAGTTACACCCAGTACAGCCCTTAGGGGTACCGTTGGTAAAAAGCAACCAAGGGGGTAGGGGTGGGCATACTACCTACTAATATGGCCACCAACCATGCCAAACAATACATTTCCCTTCCACAATGATGGGGAAACATAACTGCATCATCACACTGCCCTTACATGGCACCTATGTGCAGGTGCTACCTTGTCCATGCACGTAGGTAACGTGGTACGGATACCCTACGCAAGGCATGCATTCTAGGAGGCAGCCACCAACAAACTAGTGATGTTGAGCCTATTTCAGCCAGCCCTAGCAAGGATAAACTAGGCCTAAGCTGCTATAGCTTGCCAGGTGATGGCCAGCACACCTGGTGGCACATGCTGTCAATGGGAAGCTTTTACTCACCAGTTACGTGCTTGATGATGCCACAGAGACCAGCCAACTGCCTCACACTCATGCAATATGTGTATGGGAAATGTATAACAAACATATATGGAGGTATTCAAACCCATACAGCCTCTAAAACTTATCACCATCACCCTGTGGCAGGTCAACTGACTGAGGGAAGCATCTAAGAAGGGTGTTTTAGAAAGGGGCCAGGCCAGGGTCAAGAAAGAGCATGAATAATGCAAAAAGAATGTGCTACACAAGCTAGAACGTACATATAAACGTCAAACATCGATAGGAAAACGATGCTTAAGCTTTACCAGGCATGGATGGCGTTACCTTGGCCCAGGCGGTGGCCGCAAAATGGCGCATTTCGGCACACCAAAGTTGTGCAGCATGGTCGCTGGATCCGGCGATTTCTGGCCACCCTTGCACGTTTACGACTACTATATATCATAAAAAGTACAAAGAAACCGATATATCCTTTAAAATACGCCGGAAAGGTATTGCTGTCAACGTTTCTATCGTCCGGCCTGATCGCAGTTTTTCCCAGCAAGAACGCTGCCGACACCTATCAAATGGCATTCCCGCGAACCAAAAATTGGCCTGTATCATCTTTAGGACGTATAAAATCAATATCCTAAGTTTGGTCAGAAAATTCGAACGAAAACGTAAATGCCATGCGTGGGCGCAAGCCGCCATGGCCAGGTCGTTGTTTTCCGGAATGCACGTTGTACGTGAAAAAGTACCCTGACCCCTTGTACTTTGACCGGCAAGAACACCTCTATAACTTTGTCAGAAGTATGCAAACCCATATACCATGCTGTGAAGAAACTTATAAACTTTCGATCTTCTCAGCTAAACTTTTCCTAATTCTCAATAGATTTCGCGGCATCTGGTCCCCCGAGAAGGGGCCGATGCATCGGCTGGAACTCGATTTTTGGCGGAAAATCGGCAGCAAGACCATTTAGGGGTTAACCCTTCAACTGTCAAAACTCGAACCACGAGAACGGACTGAGTTTGGGTATCTTTGTGCGCCTGAGAGTAACTAGCCAAATAACATTTTCTGGCCCACCCTTGGAACCAAGCATGCTTTTATATCAAATAATGTTTGGGAAATTTGGTTGGTCACACATCCATGCCCTACACCTGCTAAAAATAGCACCCCCCTCAGGGGGGTACAGTGCACATGGGGTTGGAGACATATATAATGCATTATCGACCATTTACACAAATCAGTTGGCCCTGGCCTTTTAAAGGCAGTTTATTATAATCATAGACATGCCAGCAATGCATTCACAACATGAAATGTAAAAAAAACTGTGAACCCTAGCTACAAAATGGCCACAGCCAGCTGGCACCGTTATAACGGTGCCAGCTGGCAGGGGTATAAATGGTAGCATAACAACACAAAACTTTATTCCCATTGGCATGAAACAACAAGGGATGCCCAAATGGGCATAATGCACCATACCCAGGTGATAAAACAAGAGACCATGCCATATAACACATGCCAACATGCCGCAGCAAGGGGCCAAAATGGCACTAGCGCGCGCGTGCGGTATACATAGCGCATGACTAGCCAAGGGTGTAGCTAACTGTAAATTAGACTACCTGGCTGTATGCCAAACTACGGATTGCGCCTCTGGGTGCGCAGATACTGCCTTCTACAAGGCCCTATCAGCTGGGTGCCAGCTGCCAGCGTGCGGCTCGTGCGGCCATTGGCCTCAGCCCACGCGCGGCCAGCCGGGCTGCGGGCTGACAGGGGCTGCATGGCACGCTGGTGGCGGGCGTCGTCGTCGTCGAGGCCAGCCACTGGCCCAGCGTGGAACCTGAGATAAGCCAGCATATAAGACACAAGACCATGCTAAAAAATAGGTGAAAGGCTCATTAATCAAGGCCTCAATTAGCGCGCGTCAAAGGGGTGGCAAGGAGCTACATCACTAACGCACCCAATGAATGACAAAACACCTCCACGTTCTTTGCAACAATAAAGAAAACAAAAGGAACAAGTTGGTAATGCTTCCATGCAAACAGGTATTGGGTATCTCCATGTTTGTCACATGCCATGGATGCAAAATGATAAGGTGGGCGTTGGCCAGCAAAACAAGAAGCCATGCCTAAAACTGGTCAGAAAAGAACTTTTCTCGTGCTGTTTGAGCCAGGAAAAGCATTGGGTAATTACCTTTACCACATTACTAACCAATACCAACCGTTATCACGCTATTTCCGTTGCAGCCTCAGCTAACAGCGACCAAACATGGTCCAAAATCTGCTTGACCTGATGGTATTCCACAACCATGACAAGCCGATGCGTAGAGGGAGCAAAACAACAAAATGACATTATCACAAGCCCTCGATTATAACCCTGTTATTAGTTATAAACGATAATACAACCATATACGGTTAACGGAACACGCTAGGAGGCTAGAACGTACCAGGTCGGAACAGCAGATTACCTTTCCTGCAGGAGCCAGCACGCCCGATTCATGGACGTAGCCTCGAGCCTTTCCTGGCTGCCTGTTCTAGCAAATCTGGTTGGGAACAACGTCAAAGGTTTATCCATGCGCAAATACCTCGAAAATTTCCGCCTAGCACCATGCAGCACTCGCACTGTCACCGCCTGGCCGCTGACATGATTTGCTGCGCCGACCAGCACCCCGATGACCCATCTACGCATCTTCAAACGTTCCATGGCTAGAAATAAAACGTTTTTAGGACTTAAAAATCATGCCTACAAAATTTGAGTCCATTATGTCAAGCCATTCTCTCGTACCAGTCAGTTGTGTGCACCACCATAGCCGTGCGCGTCAATATTTTTCATGCACGTCGGTCCCGTTGGACCATGGTACCCCCCTAACTTTGCTGAAGCATATCTCCCTGGCCAGGTGTCCAAAGTACGGTCTGAAGTGCTCTACGGAAAGCTGACATCTAGATCTTTTAATCCCCCCAGGTTTGACCGTTAAATTATTTTTGGCGCGGCGCCTGCAAGGCGCACAAACTCAGTCCGTTAGAGTGGCGCCAGTTCAACTGGCGCCACGAAAACGGACTCAGTACAATTTAAGGGTTAAATCACGTAGGTGTGTTTCAAAATCTGGGGAGTAAATAAGGATGTCATCTAAGTAAGCCTGAGCACAAGAACGATCGTGCTCAGCTAAAGAAACAGAGGAGAAGGAAGGATCCTTTAAATCAGAGGACACTTGGGGAAGGTGAGAATTACCCATAACAGGTCTAAGCACTTCATTCATCAACATTAATTGGAAGGAAGCAGGAGAATTACAGAGTCCCATAGCCGCTACTCTAAACTGATAATGACCAAAAGGGGTAGCAATCGGGGTTCTCTGAACATAGTTTCTTTATAGTGATACGGAAGGGGAGCCGCTGATGCTAGGTGAAATAGAGCTGGGTGATGTGATCGTAATAAGGTTGATTAGGCTTCTAGTGTACGAGTATTACGGAAGATATGGCCTAATTGTTGCGGCCCATACCTTGACGGTGTGCTGAGTACCTTGACGACGGATTTTTGCGTCTAGGTTCTCCTAGCAGATCTGTGATTGCGGACGGGTTTGCAACAGGCAATATCTGAAGTAAAACTTGACGGCTAAAACTGTTTAGAGGCCGTTGCCGGATCTGGCCGTTGGTAGAGAGCCGTTGGCCTTGAAACACGATAAAAGCTTGCTCACCTAGCTCATGGCGGTCTCTTTTGTTTTAACGAAGGCGGCGACAGGGGTCAGGGGCAGCGTAGCTGACGCCCAGAATTCCTTTCTGCAAAGCGGCTGGGATGCCGAAGCCCGGGCGGAAGCCAGGTTCGACAGGTGCTGGGAAGCAATTACCGAAAGCTAATCCCGAGGTGCCGACAGCTACTAAACAGACGGGAAAGGGCCGACTAGGCTGGCCGACGCAGAAGAAAAGGCTCCATCAGGAGCTCTCCACTTGCTCGGGCCTGCCTGAAGTGTGCGCTGCCTTTGAGGCGGTCCTCGGGACCGACTGGGTAACTACTGTCAGCCGGTGGTCTGCGGCCCAGCTGGAGTCCGTCGTTGGACTGCTGGTCGACCACGTGGACGGGCCTGAAATTCTGGCAGCAGCGGACCCAAACGAAGCGCTAGTGGCAGCCCTCCAAAGCGCCCGGGACTTGGCGGACTCGGACGAAGAGGAGATGCAGCCACCACGCCGGCCCACGAAAGGGGCGAAAAAGGGGACGAAAAAAGTCGGAAGCCCAGCCCCGAGCAAGGGAAAGGCCGCGGGGGATGTGAGGGAGCAGCTCTTGGAGCTGGCGGCTATTATTGGCAAGCAGGGGCAGGCGGGCAAAGAAGAGGAGGAGGAGGAGGAGTCCGAGGAAGAGGATTTCCTGACGAAATTGAAGGATGCGCTGGCCGGGGCAGATGGGGCTTCCAGGAAGCCGAAAAAGACCAAAGGGGTGACGCTGCCCACTCGAGCACAAGTGGTGAATTGGAGGGTGCAAGAGAGAGTGCTCCCCGAGGTGCTCGAGGATGCCAACGACAATGGAGGGGGGATAAAGAGTTGGATCATGGCTACTCGCCAAGGGGGGTGGAGGAACCAGGAAAGCAGGAAGGTGGTCATGAACATCGCCCTGGCCATGGACACACTCTTCAAGGAGTTGGGGCCGGCAGCCGGGGAGTTGGCTGGGGTAGAGTATCTCATGAGGGTGGTGGCAGCCATGCTCCTAGTGGAGAGCCAGGGGTCAGGAGGGTGGAAGGTGGCTGGCCACCTCCTTGCTCTCAAGGAAGATGCCTCCTTGGTGAGCAACCCGGCCATGAAGATGGCCCTGCAAAGCGCCACGATGATGGAGAAGCTGGGCAAGGCCCAGCAAACCAAGTAAACACCGAAAGGGTAAACCGCTCCCCCTTCCCACTGCCTCTTCCTACAATGCCTCTAAGCACTACGTGGGGGAGAGTGAGGTCAGCACGCAGACGCCAGCGTGCAACTCGCCGCCGCCGGACCTTCACTCTACAACACAAGGTGATTACGTGGTTGAATTGGCTATGGCACGGGGGGGCAGACCCTCCGCCTAAATCTGGAGGCGCGTGCTCCAGAGGAACGGCGGAGGCCCTGAAAAGGGTCAAGAAGCACTGCGAGTGGTACAGTCGCCGCGTAACCGGCGTTGCGACAGGCCCCGCAGAAGGAAGTGATCTAATCTATGGGAAATGTAATAAGTATGAACAACTTGTGGCGGAGCGGGTGAGTCTGCCGAAGCGCGAGGTGGCAGGAAAGGCGAAGCTGCTGGATTTGCTGGCGCTACGACCTAGTTGGCGAGAGGTGTACGCGAGCGAAGCCAACTGCATCAAGCCGGAGGTGGCTGCCAGTGCGAGGTATTGGAATGTACCTGCCCCCAGCCGAGGGTGCACCATGGCGGAGTGGGGCAAGTTGATGGGGAGGGCAGCGGACGTGGGGATGGTGGAGTTCCGAGAGACGCGGCCAAAGTGGGTAGACGGATGTTTTGGGGTGGCCAAAGGAGTGGGGGAGTTAAGGCTCATTGTGAATAAGAAGTTGGGGAACGCACTGTGGGTGGACCCCCCTAAGACGGTGTTACCCCACCTGGGCATATACTCGGAGGTCTATATCAAGGGTCGGTGCTACACGGCCAAGAGCGATCTGGTCTCGTATTACTATACCATCCAAGTGCCGGAGTGGTGGTGGGATTATCAAGGGCTACCTGATGTGTGGTCCACCGATGTCGGGCTGCCGGGGCGGCGGAGGAGGGTGTGGCCAGTGCTGAAAGTGCTGGCCATGGGGCACTCCCACGCTGTAGCGCTAGGGGAAGCCATCCATGAGATGGTCCTCTATGCCACGGGCGCTTTGGATCCTAGACGGCAGGTGAACCGCCTCACAAGTGTAGGGGAGCTGACCGTGCTTCGGAATGCATGGGGTAACCCAACCGCCCTAGCCATCGAGTACAAGGAGGAGAGCACGAGGGAGATGCAAATCGACCTTGAGGACCCCCCTGCCCCTATGGTATCCATCACTATTGATGACCTGGTGGTCAGCAATGGGCGCACGTGCGAGGCGGTGAATCGCTTAATCGCGAGTGCTATTGAAGACGGGTACGCGCCTAACAACCTTGTGCCCTCCAAGGACAAGACGATCATGGCTAGCCCGGAGGGGGAGGACGAGCTAGAAGCTCTGGGTGTTGTTCACCGGCGGGATGGGGTGTTGGAGCCGACAGCTAAGCAGCTCACCCTTGTGGTTGCGCACACTCGTGTACTCCTCGAGAGGGGACGCGCTACCGCTGAGGCGCTGGCGGCCGTCGTGGGCCGGTGGGTGTGGCTGCAGATGCTCAGCCGCACTTGCTTGTCCATATGGCAGCAGAGTTTTAAGTTCATCAACCTCAAGGGGTGGGGCCAGCGAACGCGACCTTTGTGGCAAGGTGTGCGCGATGAGCTCGAGTGTGCCATGGCGTTGGCCCCCATGCTCCGTGTGGACCGGGGGGCTGCCCTGGCTCCGGTGGTGGTGGCCTCGGATGCGTCTAGTTTTGGGCAGGGGGTTGTCTACGCTGAGATGGCCCCAGCTGAGGTGACGGAATTAGCTCGGGCCCGGGAGGTGCGGGGTTACCCAACCCTCCTCACCCCAGGTGAGGCCATGTATGCCGGGCCTAGACCCTTGACCAAGGCCGCGGAAAAAGCCATCATCCACGGGCGATGGCGCGTCGGGATCAAGAGTCGCTGGCGCGATTCGACCATGCACATCAACGAGAAGGAAGTGCGGGCCGCTGTGAAGGGGGTGGAGCGCTCGGCCCGGAACCTCGGAACATGGGGTAAGCGGGTGGTGAGGTTAGTGGACTCCACTGCCGCTTTGGGCTGCTTGGCTAAAGGGCGTTCCTCTTCTTACCGGTTAAACAAGCAATGCCGCCGGTTGTGCGCTCTTACGTTGGTCACCGGCAGCCGCTCACAATGGGTCTGGACGCCAAGTGAGCTTCAGCCTGCGGATGGGCCTTCGCGGGGGCTTTCCATGGCTGCCTCGGTGGCCGGGTGGGTCCGCGATTTGACTCGCGAGGGTGTTCATCCCAATCCCGGGCCTCGGCTTGGCGCTAGCTACTTGACCCTTCTTGAGGGCAAGGTGAAGCCGGCTACTTTGATGGTTTACCATCGGGGTCTTAGGTCCTTTTTCGCATGGTGGGCGAGCCGGCGGGGTCGGGTTGGCAGCTTGTTGCGCGGCTTGACGATAGAGGAATACTATTGCGAGTATGTCGCTTGGGCGCACTCACGGTGTTACAGCCGCCAGTTGTGTGTCAATGCGCTTATGGGCCTGAATTTGTACTTCCCCCGGGAGGTGCGGGATTGGGCCTTGGCACGAAGTGTTTTGGCTGGCTGGCGCACGTTGGCACCCCCTCGTGCCCCCCCCCCATTCCATGGGAGGCTGCGTTTGCGCTTGCTTGTACTATGGTGCTCCAGCGGCAGCCTCGTGCGGCTATGATGGTCATCGTTATTTTCCAACAATACCTGCGGGTATCGGAGGCGCTCAACCTGTTGGTCGGCCATGTGCGCTTGCAGCCTGATGTTCGGTTGCGGGGTTCGCAGCGGGGCGCCTTGTTGTTGATGTCAGCTAAGACGGCTAAGGGGGAGGTGCAGTCTGTGGTGATCGAGGATGTCATGACTGAGACCCTCTTGCGGGCTTGTATGCGTGGCAAGGCGGCCTGGGAGCGGGTGTTCCCTTACGATTATGCCCAGTTCAGCCGGGTTTGGCATCAGGCCACGCAAGCTTTGGGGGTCGACACGGTGTTTACCATTCACGGGCTGCGGCATGGGGGGGCTACCTATGATTTTTTGCGGCAGCGCAGCATGGCTGATATTCAGCATCGGGGTCGCTGGCGCAGCAGCAAAACTGTCGCCCACTATGTGGGATTGCACCGGAGCTTGGCCCTCACCCTTCCTGACGCCCTGGTTCGGGCTATCGCCGCCTGCCCCCCGCGCATTTGGCGGAGCGTCTTTTCTCTGCCTTCCTCTTAAGTTCCCTTCATTCTTGTCTTATGCGTCCACCGGTTTTTGTTTTGCCCCTGGCTTGGGTCGCCAGGGAGGGATGTAAGGGTAAGGCTAGCCTTTTTGGACATAAAGTGTTCCCATGGGTAAGGATGGCCAGTTGAGGGCCACTTCCCGATGTGCTCTACTTATTGTTTTAATAAAGAGTCTGGTTACCCTGGAGTTCCACGGTTAATAGAATCGGGGTTCTCTGAACATAGTTTCTTTATAGTGATACGGAAGGGGAGCCGCTGATGCTAGGTGAAATAGAGCTGGGTGATGTGATCGTAATAAGGTTGATTAGGCTTCTAGTGTACGAGTATTACGGAAGATATGGCCTAATTGTTGCGGCCCATACCTTGACGGTGTGCTGAGTACCTTGACGACGGATTTTTGCGTCTAGGTTCTCCTAGCAGATCTGTGATTGCGGACGGGTTTGCAACAGGCAATATCTGAAGTAAAACTTGACGGCTAAAACTGTTTAGAGGCCGTTGCCGGATCTGGCCGTTGGTAGAGAGCCGTTGGCCTTGAAACACGATAAAAGCTTGCTCACCTAGCTCATGGCGGTCTCTTTTGTTTTCCCCCCCCCCCCCCCTGTGTGTTGCCTGTTTGGGGGTAAGGCTAGCCTTTTTGGACATAAAGTGTTCGCATGGGTAAGGATGGCCAGTTGAGGGCCACTTCCCGATGTGCTCTACTTATTGTTTTAATAAAGAGTCTGGTTACCCTGGAGTTCCACGGTTAATAGAAAGGCAGTTTTATGACAATCCTCGGGCGCTATTCGCAATTGCCAAAAACCATCTGCACAATCCAACACGGTGAAACATGTAGAACCTTTAACCTTATTAAATATATCATCAATACGAGGTAGAGGGTATTTAGACTTCACAGTGATATCATTTAACTTCCTATAATCAGTAACTAAACGAAACTTGCCATTTGACTTAGGCACTAAAAGGACACCAGCTGAGTAGGGGGAGTTACTAGGCTCTATCAATCCCGCTTCTAATAGTGACACTAAAATCTGTTTTAATTCCTACTATAGCCCGGTAGGGCCCATTCGGTACATCGGAGAATGCGTAGGAACTGCACCGTCTTTAATAACTACACGGTGTAAAACAGAACGAGGAGGAGGATAAGAAGGAGTCCTTTCTTCAAAAACTTTTGAGGAGTCTATCACAGCCATGTATCTTAGTTCGTTTTCAGTAAATCCCACCCCTATGGTATCTACTGTGTTTACATCTATATCCACACTATTATTAGGGATAGGTATTTCCTGTACTTCTAGCTGAAGGAACATACATGATAAATATCCATATTCCTTTAGTTCAGATCGCAATTCATCATTGGACATTAATACTTCAGGTATAGGACTTACGGGAGGATCAACAGGTGTAGGAGTGGTTGATCTTACGATCTGGATTCCCTGATTTGCGACTAAGGGGAGCGGAGTGCGAGTCGGTGCCGCTGCCTCATGGCTGATCTGCGAGAAATGCTCATGGAAAGGGTGGACGTCCCTGCAAATGACCTCTGGACTGCTTCCAAGTACTTGGATGTAGTTCAAAGTACTTCATTGGTACTACAGGGTAGTACAATCTACTTCAAACTAGTTCAAACTAGCTCAGGCTAGTAAAGATTCGTTCAGGTGTAGCACAACCTGCCTAGGAGGTGGTATGACCACCTGGGTTGAAGTAGACAGTGACTAAACGTAGTACAATGTCGAAAGAATCAGTACAAATGGGTTCTTTGTAGTACAACTGTTCAGTGGCACCTGGGCGCCGCGCCAGTACTGTACCGGACTTGCATCCGTCACCGTGCGCATGCAATGCAGCCAATTTATTGAGGAAGACATGGCGGCGCATGCTTTATCAGTTTTCTTTGCCGTTTCTTGGTCAAAATCACTCGTTCTTTTAGCGCTCTTGAAAGCTCGATAATTTCCACGTCATATTAACCCTTAAACTGTACTGAGTCCGTTTTCGTGGCGCCAGTTGAACTCGCGCCACTCTAACGGACTGAGTTTGTGGCAGAACCAGGCGCCGCGCCAATAATAATTTAACGGTCAAACCTGGGGGGATCGAAAGATCTAGACGTAAGCTATGCCTGGCGCTATTCAGACCGTATTTTGGACACCTGGCCAGGGAGATATGCTTGAGCAAAGTTAGGGGGGTACCATGGTCCAACGGGACCGACGTGCATGAAAAATATTGACGCGCACGGCTATGGCGGTGCACGCAACTGACTGGTACGAGAGAATGGCTTTACCTAATGGACTCAAATTTTGTAGGCATGATTTTCAAGTCCTAAAAACGTTTTATCCCCAGCCATGGAACGTTTGAAGATGCGTAGATGGGTCATCGGGGTGCTGGTCGGCGCAGCAAATCATGTCAGCGGCCAGGCGGTGACAGTGCGAGTGCTGCATGTTGCTAGGCGGAAATTTTCGAGGTATTTGCGCATGGATAAACCTTTGACGTTGTTCCCAACCAGATTTGCTAGAATTGGCAGCCAGGAAAGGCTCGAGGCTACGTCCATGAATCGGGCGTGCTGGCTCCCGCAGGAAAGGTAATCTGCTGTTCCGACCTGGTACGTTCTAGCCTCCTAGCGTGTTCCGTTAACCGTATATGGTTGTATTATCGTTTATAACTAATATTAGGGTTATAATCGAGGGCTTGTGATTGTCATTTTGTTGTTTTGCTCCCTCTTAGTACGCATCGGCTTGTCATAGTTGTGGAATACCATCAGGTCAAGCAGATTTTGGACCATGTTTGGTCGCTGTTAGCTGAGGCTGCAACGGAAATAGCGTGATAACGGTTGGTATTGGTTAGTAATATGGTAAAGGTGATTACCCAATGCTTTTCCTGGCTCAAACAGCCCGAGACAAGTTCTTTTCTGACCAGTTTTAGGCATGGCTTCTTGTTTTGCTGGCCAACGCCCACCTTCTGATTTTGCATCCATTGCATGTGACAAACATGGAGATACCCAATACCTGTTTGCATGGAAGCATTACCAACTTGTTCATTTTGTTTTCTTTATTGTTGCAAAGAACGTGGAGGTGTTTTGTCATTCATCGGGTGGGTTAGTGATGTAGCTCCTTGCCACCCCTTTGACGCGCGCTTGAGGCCTTGATTAAGGGGAGGGGACATGCCTAAAGGGCACTTTTCTGGAAACCATACCTATGCATGTGCAAAAAATCCAATGATGATTGGGGACCATAAATATGATTAAAAAAAAAATTTCCAGCCACTTGGGGGGGGTACTAGCCCCCACCATACACCGGTAACGCGCTAAAAATAGAAAAAGACGCTATTTTAGTCACATTTTCCCTAGGACAATGGGCAAACATATTGGGACCAAATCATATATTCCCGCATAGTTCCCCCACTTTTGAGAAATTCTACCTAATTGGGACCAAGAAATAAGAATGTTTACTCACGTTGATGGATTTCCCGCAAAACAGGTACTTTTTTAATCCAAAAAAAAAAAATCAAATCATTAACACATCATATCATGCTCCACCATATATTCCCAAATATTACAGGTGGGGGGACATGCAGCCCCAAATTTTCAGGTCATTCTGACGAGCGCAGCTCTAGTTGATGGATTTCCTAGGTAGCCACCTGTGACGAAGCTAAGGGAGGTTTTTTAGTGTATCTTACACCATAAACACCCCTTTATCCATCCAAACCATGCAAAAACTGGCCAAACCACATGCTGCCAACCTCTGCACATACGGTACCTCCTATGTTCAAGGCTTGACGCCATTCTGACAAGAACTGCCCAAGTTACAACCATTCCAAGACGGCCACCCATGTAGACTCTACAAGGAAATTAGAGTAACCATTCAGCCACACTAGCACCTCCTTCTTCATCAAGGACATCTGCAAACTGACCCAAGCACACATAATTAACTCTTGCACGCTGACGGCAACGCATGCTCAACGTGGGGGTCATTGTGACAAGAACTACTCAAGTTGATGGGTTTCCTATATGACCACCTGACAAGGCGCCAAGGACCACTCAGTAAGTCAGTAACCCCACAGTGCCACTTCATATGCCATCCAACATGCACCAAAACCATGCTGAGTATGTTTACAATGTACGAAGGGGTGGCCACGCACCTCATATGTCTTCATCATCCCTCCAGCATGGCCAGCCTTGTAAATATGTTCATAGCCTTGACGATGGTAGCCCTAATATGCCTAAGCAGCATTTCCTATGTTTCTCCTAGGTTAGAGTGTAAGGTTGATGACAACCAAGCTAATCAACTCAACAACACCTCCTAAACTGTCCTCCCCGGCATGGATGACAAACTGGGACTATGGAGGGCAAGGAACCAAGTAGGAACATGGTATATATAGCTTGCATGCAGTCATGCATGTCAACCATGGTTGGCTCAGCACATTGTAGTCTTGTCACATCATCATAACATAGGAAAGCTCAAACAACCATTGGTACAAGCTATCTACATGCAGTCACACAAATGCAATATCTCCAACATCATCATCACTAAATCACTTCCATCCCTGCACGATAAAATGCAAAGAAACCATTGGCGGCCCTTCAGCGCATGAGCGCTGTGATGCCGCTGCGAAGAGAGGGTGCGTCACTCTCACACAACAAGAAGCGTCCATACGCACAACATCCTTGCCGGAACACGTTTTATGAAATGCCTTATACCTTCCCGAAGAGCTATAGGCTGCGACTGAAGCGGCCCTGATCACGACATCAACGAAAACAATCTAAAGCTGCCAGGTATTCGACAGCACAACGGCAAGCGACGGCGAGATAGCTGGCGGAAACTGCCCAAAAAGAACGCAAAAAACCTCGAACGATGAGCTCATAGAAGAAAGCACTGATCGCAGATAACATTCGCGACAAATCTGTACCTCGCCCTCGTAAATCCCTCGCCCAGGCGCGCAACAACCGCCGTTCTTCCATGGACAGGTCAGACACGCACTGCGTAGGTCTGAACAATTACTTACCGATAATGGCCGAAAATCTGGCAAAAAGCACCAGCTCGGTTTAGAATTCGATGCAAAGGGTATTAACGCCTGCTTCACGGTCAAAACAACCCTAAAAACCGCGATTTTACCGCCGCTATCATGAATTCTATTTTATTCCGCGCGACTAAAAAATTCAGATTACCCCCATGCCGATGGCATAAAAAAACAACAGCGATATTGTAAATCAGCTGATGTCCGCCACAAACTAACATCATAAACTCATCGTCTTTTAGATTCGAGTAAAATTTTTGCATTTCGCCTGCCCTAGTGTGGTAGTTTCGCCTGAACGCAGTCGCCATGGCCACTTCCGCAAGGGGTGCGCGCACCGTGCACGTGAAATTTATGACCTTCGGTTCCGGCGCGAATTTTTTGGCGCCAAAAAATTCGGGCATGTCCCGTCCCCTTAATGAGCCTTTCACCTATTTTTTAGCATGGTCTTGTGTCTTATATGCTGGCTTATCTCAGCTTCCACGCTGGGCCAGTGGCTGGCGTCGACGACGACGACGCCCGCCGCCAGCGTGCCATGCAGCCCTTGTCAGCCCGCAGCCCGGCTGGCCGCGCATGGGCTGAGGCCAATGGCCGCACGACCCGCACGTTGGCAGCTGGCACCCAGCTGACAGGGCCTTGTAGGAGGCAGGATCTGCGCACCCAGAGGCGCAATCCGTAGTCTGGCACATAGCCAGGTAGCCCAATTGACAGTTAGCTACACCCTTGGCTAGTCTTGCGCTATGTATACCGCACGCGCGCGCTAGTGCCATTTTGGCCCCTTGCGGCATGTTGGCATGTGTTATATGGCATGGTCTCTTGTTTTATCACCTGGGTATGGTGCATGATGCCCAATTGGGCATCCCTTGTTGTTTCATGCCAATTGGAATAAAGTTTTGTGTTGTTATGCTACCATTTATACCCCTGCCAGCTGGCACCGTTATAACGGTGCCAGCTGGCTTTGGCCATTTTGTAGCTAGCGTCCACAGTTTTGTGACATTTCATGTTGTGAATGCATTGATGGCATGTCTATGATTATAATAACCTGCCTTTAAAAGGCCAGGGCCAACTGATTTGTGTAAATGGTCGATAATGCATTATATATGTCTCCAACCCCATGTGCACTGTACCCCCCTGAGGGGGGTGCTATTTTTAGCAGGTGTAGGGCATGGATATGTGACCAACCAAATTTCCCAAACATTATTTGATATAAAAGCATGCTTGGTTCCAAGGGTGGGCCAGAAAATGTTATTTGGCTAGTTACTCTCAGGCGCACAAAGATACCCAAACTCAGTCCGTTCTCGTGGTTCGAGTTTTGACAGTTGAAGGGTTAAACCTGATATAGATACTTCTGTAGCGATGCCTACCTCTGATCTCGAACGCCTTATCATAGATTTACGGCCACTGCGCCGGAAGCTTTGGCTGCTATTGCCTCCCATCCCCAACAGTTAGGTTAATACCCCTGTAAGTTTGTAGGTGGGTTTTTATATGTGCAGTTAACAGATTCTCCCCCTCAATGGCGCCTTTATGTCCGGCTCCTATCTGTCGCTCCTCCTTGCTTTTTGAGTTGCATGATTTAGCTGCTCATCAGGGCGGTAAACGGGTACGAGATCTAGTAACCCGTTCCTACTACTGGCCCTCCCTCTTAAAGGGTGTAGATGAATATGTTAGGACCTGCCAATCCTGTCAGGAAATGAAACCTAGCAACGGGCAGATAGCCGAGCCTAGGACCCTTCCTGATCCCATCATGCCATGGGATTCCCTTTCCTCTGTGCATGCTTTCAGGTTCACTTTGTTTGAGAAGGCACCAGAACTTGTTTATTGCAAAATTTATATGCTTAAGCCGCTTGCAGGCCTTGGTAGACCGAGAGACTGGCAAATTGTGCGCAAGTCCCAGGCGGCTGCCACCATATAACACCCCCAGAGACAACAAACAAACAAACAAACAAAAGAGGGTGGGTGGGTGGGGAAAACTGATAAAGCATGCGCCGCCATGTCTTCCTCAATAAATTGGCTGCATTGCATGCGCACGGTGACGAATGCAAGTCCGGTACAGTACTGGCGCGGCGCCCAGGTGCCACTGACCAGTTGTACTACAAAGAACCCATTTGTACTGATTCTTTCGACATTGTACTACGTTTAGTCACTGTCTACTTCAACCCAGGTGGTCATACCACCTCCTAGGCAGGTTGTGCTACACCTGAACGAATCTTCACTAGCCTGAGCTAGTTTGAACTAGTTTGAAGTAGATTGTACTACCCTGTAGTACCAATGAAGTACTTTGAACTACATCCAAGTACTTGGAAGCAGTCCAGAGGTCATTTGCAGGGACTTTCACCCTTTCTAGGAGCATTTCTCGCAGATCAGCCATGAGTCAGCGGCACCGACTCGCACTCCGCTCCCCTTAGTCGCAAATCAGGGAATCCAGATCGTAAGATCAACCATCCTCTGTGCATGCTTTCAGGTTCACTTAGTTTGAGAAGGCACCAGAACTTGTTTATTGCAAAATTATATGCTTAAGCCGCTTGCAGGCCTTGGTAGACCGAGAGACTGGCAAATTGTGCGCAAGTCCCAGGCGGCCGCCACCATATAACACCCGCATCTCCAACCTGGCCGTCCCCGGCCGCATCTGGAGGGGTTGTAGAGGGGGAAGCCCTAGCTTGGCTGCTAGAGTGCGCCTCCCCTGCACCTGTCAACGCAGGTACCCGCAGAGCCCTAGTGTATCCACTAGAGTGCGCCCCGCCGGCTCTGTCCAAGGCAGGATACGGTCGAAGGTGAGCCAAACCGGAAATCAGGATGATGGCGTGACGCCCAAAACCAGCAGGGCCCCAGCGTGTCCACTGGAGTGCGCCCTGCCGACTCCTTCAACGGAGCTGCATCGTTTTATACTGCGCCCCCCCGGCCTAGACCGGGGCACGGGCGCATCCACACACTTGCTACTGCCAGTGTGAACACCACTGAGCGGGGGGGAACTCCTCAGCCAGCAACCACACCCACCGCGGCACTTGCACCGCTAGAGCACGGTGCAGGCCCACGTAGTGGTCCACCGACTTGAACTGGCGCCAACGCCCGCGCTTCTGGATGTCTGGGAGTGAAACGCCCTGCAGGTAGTCGTACGTTGCCCCACCATGTCGCATGGAGTAGGGCGGAAACATCCCCCGCAGGCCCAGAACATCCCACGCCGCGTGCCACCGACGAGAGAACTGGCTGTAGTTGAGGCTCCCAAACAAGGGCTCCTCGGGCTCCCGCCCAGCGCACAGGCGCTCGAGCACGTACAGCGAGAGGGGGTCCTGCACCACCACCGCCTGTGCACCCCCCTTGGCTGTCTTGGGATCCCGCAGAAGAAGCGCGCCCAGTCCTCGCTGCCCCAGGCGACGGTCGCCGCGCAGCGCCACGTCCCCCACTCGGAGCTTGAAGGCCTCCCCGATGCGCAGGTATTGCTGGAAAGTGATGACGCACACGGCTGCTGCCATGGGCGCCCCCTGCCACCGGAGGATCTGCACCACCAGGTAGCTCCCACGGCACCGGATTGGGGCTATGGGTTTGCACGCGTCGCTGCCACCCGTAGAGGAGCATGCAGGCGGGCCTCGCGCCACCCCTGCACTTTGGCTGGGGTAGTACAGTTGCAGCCCACACAGCGCCCTCATGCACATGGAACGCCCTGCTCCCCCTCCATCCTCGTAGACAGACACGAGCCACTCGCAGAACACGCTCTCCGCTTCCTCCGGCGGTACAGCACCATAGGGCTCAGCCCACAGGAGGTACGCGATCACTGCGCGATGGTAGCTGCGCAGGGTCGCGGGCAGCACAGTGCTCTCCAGCAGTTTCTGCCGCCCTCCCAGACCCGGGTTACTCTCCACATCGCCATCGGCGGTAAGGTCCCGCACCCACCGGCCCCGGCTGGGCGCGTCAGCGGGGTTTCGCTCCGAGCGGATGTACACCCAGTGGTACCTGGTGTTGCTGGCACAGCCCAGGGCGGCAGCGCGGCGGCACCACGTGTTGAGGCGGTAAGATGATGACCGCCCCTTCACCACTGCGCCCAGAACGGCGGTGCTATCCACCAGCCGTAAGCGTGCCGTCGCCCCCACCGGGCCCGCGTGCGCAGCCCCCACTCCAGGCTCTGCACGGCTGCGCGCGCCTCTTTCTCATTGATGTGCGCCCCTGCGTCCCTCCACCGGTGTTTCACCGCCACACGCCAGCGGGCGGTCGCCACCGCCCGATGTTCCCTCTCCCCCGTTCGCTCCACACCGACCTCTTCCGACCCGACACACAGAGTCTTCCACCCCTTCATCTCACGGCAGTTGGACAAAGCTTTCACGTCTGCTCCTCGGGCTCCCGCCCAGCGCACAGGCGCTCGAGCACGTACAGCGAGAGGGGGTCCTGCACCACCACCGCCTGTGCACCCCCCTTGGCTGTCTTGGGATCCCGCAGAAGAAGCGCGCCCAGTCCTCGCTGCCCCAGACGACGGTCGCCACGCAGTGCCACGTCCCCCACTCGGAGCTTGAAGGCCTCCCCGATGCGCAGGTATTGCTGGAAAGTGATGATGCACACGGCTGCTGCCATGGGCGCCCCCTGCCAGCGGAGGATCTGCACCGCCAGGTAGAGCAGCTCCCACGGCACCGGATTGGGGCTATGCGTTTGCACGCGTCGCTGCCACCCGTAGAGGAGCAGGCGGGCCTCGCGCCACCCCTGCACTTGGCTGGGGTAGTACAGTTGCAGCCCACACAGCGCCCTCATGCACATGGAACGCCCTGCTCCCCCTCCATCCTCGTAGACAGACACGAGCCACTCGCAGAACACGCTCTCCGCTTCCTCCGGCGGTACAGCACCATAGGGCTCAGCCCAAAGAAGGTACGCGATCACTGCGCGATGGTAGCTGCGCAGGGTCGCGGGCAGCACGGTGCTCTCCAGTAGCTCCTGCCGCCCTCCCGGCCCCGGGTTACTCTCCACATCGCCATCGGCGGTAAGGTCCCGCACCCACCTGCCCCGGCTGGGCGCGTCAGCGGGGTTTCGCTCCGAGCAGATGTACACCCAGTGGTACCTGGTGTTGCTGGCACAGCCCAGGGCGGCAGCGCGGCGGCACCACGTGTTGAGGCGGTAAGATGATGACCGCCCCTTCACCAGTGCGCCCAGAACGGCGGTGCTATCCACCAGCCGTACGTGCCGTCGCCCCCACCGGGCCCGCGTGCGCAGCCCCCACTCCAGGCTCTGCACGGCTGCGCGCGCCTCTTTCTCATTGATGTGCGCACCCGCGACCCTCCACCGGTGTTTCACCGCCACACGCCAGCGGGCGGTCGCCACCGCCCGATGTTCCCTCTCCCCCGTTCGCTCCACACCGACCTCTTCCGACCCGACACACAGAGTCTTCCACCCCTTCATCTCACGGCAGTTGGACAAAGCTTTCACGTCTGCCTCTGCCAGACGGGCGTACACCACACCGGAGCCCCGGCTCGACGCGTCACTGGCCACGACGGTGGTGTCCAGCGGCTGGTTGCGCTGCGCATGCACCAGGGGAGCCAGGCAGACAGCCGCCCAGAGCTCCCGGCGCACACTTGCCGAGAGTTGGAAGCGTCCTCCCTTGCGGAGGGCCAGCACTTGGTGGAGCATCCTGTAGGCATGGAACCAGATGCTTAGCAGACTCCTGCGAAGCAGTTGGATCCACACCCAGCGTCCCAGTAGGGAGGCCAGCTCATGGTAGCTTGCTCGTCCCCGGGCCAGCACCGCCTCAGTGTCATGGATGAGGAGGGCTAGTCGCTTCGCTGACGGCCACAAGCTCCCATCTTGGTGAAACTCGATGCCCAGGATCTCCACAGCTTGGCCCTCCCGCGCCACCTTTCTCTCATTCACCACCAGGCCAGCTGGCGCGTAGCACTCGGTGCATGCGCGGTCCAGCAGCGCGTTCGCCTCCGCTGCGCTGCGCGCGTGTGTGGTGCCCAGATCGTCGATCATGACCAACTGCGCCGGCCGAGGAGGGTCCTCGGGCAGCAGCTGCCAGTCAAGCTCGGCGGCCCCCACCAACTCCATCCACTCCCGTCCTCCCTCACGCACTGTGCGCACCCCGAGCTGATGCATCGGGGACGCTCACACTCAGCCCGGGGTTCAGCTTCCCCGGCCCGAACAGGGTCTGCATGTGCGCCACCTGCGCCAGCAGGACCGAGTGGGACCACCCCATCACCAGAACACGGAACCTGGGATAGAGCCGGCGGCGCTCCCCTGGTTGGCCGACCTCGTCTGACCAGACTGGGGGCAGCGCGAACCACTTCCGCCACTCCGTTGGCACAGAGAAGCGGTAGTAGTACGTCTCCAGGTCCGTTTTGCTCGAGTAGCTGGGCGCGCCCCCGGCCATCTCGGCCACCGCCCCACATCTGGCAGGTAACAGCTGCCAGGGGTGAGGAACTTGTCGTTGCTCTGCACCATGTTGCAGATGAGTCGCTGGCGCTGGGCTGACGGGTCCACCACCCCTGGATCGCGCTTGGGCACGCCGAACAGGCCGTTGGTGACCGGTGGTTCCTCCTCGCTATACTCTGTCATCCCGGTCTCCGCCAGCCGCACGCTCAGGCGCGCGTACTCCGTGTCGCTCGCACAGCCATGCGTTACTCGCCGTCGACGCCCTGGCTGCGCTGCCTCTTCCCTCAAAATATTTTTTATATTGCCATATACCTCCCTCCACTGGGGGGGAGGCAGTCCATCAGCGGCACGCTGCCCGCCACTCCGCCCGCGGGCAGCGCAAGTCTCTCCGGGGCAATTATTTCATATTGCCCGTCGGGCCCATAGGGCCCAGACTCAACGTCATGCACCAGGTCCTCTGCCGCTACGGCTCTCAGCCGGCGCTCATGGACCTGGGCGGCAATCTCCAGCCCTTGTAGGGCCGCCTGCTGGGCCGCAGTGCAGGGGGTCACTAAGGACACCCCGCTGGTACCGCAACCCGCGGGCTCCTGGGCAACAGGTGCGGGCAAAGCCATCCGCATGCCACCGACAGGACCCGTTTCAGGCGGTTCCTGTGCTCCCCTCCACAACCAGTTGAGGCCATCCACGATTCGCGCGCTGCGCAGGAGCAGGGCCCGCCGCCGCATGGCCCGCTGATACCTACGTCGGGACCGTAGGCGCGCGCGGTCGAGGGGCTTGATGGCCACCTCTGGGAGGGGGAATACACCTCGCCCTCTCACTTCTTCTGGGAAGAGCCCGCCACTCCTCCCTCCGCCTTGTCCTCCTTTCCTCGCGCCGACGCCAACGCATCGCGCTCCTTCTTGTGTGCCCGCAGCGCTCGTCGGGCCGCCCGCGTGCGGACACCCCCTGCCGGCCGGTAGGGCAGCATGTACCCGGACGCGTTCCAAGCCCCGCTGGTCTCCACCAGCAGGAGAGCCTCCACGCAGAGCGCCAGGTACTCCACGCCCCCCAGCTCGCTGCACACGTTGGGACTGACCTCCTTGTTGAGCGTATCCCAGACGTGGCACAGGTTCTGGGCCAGCTCCATCCTCTCCTTGGATGCCCACCCAAGTCCCGTCCCCTCCTTCTGCTGGCGCAGCACGGGGGCCCTTTGCATGTTCAGCCAGGCCACCATGTTGCCGTTGTGGCCCATGTGGCGGTCTCCATGTGCTTGGGGGCCGTGCGCTGGTGGTACTTGTGGTCTTCCACGTCCCACACCACGCTGAGCGCCCGCCCCGCCGGCAGGTACTCGAGCAGGTTGACCCCGCGGGTAACTGGTAGGTCGGTCAATCTCCCACCTGTGCCCCGGCCACCCGCGCGCCCTCGCCCGCTCCCCTCCGAGTCGCTGCTCGTGCTGTCGCTGGACGTGCACCGGCAGTGCCGATGCCCGCACTCGCGGCACTTGGACCGCTTGCTCTCCTGTTTCCTCTGCCCACCTTGGGCTGCTGCGAACGCCATGTGGTACGGGGTTCCAGCCGCTGGCACCCAGGTACCGTACGCGGTACCCGCTGGTGAGTAGGGCTGAGGCCAGGCTGCACCCATCTGCCCTGGGTAGGCGTACGCTGGGCCCTACGTTCTTTCCACGCCTGTCGGTGTGCCCGGGTACCCATGGGGCCCGCTTGTCCACCCGGCAGGGCTGGGCCCTGCTGCCCCCGCCCCCCCCCATGCGCCTCCTTTCTGCACGCTGGGTGCTGGCACCCGTACTGCGGCTCCCAACCCCTGCGCGCCGCCAATCCCCAGCTGTTGGAAGCCCCCCATGAGGGCATTCATCTGCGCCATCATTTCGGGGCTCAGTCCCATTCCGGCCGCCCCGTCCCCCTTGGCACTGCGCGGGAGACCTGCTTTCTTCTCCTTGCCTCCCCCTCGCGCGCCCGCTTTTAAAGTGCCTGAGCGTGGCACTGCAGACACCCCCTCGCCTCCCCCAAAACTAGCGCCAGCCGCGTTTGCCAAGCTCCTCCCTGCATTTGCATGGTTGATCTTACGATGTGGATTCCCTGATTTGCGACTAAGGGGAGCGGAGTGCGAGTCGGTGCCGCTGCCTCATGGCTGATCTGCGAGAAATGCTCCTGGAAAGGGTGAAAGTCCCTGCAAATGACCTCTGGACTGTTTCCAAGTACTTGGATGTAGTTCAAAGTACTTCATTGGTACTACAGGGTAGTACAATCTACTTCAAACTAGTTCAAACTAGCTCAGGCTAGTAAAGATTCGTTCAGGTGTAGCACAACCTGCCTAGGAGGTGGTATGACCACCTGGGTTGAAGTAGACAGTGACTAAACGTAGTACAATGTCGAAAGAATCAGTACAAGTGGGTTCTTTGTAGTACAACTGGTCAGTGGCACCTAGGCGCCGCGCCAGTACTGTACCGGACTTGCATTCGTCACCGTGCGCATGCAATGCAGCCAATTTATTGAGGAAGACATGGCGGCGCATGCTTTATCAGTTTTCCCCACCCACCCACCCTCTTTTGTTTGTTTGTTTGTTTGTTGTCTCTGGGGGTGTTATATGGTGGCAGCCGCCTGGGACTTGCGCACAATTTGCCAGTCTCTCGGTCTACCAAGGCCTGCAAGCGGCTTAAGCATATAATTTTGCAATAAACAAGTTCTGGTGCCTTCTCAAACAAAGTGAACCTGAAAGCATGCACAGAGGAAGCTGTTTCCTGCCATCCCCTCCGACGACAGGCGCCGTATGACCAAAAACGGCGGGAAAAACGGCACCTGGTGCGCCAGCAACTGTGCTAGCACCTGGGGGGCGAAATCCTGGTTGATCTTACGATCCGGATTCCCTGATTTGCGACTAAGGGGAGCGGAGTGCGAGTCGGTGCCGCTGCCTCATGGCTGATCTGCGAGAAATGCTCCTGGAAAGGGTGAAAGTCCCTGCAAATGACCTCTGGACTTCTTCCAAGTACTTCGATGTAGTTCAAAGTACTTCATTGGTACTACAGGGTAGTACAATCTACTTCAAACTAGTTCAAACTAGCTCAGGCTAGTAAAGATTCGTTCAGGTGTAGCACAACCTGCCTAGGAGGTGGTATGACCACCTGGGTTGAAGTAGACAGTGACTAAACGTAGTACAATGTCGAAAGAATCAGTACAAATGGGTTCTTTGTAGTACAACTGTTCAGTGGCACCTGGGCGCCGCGCCAGCACTGTACCGGACTTGCATCCGTCACCGTGCGCTTGCAATGCAGCCAATTTATTGAGGAAGACATGGCGGCGCATGCTTTATCAGTTTTCTTTGCCGTTTCTTGGTCAAAATCACTCGTTCTTTTTGCGCTCTTTAAAGCTCGATAATTTCTACGTCATATTAAGTGATTTTGCAGCAAAAAATGGGGTCGAATGAGCCCATTCCGAGAGGTTTCGCGCAAACTGCACGAAATCTTTATTTTGCAGCAAATAAGGATAGCACTTCGTTGGCCACTTTGATAGTGGGTTCCCTCGGTCCTGCCCACACACACAAAAAAAAAAAGAAAAGAAAACTGATAAAGCATGCGCCGCCATGTCTTCCTCAATAAATTGGCTGCATTGCATGCGCACGGTGACGGATGCAAGTCCGGTACAGTACTGGCGCGGCGCCCAGGTGCCACTGACCAGTTGTACTACAAAGAACCCATTTGTACTGATTCTTTCGACATTGTACTACGTCTAGTCACTGTCTACTTCAACCCAGGTGGTCATACCACCTCCTAGGCAGGTTGTGCTACACCAGAACGAATCTTTACTAGCCTGAGCTAGTTTGAACTAGTTTGAAGTAGATTGTACTACCCTGTAGTACCAATGAAGTACTTTGAACTACATCCAAGTACTTGGAAGCAGTCCAGAGGTCATTTGCAGGGACTTTCACCCTTTCTAGGAGCATTTCTCGCAGATCAGCCATGAGGCAGCGGCACCGACTCGCACTCCGCTCCCCTTAGTCGCAAATCAGGGAATCCAGATCGTAAGATCAACCAAGACTTGCAGCTTCTTCAAAAAGTCCCTTAGACTCATTAGGACGGTATTTGGTGAGTGTGGGATATGAAATAGAAGCTAGCAGCGAGCCAGCACAACTGGGAAAGAATATCGCGTTTTCCTTGGAGCACAAACTGCCAGAGGGGTTCCTAGCCGAAATGGGGGCCGAGGAGGGCTTCGTAGGCTCTGGGGAGGCCGAAGATATGTTGGGGGACATGTCTGGGGCCTCTGGAGATGAGCAGAATGATGGGGCGCCTCAAGCTGCGAATTTTTCCAATGATTCGGCAAAAATTGCGGCAACCATGGGCAACATGAGCATAGAAGCCCTAGGATCGGCTCAGGAGACTGGCACAGGTCTCCCAGGGGGTGGGGAGACTGTTGGCAGAGGTGCCACGCCATTTGCTGGGCGAGGGAAGGTGGTGGGAGGCACCCCCCTGGTGGCTAGAGGGGCCAGGGGAAAGGGGGTAGGGGGCACGGCCCCAACTGTGGGGGGGGGGCGCAGCGGTGGCAAGGGAGGGGCTGCGGGGGCCCACCTGTTGGCCATGGACCCCTCCATGATGGCCCGCATGGGCGCCGTCATGGGAGGACAGGGGTGATGGGTGCGGGGGGGTGGGGGGGGCCCTGCCGGCTTGCAGGGAGGAGGGCACCCCCCATTGGGCCCTGCACTGCGAGTGCCGGGTGGGCACACCCCTCAAACCCACCCCGGGATAGCCCCACTGTGGGCTGGTGGCCTGCACGCCACGGGGGTAGCCCCTCTCCATGGGGGTACACCAGTGGGGCAGGGGAAGGAGCAGTGCCAGGGGGCGGTTACTGGGTGCCTGCACCCCCCCCGGGGTACTGGGGAGCCGGGTGGCCGGGGGCTGGAGGCCCAGGCACTGGGGAAGAGCCCCGGGGCGGCCAGGGGGGATGGGTGACGGCCCCCGCGTCCGTGGCGGGGGACGAGGAGCCTGCAGAGGGGTATCCCTTGCACAGCTCACACCCAGCGGCCCAGCAAGGGGCGCGGGGGGGTGGGACAATCCTGCCCCGCGCCAAACCAGTGGCCCCAGCACCGGCGCGAGCCAAGACGGCCAAGTGTCCCAAGTGCCGCCATCGCACGTGCCGTTGCAGCAGCAGCAGCAGCAGCAGCAGCAGCAGCAGCGGCGGCGGCAGCAGCAACAGCGACAGCAGCAGCGACTCGGGCCGGCGCAGCAGCAGCCGGCGCCGCAGGGACCGCCTACCAGGTCGCGCGTTTGTACTGATTCTTTCGACATTGTACTACGTTTAGTCACTGTCTACTTCAACCCAGATGGTCATACCACCTCCTAGGCAGGTTGTGCTACACCTGAACGAATCTTTACTAGCCTGAGCTAGTTTGAACTAGTTTGAAGTAGATTGTACTACCCTGTAGTACCAATGAAGTACTTTGAACTACATCCAAGTACTTGGAAGCAGTCGAGAGGTCATTTGCAGGGACTTTCACCCTTTCCAGGAGCATTTCTCGCAGATCAGCCATGAGGCAGCGGCACCGACTCGCACTCCGCTCCCCTTAGTCGCAAATCAGGGAATCCAGATCGTAAGATCAACCATCCTCTGTGCATGCTTTCAGGTTCACTTAGTTTGAGAAGGCACCAGAACTTGTTTATTGCAAAATTATATGCTTAAGCCGCTTGCAGGCCTTGGTAGACCGAGAGACTGGCAAATTGTGCGCAAGTCCCAGGCGGCTGCCACCATATAACACCCGCATCTCCAACCTGGCCGTCCCCGGCCGCATCTGGAGGGGTTGTAGAGGGGGAAGCCCTAGCTTGGCTGCTAGAGTGCGCCTCCCCTGCACCTGTCAACGCAGGTACCCGCACAGCCCTAGTGTATCCACTAGATGCGCCCCGCCGCATAGACTAGGTGCGCCCCGCCGGCTTTGTCCAAGGCAGGATGCGGTCGAAGTTGAGCCAAACCGGAAATCAGGATGATGGCGTGACGCCCAAAACCAGCAGGGCCCCAGCGTGTCCGCTGGAGTGCGCCCTGCCGACTCCTTCAACGGAGCCGCATCGTTTTATACTGCGCCCCCCCGGCCTAGACCGGGGCACGGGCGCATCCACACACTTGCTACTGCCAGTGTGAACACCACTGAGCGGGGGGGAACTCCTCATCCCTATGCATGTCTCAACTCGTTCACTCCATCACTGAGGGCTCCAGACATTATTTTTTACAAAATACGTTTACGCACAAGAGACTCTTGGACCAAAGTCGCATAATTGGTGAATAAAGCATCTGCAGGCCCCCCCAGCCAGCTGATGCTGCCATCTCACTTCCCTCAGGGTGGGTTGGGTGGGCTAATAAAAACGAATACCAGCACAGGCACACCTCGGCTGGTTATATGCCAGCACTTTTTCTCAGACTTGGGCCGGCGGCGGCCCAGGTCCTTCTAATTCGGGTCGAAACACAATCCGTGACCCATACAATATTCGTACACCATGCGAAGTGGCAGCGTACTTGCCCACTGTGGCGGATGCAAGTCCGGTACACCTGGTTTTGGCGCCAAAAGCACCCTTGGCCAGTTGTACTACAAGGGACCCATCCCTACTAATTCTTTTGACATTGTACTACGTTTAGTCTTGGTCTACTACACCCCAGTAGGTCCGTTCACCTCCTGAGCGTCCAGTGCTACGCCGAAGCACGTCAGCACTGGTTTGAACTAGAATGAACTAGTTTGAAGTAGATTGAAGTAGACTGTACTACCCTGTAGGCCAAGTGAAGTACTTGGAACTACATCCAAGTACTTAGAACTAGTTTACAAGTTACTTGTACGGACTTACACCCTATTAGAGGGCAGATCTCGTACCACCACACTGGCGCCCCTTATTAAATTCCAGGGCCCTTATAAATTGTGACTACTGCCCCTTATAAAAGACCAGGGCCTATTAGAAAATATTAAATGCTCTATTTATTTTTTATATGTGCTGTCTCCCAGCGGCGTTCCTCGCCTCCTTCGCTCCCTCCGCCCCGACAAATCAGGGAATCCAGATCGAGGGAGATCAACCATCCCTATGCATGTCTCAACTCGTTCACTCCATCACTGAGGGCTCCAGACATTATTTTTTACAAAATACGTTTACGCACAAGAGACTCTTGGACCAAAGTCGCATAATGGGTGAATAAAGCATCTGCAGGCCCCCCCAGCCAGCTGATGCTGCCATCTCACTTCCCGCTTCCCCCAGCCTGGCCATTCTGGCCGTGGAGGACCCGTCACCAATAGTGAAGGCCTAGCATGCCTGCTAGAGTGCCCCTCACTTACTGGTCGCGGGGAAGCTTGTCACCAACAG
Source organism: Mesostigma viride (assembly GCA_009746045.1). Classification (NCBI taxonomy): domain Eukaryota; kingdom Viridiplantae; phylum Streptophyta; class Mesostigmatophyceae; order Mesostigmatales; family Mesostigmataceae; genus Mesostigma; species Mesostigma viride. The sequence continues at coordinate 1,166,185 of RPFO01000114.1, read as the reverse complement.
TGGGGCCCCAGCTTGTCTGCTGGAGTGCGCCCCACTAGCGAAGTCTCAAACAATGCCTTGATCCCCCTTGGATAGGAGAGAACAGCGTCCAACCAAAGGTACGGTCAATCAATCCCCCACACCTTTCCCCCCTCCTCGTCCAGCGAAAATAGCTGGCACGTCTGCCAACTTCCACCCTCCCGCGCTCCTCATGCCATAACTGTCACGATCCAGTGCTATGGCCCAGCGACTCGCCAAAAGTCACATGCCACAAGCTGCCGCTACGGTCACAACCCTCTGTTTGCAGGGCGTAACCCGGGGTGCAAGCATCCCCAGGTACTCGCCCTAGAGGGCTGCCGGCGGCATACATAGCAAGGTGTAATCTCCATTCCATTCTCAGGACAGCTAGCCGGTCACTTAGGCTATCTTGAGCAAGCGCCCCTGCTCTTAGCCCTCACAACCGTCAAAACCAGCCGGTCTCACCAGGCTCCCCCCATTAAAATTGCCACCTCTTGGATGCCATTACAGATGTCATCCCAAAGCTCTCAGGGTACTAGCCTGGCAGCGCCCAAAAGTCTTTTTACGTAGGCCGCTCATTTTCCCTCCCCCCAGTTCCAAAAACATCACAGTCATTAGCTCCCCAAAGCCGTCAAGAAAGGCACCTCCCCCAACCGGCCACCACTGGCCCAAGGCCGCCGAGCCGCCCTACCACCACGTAAGCCCTCGAGAAATAAAATCCAGGGAGCCACACCCAGCGCTCCTCCAGCCACCGGTTTTCCCCATAAAATTCGGCTCCACATATTCTTTTTCACGTTACCATCACGTAATGGACCAGCCGACCCGCTCCTTCAAAGCCATCGGGCTGTGACGCGGTATGCCCTGCCCGCAAAGCCCCGAGAGCCAAAGGTAGCTAATGATGCCGCATTCAGATCTTGGGCAGCCGGCATTGCAGCCTACTATATTTTTTACACTGCTCGTCGTTGAGGGTCATCACGCAAGGCAGTATCAAACGTAAAACAGCTCGAACAAGCACGCCCAGGGCCGAAATAAAATTTTCGTTCCCTTACCGCACTTTCCGGCCTTGCGACTCAATTTTAAAAACCAAATAAAGACCTAATAAAAACGAATACCAGCACAGGCACACCTCGGCTGGTTATATGCCAGCACTTTTTCTCAGACTTGGGCCGGCGGCGGCCCAGGTCCTTCTAATTCGGGTCGAAACACAATTCCGTGACCCATACAATATTCGTACACCATGCGAAGTGGCAGCGTACTTGCCCACTGTGGCGGATGCAAGTCCGGTACACCTGGTTTTGGCGCCAAAAGCACCCTTGGCCAGTTGTACTACAAGGGACCCATCCCTACTAATTCTTTTGACATTGTACTACGTTTAGTCTTGGTCTACTACACCCCAGTAGGTCCGTTCACCTCCTGAGCGTCCAGTGCTACGCCGAAGCACGTCAGCACTGGTTTGAACTAGAATGAACTAGTTTGAAGTAGATTGAAGTAGACTGTACTACCCTGTAGGCCAAGTGAAGTACTTGGAACTACATCCAAGTACTTAGAACTAGTTTACAAGTTATTTGTACGGACTTACACCCTATTAGAGGGCAGACCTCGTACCACCACACTGGCGCCCCTTATTAAATTCCAGGGCCCTTATAAATTGTGACTACTGCCCCTTATAAAAGACCAGGGCCTATTAGAAAATATTAAATGCTCTATTTATTTTTTATATGTGCTGTCTCCCAGCGGCGTCCCTCGCCTCCTTCGCTCCCTCCGCCCCGACAAATCAGGGAATCCAGATCGAGGGAGATCAACCAGCCAGCAACCACACCCACCGCGGCACTTGCACCGCTAGAGCACGGTGCAGGCCCACATAGTGGTCCACCGACTTGTACTGGCGCCAACGCCCGCGCTTCTGGATGTCTGGGAGTGAAACGCCCTGCAGGTAGTCGTACGTTGCCCCACCATGTCGCATGGAGTAGGGCGGAAACATCCCCCGCAGGCCCAGAACATCCCACGCCGCGTGCCACCGACGAGAGAACTGGCTGTAGTTGAGGCTCCCAAACAAGGGCTCCTCGGGCTCCCGCCCAGCGCACAGGCGCTCGAGCACGTACAGCGAGAGGGGGTCCTGCACCACCACCGCCTGTGCACCCCCCTTGGCTGTCTTGGGATCCCGCAGAAGAAGCGCGCCCAGTCCCCGCTGCCCCAGGCGACGGTCGCCACGCAGTGCCACGTCCCCCACTCGGAGCTTGAAGGCCTCCCCGATGCGCAGGTATTGCTGGAAAGTGATGACGCACACGGCTGCTGCCATGGGCGCCCCCTGCCAGCGGAGGATCTGCACCACCAGGTAGAGCAGCTCCCATAGCAATACCCCACCACACTCATCGAAAATGGCTGTGTTAGAGGGTATATTTTTCGCGACCGGTTCAGTCCTTTTCGGTCCCCAAGTACCGTCGAACCACAGCGCGGTACCTAAAATCGCGTAACGGAAACTAAAAGAACCGAAACTGTAGGATGTTGTCATGGACCGTATGAAGGAATTTTGTCGCCCGTACGAGGGATTTCACGCACCGTACGAGTAGTTGTCATGGACCGTATCCGTAACCGTACAATGGAACCGCGAGTTATAGTGACCACCTGCCTCCGTGGCAGGGCAGGCAGGGAAGGTGGAGACTAATAAGGCGAACTCGTTTTAATATTAATCCAAGGGGAAATTTCGCCAAACGTGCAACGAGCGTGCTCACATACGACTTTCGGTGGGTACCTAAAAGGAGTAGAATACTTGCCTCATGGCTTGTTCAAAGCCGACAGGGTGTACTGTGGGTGTACTGTATTCCTAAGGTGCAAATACTTAGGAGGCGCTGGGAGGCGTGCAAAATTTGATGGCCCTTGCCTCGGACATGGTCAGATATGGACACTAGTTAACAGGAAGGTGAGCGTTAACTGGAAGGTGAGCAAACTTATGGGAATATTGAAATTTGAAGCGGCAGGCACTCTAAAATTTCATCAAGAATCGCAGCCTTGGTTGTCATGACGATGAAGCGTCAGAAAATGGGGCAGGCTTTCATTTGCACCTTTAGTGGTACGGCTTGAGGCCAGCTGTAGGGCTCGGCAGGTCTTTGTTAGTATTAGTGTAGGCTTGCAGACTGTATGGCTTCTGGTGTCTATTCTTTATCGTGTACTCACGAATCCGAGGCTTCGAATATTTTACAACTGCAAAGCGTCACGACGGCCGCGGTTCCAGTGGTCCGTCAAGGTTTGGTTGTTATATACATAAAGAGGGCCGCTCGTGTAACCATTCGCCACGATAGTTTGTGGATTACCTTGGCTGCTCAGGCAGTCTTCAGGATAGCTCGTATGAGCCAAGTTGATGCCGATTTATCAATGCACCGTGACTGCAGCACATACCGGACCTGTGCTGGGAGAATTGCGGACATCATTGCTGCAGCTTTCTTTGTTTACTTGATGCTAGCAAAGCTGTGCAAACCTTCTGGAAGTCAGGTATTGGCATGCTTGTGCAGCATTGTAGAAGCTCGATTTGTTCCCCAGTTTCTTGGCCCTTCTTTTTCTATCAAAAAGTAGGTATAGCAATATGGTATGGCTAACCGGCATGCAGGGGTCAGGCAGAGCCGGTATGCTTTCACTGCAAAGGGCAGCAACTTGCACGATGCACAGCTGGCTCATACATTATTTGCCTATATATTGCATGAATGAGTATTTCTTTGCATGGTAAGTGTCTTCAACGTGCATGTGTGCGATGTTTTATCGTGGGTCCAGCGATACTAGACTCCATGCGGCATGCGTGTATCAAGGAGACAACCAGCGCAGGCCAGAAATCGGGAGAATCCGGACCATGGTAGCTCGAGCCTGCCGTTATCTTTTCCGCTTGTTCGAGTCGTTCAGGATGATGAAGATGAATAATGGTGATGGAAATGTGTATCCTTGTGCATTGAAATTATGGTGTATGATTACTTTGTTGAACGACAGTAAAATCATATGTTCCTTGTAGGGCAGTGAGCCAGTGAGCCAACTGTGTATTCTATGCTTATTAGTGTCACAAACATGTCAGTGAGTGAGAAATGGTTGAAACAGCCCTGAAAACCATCAAATCTAGTGGTCACGTACGATCGTGTACTACACCGTATTATACCGTGTTATACTTTATACGGACCCTGTGCGTATAACCGCGTATTACGTATAATGGAACTCTGACCCCGATGGATGGATGGGTGGGGACACACAATCCTACCGGTCTAATCTATCTACGACATCAAGCCATAACTCTAGTCTAAGCATAACAAGACTTGTTGTCTCCTTGATAACAAGACGCGGTGGCAGAAGATTGTCAAGGCTCACACGCCCGACCCTGTGGGCAAGCCACCTCCCCCCATGAGGAGGAGGCGTTTTGATGAGTAGGGTAGTTAGGATTTTTCTAGACTAGGTAGATTAGCGTTAGGTTAGTTAGATTACGCGGCTCTCTCCACTCCACCATCCATCATGGAATATGTGCTACATGATCTCCCAACGGAGGCATGTTATAATTTAATTTTAATTTAATTTAGTCTAAGCTCTCTACCCTAGCTCTCTTCATGTACTAATTAGTTAGTTAGCTAGGTGGTATGCAGTGATTGTGGAAATGTTAGGCCATTCATGGTTGACTAGCAGAACTTCCTTGCCATTCGTAAAACCGTGATGGTTGGCCATTAGTGGTTGAGTAGCGGACAGCTAGCATTACCATGCATTGGTACAACCGTTCATTCTCAATTCATGTTGGCTTTCAAAATATGCCGTGTCATTGATATTAAAATTAAAAAATTAAATTAGGAACATATCTCCGTTCATTCATGAAGTGAGACAACTATGCCTGGACATTCATTTATATTTATTCATTTATTTTTTATTCATGGACATTGGCTATTCCATGTTATGGGTGGTAGCATGCAGGACAAGAGGAGGTGGAAGACCATTGTCCAGGCTCATACGCCCGCCCCTGTGGGCAAGCCCCCTCCCCCCAATTAATTAATTAATTAAAATCATAGCTCTGTGGGGAGCATATGTAACACATAGCCCTGAGAAAGGGGCATCTATGGGTTTGTAATACAATCAGGGCGACAACCTGCAGGTGTAGGATGTACGACTATCACCTGCTCTGGGTGCACTAGGTGCACCTGCACCTCCATGATGGTTCATGCCTCCTAAACAAGCACAGGCACCCAGGGGGGGCTTGAGGAGAGGGCCTAGAAGGCCTGCATGACATATGGGGTGGAAGGTATGTGGCTAGGCTATAGCTAGGGTACACATGGCCTCTCAGCAGGGAGTAACTCCCTGCATGGGCAAAGCATGACTCAAAATTGCTACGGCTGTTGTAAGGGCGGGTGTGGGCCCATCACGTAGGCATACATGGCCACGTCACTAAGCTTTCTAGTCTACACTACTGCTATATATTCCCTAGGCTGGGGTGGCTGGGGTGGCTGGGGCGGCAGGGGTCGCCTGCCAGGGCTTGTGGGCGACGTAGATGTCCGCCCCCTTCCAGTAGACCGGCTTCTGCCCCGCCGTCTGCCGAAGCTGGAGGTAGGTCGGCCATAACTCCCGTCGCCGTTGTTGCTGCGTCAAGGTCAAGTCGTCATCCAGCGTGTAGGCGGTCCCCCCAAGCCGCTTGCGACACTTGAGGAACTCCATCTTATCCGCCATGGTGTCAAAGGTGAGGAGCAAGGGGGAGGGGCCGGCCTTACCCCGCGAGCGGGGAAGGCGGGTCACCCCCCGCGGCTTGCCCTTACCAGTGATAGCCATGGGGACAAGGATTTTGTTCTCAAACGCCATGGCAAGGGTCTCGGGGGTCTCGTCCTGCAGCGGGTCGAAGTGCTTGACTATGACGTTAAGGCTGCGCTTGGCGAGCTCGGCCTCCTCGCGGAGGTCCAGCGTCTGCTGCTTAAGCTGGGCGGCGACAGCGGAGGTGGTGGAGGTGGCGTGCTGCTTAAGCATGTCCGCCTAGGTCGGGACGGGAGGAGCATCGCCGGCATGGCCATCAGGGGCTGGCCGAGCGGCGATGTCCTTCACCGCCTGGGCAGTGATGCTGGCGGTGTTCTGCAAGCATTCGATGGCTATGGCATTGTCCTGCAGGCGCTTGTCGATGGCGAGGAGCTGGGCGGTGAGGGCGTCGGTTGTGGTGGAGGTGGAGGCGAGGAGCTTGGAGGTGGCGGTGGTGGTGGAGGAGAGGAGGGGAAGCTCGGCAGCCAGCGTGCCGCCCATGGCCGCCACATCTGCGGCCAGGGGTGTCACGTGCTGTCCGATGGCCTTGTGGATGATGGAGCGAATTTCGGAGGTGGAGGGGGGGGCCCAGATCTCGGCGACAGAGCGCCCGAGGAGGCAGCAGAGGGCGAGGAGCTGAAGGCGGGGGCGGGAGTAGCGGGACACGTGATCCGGGTGATAATCACCGCGGGTAGGCGGAATGATGCGACCTTGGACGTGAAAGTGCTTGCACAGGGCAAGAAGCGAGGTGCGCGTCCCGAAGAACACGGCGTTCATAAACTGGATGGGAGCTGCTTGGCCTTGTGTCCAGCAGGCAGCTGATTTGGCGTCAAAGTCGATTTCTTTCCAGCCCGGCTCGTCAGGGGGCGGATCCTCAGGGCGACTGCGTTTAGGCTCAGGCGATGCAGAGGGCGAGGCAAGTCCGTGAGGGGGCTGGGCAACCACCAGTCCACGACTAGTGTCACCGTTGCCTTCCGGGCTTGAGGGCGAATCTGCTGCCGAAGCTGCAGACGGACTTTCATTGCCGAGCGCAGCCGCCAGGCTGCGTTGCGGCAAGGGGCGTTTGCTCGTCATATATTGCGTTATAGCTTCTGAAAATTATATCAGCATGTGCGTCTAAGAAAGACGAAGCGATTGTGATATTCACAGCTGAATTCGGGGCTCAAACGTGAAAGTTATGAGCGCCGACAGCCATGGCTACCTCGTGGCTCGTGGTCATGCTGGCCCGTATTGGGCGAGCGAGTCAGTCCTCCCCCCATTGAAGCGGAAGGGGCGCTTTGCTGAGTAGAATAGGTAGGGTTTTCTAGATTAGATTAGCTTAGAGTTAGATTAGTTCGGTTTTGCGGCTTTGTCCCCCCCTCCATCCATCCACGGTCCGAATATGTGCTACATGATCTCCCAATGGAGTCATGTTATAATTTAATTTAATTTAATGGGTGGTAGCAGTATTAGTTAGCATCTTTGACACAGGAGTGTAACTCGTGACTCACACTAACTACTACTTGGAATCATGTATATCAACTCAGATTAGTAATTGAGCTTAGATTGCATGCAGGCCTTATATCAAGGAGACAACCAGATATATTACTATTATCAAGGAGACAACCAGCGCAGGCCAGAAATCGGGCGTATGCTCACATGATACGGCATTGGAATATCCCATGTCTCCATCACTTGCACTTTGTGCGCACCGAGCCACCCATGCAGTCGCCCACCCATGCAGCCACCTGCATGGCCACCCACCCACACAACTACTCACACACTCGCGTGCCCGTACACCTAGACACCCACCCGTCCACCCACCCAGTGACCCACCCACCCAGGCAGCTGCGCACGTGCTAACCCACCTTTTATTACCACGCGTGCACCTAGACACCCAACCACCTACCAACCCACTTGGACATCCACCCACCCACCAAGGCACCTGCGCAACCCACATACCAATCAGGTAATAAGGAGGCATTCACCCATCCAATGAGCCAACCACCCAATCACCCAACCGCCTAAACACCCAGCCAGCTGGCCCCACATGCACCCATGCGGCCGCCCACCCTTGACCCACCCACGCACCCACAAGTACCCACTCAACCACTCACTGCCCCCACACCCTTATACCCACTGACCCACCCACTGACCCACCCACACATGCATTTTCTCAGCCACCCACCCACCTACCTCACCCCCAACGTGCACAGCCCTTCACCCGCGATAGGTGAGACGGTCCCAACCATAAACCCATCCACGCATCCATATCTGTGCGCGCACCCGTCCATCTACCCGTCCCTTCGCCCACCCACTTACATAGTCATCTACACATCCACCAGCCACCAACCACCAATGGCCTACCCACCAACCCACCCACCCACACGCATCCCTAACCAACCAACCACCAACCCACCACCCTCAATACCGTGCCATTGTTTCACTCACGAATCCAACAACCCACCCACTTCGCAGTCCCCAAAGCCTATCAATCACCCAGCCACCTGGACATCTACCTATGACCGACCACCCTTGTACTCATCCACCCACCATGACCAGCCAGCCAGCCAGCCAGCCACCCTCTCCAGCTGCCTGTGCTCCCAGCTACTCGGCCAGCCATTAACTAAGGCATTCACCTTTCAGCCAGCCACCTGTCATTGAACCCACCTACGCCTAGGCATCCCTTGAAGCATCTATAGCCTAAGCCTCCCACACAAGACTTCCTGGGCAACCAACCAACCAACCAACCAACCAACCAACCAACCAGTCACCCAGCAACACAACCACCTAACCACTCGACAACCCAATTACCGAACCACCTAACTACCCAACACCCAAACCAGCCAGGCATGAGTCCGCCCATTTGCCCTCGCATGCCCGCACCATCGCAACCCCCCATAAACGCCCCGCTCACCTAGCCAGCCACACGCCCAGCCAGCCACCCGCTCAACTCACGCATGAAGGCAATATCAGCCATGCATGGCCTCACCTTGCATCACTTGCATTGCCTGGCTAATTTGCATGAGGCAGCTTCCATCTCGTTGTAAGCAATTGCAAAGGCATTTTCTTCATAGTAATGAATGAGAAACAACGTCGCAAACGTTCTCCTTTCCCTCTTTGAAACAGTATATAAATCAGAAAGACAAGGGCAAATATCTGGACAAGGTGGCAATAACCACTGCATAATGCCCTTGAGAAAGTCTTATTAATCCAGCTCTCTACCCTTTGAGAAGCTGCCTTGCCTTAGCAACGACTCTGGGACCTCTAGCTCGCTCACCTCGCTTAATCTGCGCTTCTTTATGGCTGCCGGGAGATGCGAAGCGTGAGCCCAGCGGGTAATGGCGAGGTCGTCTGCCCGACCCATCACATCTCGAAACCGCATTGCCGACTAATAAAAAATGACGACCCCCTTTGCCTTTTGTATCTAGCGTCAAAGGAACAATGAACTCGCTTGGAAAACACGGTCGCAAAGAGCTTTCTACAGGCATAATAAGCAATTTTCGCAGCTTTTACCGCACTTACTGCACATTCGGAAGACCATTAGCGACGTTTGCGCGGAATCTTGGGCACGCCATATGTCCTGCTGGCTTATTGCCGCAGGCTGGGCAGTACAGGAAGGTCGGGCATAGCCTAAAGAGCTAATTATCTGACGACAAAGACATGTATTGTACGAAGCAAGAAACAGACGGATTTCGCACCCCATATTCATTCAGGCGAATGCCGGAGAATAAAAAGCGAAACTCAGAAAACGAAAACACTAACGTTTTCGGGGATATTGTAACGCATAATCTGAGCTATCGTGCCGGGATTTTCATCTCCTCTCGTAACCAGGACTTTTAGACACGTACCACCGAGAAATCTGGTTTTCGCGAAAAAAATGGTGCGCTGCAAAAAACAATTTGTCCCGTTCTATTCCCTCGTCGCAATCACAGCTCTTATCATTCCAAAATTATTCCATGGATTAACCGTGATGTAAGCTTCGTTTTGACACCTCGAGCGGCTGCAGTGACGCAAGTTTCAAAACGCTAGCTGATACTCGACCGCCATGGGTGTTTTCGTCGTTTTCGTCTGTGGTGTCGCGGGAAAAATCGAGATGACGACCTCCGAGTCTCGGTCACTGTAATGCCCAGCTCGTAACCGGCAGTGACCGTCGCGTGTCCGCCCCTGTAACCCCCGGTCTGTCAGTCAGTTCGTCCCGGTCACGTTTCCGTTTCGATCCGTTGGTTTCCGTTTTTCTGCCCTTTTTAACCGTTTTCCCTCCCGTTTTGATCCGAGGTAATTAAGTCCGGATCTGAAGTAGGTTCGAAGTAAGGTTTGAACTCGAAGCCAGGTGCGTCGATGGAAAAAACGGCCGAAATCGGACGAACAAAGTTAATGTACCTTGATGGAACCGGTGTTTTTCGGGGGGTCTCAAACACAGCCATTTTCGATGAGTGTGGTGGGGTATTGCTATGCACGGCACCGGATTGGGGCTATGGGTTTGCACGCGCCGCTGCCACCCGTACAGGAGCCGGCGGGCCTCGCGCCACCCCTGCACTTTGGCTGGGGTAGTACAGTTGCAGCCCACACAGCGCCCTCATGCACATGGAACGCCCTGCTCCCCCTCCATCCTCGTAGACAGACACGAGCCACTCGCAGAACACGCTCTCCGCTTCCTCCGGCGGTACAGCACCATAGGGCTCAGCCCAAAGAAGGTACGCGATCACTGCGCGATGGTAGCTGCGCAGGGTCGCGGGCAGCACGGTGCTCTCCAGTAGCTCCTGCCGCCCTCCCGGCCCCGGGTTACTCTCCACATCGCCATCGGCGGTAAGGTCCCGCACCCACCGGCCCCGGCTGGGCGCGTCAGCGGGGTTTCGCTCCGAGCGGATGTACACCCAGTGGTACCTGGTGTTGCTGGCACAGCCCAGGGCGGCAGCGCGGCGGCACCACGTGTTGAGGCGGTAAGATGATGACCGCCCCTTCACCAGTGCGCCCAGAACGGCGGTGCTATCCACCAGCCGTAAGCGTGCCGTCGCCCCCACCGGGCCCGCGTGCGCAGCCCCCACTCCAGGCTCTGCACGGCTGCGCGCGCCTCTTTCTCATTGATGTGCGCCCCCGCGTCCCTCCACCGGTGTTTCACCGCCACACGCCAGCGGGCGGTCGCCACCGCCCGATGTTCCCTCTCCCCCGTTCGCTCCACACCGACCTCTTCCGACCCGACACACAGAGTCTTCCACCCCTTCATCTCACGGCAGTTGGACAAAGCTTTCACGTCTGCCTCTGCCAGACGGGCGTACACCACACCGGAGCCCCGGCTCGACGCGTCACTGGCCACGACGGTGGTGTCCAGCGGCTGGTTGCGCTGCGCATGCACCAGGGGAGCCAGGCAGACAGCCGCCCAGAGCTCCCGGCGCACACTTGCCGAGAGTTGGAAGCGTCCTCCCTTGCGGAGCGCCAGCACTTGGTGGAGCATCCTGTAGGCATGGAACCAGATGCTTAGCAGACTCCTGCGAAGCAGTTGGATCATCATGGGATGATTTCCAAGCAGGATAAGTTGTATGAGGTCCTGCAAGAGATGTCCTTGTCTCAGTCGCAGGGTGGGGGGTATACCAGCATGACTCTCAGCTCCAACCTCACCCCCATTGTGCAGATCCCTCGTCATGTGGTACCTGTCAAGAATGTGGTGGCCTATGTGAATCATAGGAAGTGCACAGGACCCTGTGACCACTGTGATACCTTGTCCAAGGCCATAACTGTTCTCAACAAGGAGGAGGGAGAGATAGGCTCTGAGGACTTTGTGGAAGAGGTCTTATCCCAGCTGCACCCTCTCCTGTATGAGATTGGCTCTCCTTTTGTGGCTCATCTGCTGCACAGGATGTTTGCTTTGGAGCCCACTCCTGAGCTTGACAGGAGGCCTGCTGAGGGCCAGGACCTGATGGCAGCTTTGCCTGAGGCTTTGAAGGAGGCTTTCGGCCAGTTCCAACCAGTGGGCAAGGGGGAAGCCTCTTATCTAGAGCTGTTGGAGTTGTCTATCCAGCAGGGTGACTTTGACTTGGCTCCTTCTCAGTCCTGCTCTGTCAGAGGCTGTTTCCCTTTGGAGACCTCCAACCTGTTCTGCCATTTGGGGATGCCCAGAGTTAACGTTCTTAGCAAACGCAATGTGAAGGATATGGTTGCAATGCAGCAATGTGTGAATATGGTTGGAAACGGAGCTTTGTTAAAATTGGATAATGTTACAGCGCTCACACACTTGAGGCTTGTACACGCGTTGCCAAGTCAAGGCACAACACGTGAGGCGGGCTCGCAAGAGATGCCCAATTGGCACTGGCCTATTGTTTATATACTTGTGCACTGTGCTTGCTAGTCCTGAGCAGCCTAGGAGGCCTGCTCAGTAATAACACCCCGGTACAGTATTCACTACCTGTACAGCGCCCAGTCCTATACAGTAGGTCTGCCATACAGGCACAGTGACCACAGAGTACAGTCACCACAGTGATTATTGCATCTGCACCTAGAAGTCCAGGACTAAGCCTGCGGTACCAACAGACCACAGGTTAAGGTTCCTATTTCCTGCGTACGACGTATTAATCCAATACCGTCGTAGGTACAGCACCTAATTCCTGTCAGCCCAGGAATTACTGTCGACCCCATATGTCGTCGGCAAATATTCACGTCCGACTTAGAAGAACAGCCGGCTCGCGCTCGCGCGCGACCGGGAAGTCGGAACGCCATAACTTTCTTGATACTTGTCGGAATGAACTCGTTCCGGTGCCGCTGGAATCGCAGAGATATGCCGAATCAGGATCACGCCAATGCGCTTGGCGTTAACTCCAATCCTTTCTTTTCTTGAGCTGTAGCAGCTCACACAAGTCTACATACAAACACACACAATGGGTACTGGACATCCTCCCCGACTACAAGTCACAACCCGCTGGGCATGACAGTCAGCTTGGATTCCTTATTATATGTACATAGCACCCATACTGGCTCAGGAGCACAAACAAATTACAATGAGTCCCTATCCCTTCACGGGAGGCTCGTTGTGTTACCCATGTACAAGAGGTTGGCCAACTGTGGCAGCCCATAGGTGTTCAGTAAGAACTTGAGAAGTATGTACAACCTTCAGGACCTTAGGCGAAACCCCACAGATCACCCACAACAGCTCATCAGAAAACATTGCTGACCCCCAGACGGGAGTCGGCGCCGGTCTGCTGCCCCTTATCGAACCAGACACAACATCTACGCGAAGCACATGCAAAACACAAGCTCCTATACTCGTTCCAACCGTGGAAAATCAGGGGACCTGTCGCCACCTCACCAGCATGGTGGATGGGTCAGCCAGTCCGTGAAACTCCGCCTTAAGACGGCACCAGGGAATCGAACCCCGCCCACAAACCACAGATCTGGGGAAACCTCAGACTGAGATGAAAACCCCAGATAGACATCTCTCCATCAGAGACAATGTCAGACATTCCCACACCAGAGACATGTCTCACCCCTCAAGGTGTGCTCAGGATTATGTACAATCAAGCTCCCAGCCTGATATCCAGAGACTTAAGCACCCAGCTCTCAGCTTTTAGACAGATAGACCGACTTGACAGTCAGCATTCATGAGCTTCCTCAGTACATTGTACTGGGCTGGGGCCTTGTGTGGCAGCTTTGTCAATGCATCAGCAGGGTTCTCCTCGCCAGGGATATGCTTCAAGTCAACCAAACTGGCCAACTCCTTCAGCAACAAATAATCCAGGTCCCGGCTTCTGGCCAGCTGCTTGTGAACAAACTGGACCATACCCATGCTGTCTGTTAGCAACAACGTCTCCATCTGCAAGGTCCAAGGGGTAACTGAAGCCAGCTCCAGCATTAACTCCTTTATGTACAGGCTGGACTGGATCCCCTCGCATATGGCCCTGCATTCTGCCACATCTGAACTGATACAGACCCTCTTCTGCAGTCTGCTGTACCAGCTGAACAAACTTGCCCTGCTCTGATAAAAAGCAAACAGAGCAGCAGATCTCCCCCTGACCTTGGTAACCTGGCGAGCATCCATGGAACTGTCAACAAAGATCTCCAAGGTGATAGGCTGGGCAAAGTCAATCCCAGACAAAATCAGATCAGGGGTACTCTCCACCAACCGGGCTATGACTCGAGGCTTCTCATCCTCAAGCACCTCATCAGGCATTCTGCTATGGACCATCAAAGACGGACCACAGATGCTGGCAAACCAGGCCCACATGCCTCTCAACTCAGGTCCTGCAGCCTGGGTGATCTTCTCTGGCAAGGCCTTCACAATGGTCTGTTTATAATCTCCTCCAGCCTGAAGCCTGATACTCCACTCCCCGTCCCTCCTGAACAGGGTAGCCTGCATTCCACAGAACACTACAGGCTTGTTGGGCTCCTGCCACAGCTCCTTGCCCAGTGAAAACTTGCCACTGATGACAGGAATAAACTTCTTCAGCCAGGTCGTGGGGGCTAGCAAATGCAGATCATCTCCATGCAAACTAGCATACACTGGCAGACCCTCCCATTGGGCCAGCAGCAAACAGGGATCAACTGAAGACACTCTCAAGCCACACTCACTGATCAGAGCTTCCTGCAGCGTGAGTCTCCAGATGATTGGGCTCGACCTGAGTCCTTCCAGGCCCTTCAGAATAACCAGGAATTGTTGATGCAGCTCCAGCTTCCAGATGGCAGGCACCTCAACACAGTAAGGCTCATCCTGCTTCCACACCCTCCTGGCCACTTCTGGATCAGATTTTAAAAATGCCCTCTTGAAGTCCAGCAGCACTGATGACATAGCTGCTCCCCTGTTCAGCAACCCCACGTAGAGACATAGCAAAATTCTCCATGTGTCGTGTAGCATCCCTGGCGTGTATAGCTCCTCTCCTGGCAGACTCCCCGTGCCGTGATACTCATTCAGGACAGGCCTGACATGGGGCACTGATACCTCATCCACAACCTTCCTCTTCAGCACAAATCTCAAAGCAAGCTTCCTTGATGCTGGGGGACGTCTGTCTGTTGGTGCAGCACACTCAAACTGCAACCACTCCTCCAATGCCTTGGAGAAGGCGAGCTTCCAAGCCTCAAACAAAGTAGGCGAGCTCATCTCTTGGACCAGCTGGTCATATGTCAAAGGAGAGTGTGCAGCAAGGCTCCTGTGAGTTATGCCAATACTGCTGGGGTGCAACACAGCTGGAATCACCAAACTGGCCGCTGGGGGCACCTCCCCTTCATCCCATTTTACACCCTTGACCGGCTTGGCCCTGCACCTGACTGGAAATGTTGTCCTGAAATTTTCTAGGGGAATCATCCCCCAGCCATCTCTTCTCAGAGCTGTAGCTCTGATAGAAATCCCAGGATTGCCCAGAAAATTCTGACCCAAAATCACAGGGCCATCATAGTCCTCTAGGACAAGGAAGGTCACATCCACACCCATGACAGGGGCAGTAACCTCTCCCAACACCCTTAGATGCGTCCTACCACTGAAATCAGACACCCAGGGGCAACTTGGTTCTCCGACCAGCAGTTCTCCTGTATGCTGAGGTCCCATGACAGAAACCTGTGCATTGGTATCTATCTCCATGGCAGCTACCTCAGGTTCATCCAACTGGACAAGCTTGGACACCTTAGGCTCCTTCTTGGCTCTTTGCAAAGCCTGTACAATATCTGATAGACGCACACCCCTAGGCCTGGTGTCGGGCCGTTCCGGAGGTGCAGCCTGTCCGCCTGCTTGCCCAACCACCGTATGTGAAGGTACCCCAGGGGCCGGGCCAGGGTCACCCTGAGGGCTCGATACAGCTGTAGCACCCTGATCAGGAAGCTCCACGTCACCCCCGCCTTGTACACCAGCGGGCACCTGGAAGAGGTCTCCTTGATTACCTCCCCGGGGACGGATCTTTGACCAGGACAGACGGTGCACTGCTTGGGAGCCATCAATGGCCACCCAGCACTTATGGCCAGCGGCTTCTACTCGGGTCACCACCCCATCATGCCAGCTGCCACGTTTCCCTGGAAAGCTTGGTTCCTTCCACACAACAACCTGTTGTCCAACGTTAGGTTCTAGGACACTCCAGCCCTTGTCTTTCTGCCTCAGCTTGAGGAACTTGGCCTCTAGCTTCTCCTTCCATGCCTGCTCAGCATCAGCTGGCAGCATCCTGGTATGCAGCATAAGAGGATTGATGGCAATGTCACCAAAGAACATGGGAGTCCTCAGGTTCAGCCTGTCCTCCACAGAACGTAGCCATGCAGATGTCACAATGGCAGATGACGTCCTTGGAATCCTCTCCACCAGCAGCACAGTCTTGATCTCTTGGATGGCTCTCTCCACCACCCCTTGCTGGCCGTGGCTCTCCCTGGGTGTAATCAGCAACTCTGGAAACTCTGGCAGGTTCTCACAGCACTCAAACTGAATGTCACACTGCAACAACTCCAACCCAGGGTACCTGCTCCTTGTCAACTTCAGAGCAGCAATCAATGTAGGCTTCTCCATGTCAGGCAGGATCTCTAGGGTCTTGTACTTGGTATATCTGTCCACTGCCACCAGCAGCTTCAAACCCCTGATTCTCTGAATATCTACCTGCACATGGCCTGGCTGCAAAATAGGAGTCCTGGCATGAGACTGCTTGGGCTTTCTAGCAACTAGCCTGCACTTGCAAGCTTGAGCAACCTGTTGGCAGATGGAGTACAACTCACTTCCTCCCAGCCGTCTAGCAACTTGCAAAGACTGAGCTGCATGGCCAAACATGGTATGCAACCTTGAGGCAATGTCATACAAGAGAGAAAATCTTTTATTGTCATTATTAGCACTCAAGGTATGTACAGATCCCTTATGTACAGGAGGCACCAGGGTCGTGCCTGTCAGACTGTCTCCAGCCCTATCCTCATCCTGACCATCCTGTGCCAGTCCTGCACGGTCAGAATGCTTCTGAGATCCACCTGGGTCCACATCACCAGGTCCTACCTCAGGCTCAGCACCGCCATGGCGGGCACGTTGGCGAGTAACCACTGCAGCTACAGCTGGCATACTCTCTGTGGTAACCAAGCTTGCCCCATCGTGTCCAATAGGCTCTTTCACTAGAGCATGGGGCTGCCCCTCACTGCCGTCACTAGCAGCTTCATTACACACCCCTGGGGGCACCCTCCAGGGTTCAGGGATGTGTGCAGGCTCAAGTCAATGATCAGCAGCCTTGCCCTTGCCCTTATCCTGGGATGGACCAGCCTTGTCCTTGCTGCCACCCTGAGCTGGCTTGCTCTGACCTTCCTGCCTCAGGTACGAGGGACACTCATTCCTGAAGTGACCCTTCCCCTGGCAGAAATAACATTCCACCTGACTGATGTCCCGTGAGGTCCCACTGCTGGGCCCAGCCTTGGGAGGACCACCCACCCTCTTGAAGTCAAACTGGGACTGTGGATGTCCCGACTTCGGCGGGGTCCCCCGTCCAGCCCTTCTGTCACGCCCCCTCCTGGACCTTCCTCGACCCCTTGAAGAGGTCTCAGGCCCTCTCGAGGGCGCTGGGCCCCCGTGGCCCGATCCCCTCATGGACTTAACCGGGTTCAGCGGCCTCCTCGTCCCCTGACGAGGGCGCTTACCACCCACGTACTTGCCGCTGAAACACTCATACAACTGGTCCGTCATGGCTGCCCAGCCATGGACCTGTCGCATGTGGATGGTCACATTATCCATGGTGACCGGATCCAGCTGCAGCGACTTGAGAAAGTCGCCCATGGCCATCCGATCTGCGACGAAGAAGCCCTTGGCCATGGCGTCCTCCCTCAGCTTGACGAAGTCTTCAAAGGCGTGGACCACTAGCTGCCCCTTGATGGGCTTGTAGTCCAGGTATTCTTGCTTCAGGTGGGACCCATCTATGGTCCTCTTGTCACTCAGGAACACCTGAGTCGCGTCATAAACGCCGCCCAGGTGTCCCCCGCCGCGTGTCGCTCCCGAACAAACTTGAACAGCCGCCTCGCCGACTGCCTTATGTAGGCACTAGACGCCAGGATGCGAAGCTTGTCACCGGTGTATATCTCCGTGTACAAGTTCATGTCCTCTAACATCCTCTCAGCATCCCGGGGCTGCCAATTGTCCTTGATGGACTGAAACTGGCCTAGCACCGCGTACCCCTCAGCCACGGTCGGTCGCTTAGGCGCCGCTTGATCTGCGGCTGGCGCGTTCTGACCGCCCTGCGATCCTTGGCTCTGATTATCTGGCACCGCAGCCTGGTCTCCCAGCGCCTGGCCGTCCCCGCGTCCATCGCGTCCACCGCGTCCATCGCGTCCATCTCGTCCATCCATCCCAGCGCCGCGCCGCGCAAAGCCCATAAAGCCCGCTTGTTGGTCAATAGCTCCCTCACTCCATGATGGCCTCTGTTCAGATCTGCTACAGCCAGCCAAGTGGCCAAGCAGCAATTAAAGCAATATAAGCTACTGAACAAGAAAGGAAAGTGCCAAGTGTTACCACTCAGGCAAGACCACCACGGCTGGCCCCAGGCGCGTCCTGGTTCTCCTTGTCGCTGTCGCTGTCGCTGTCGCTCACCACAATCAGCTCTGGCACCCTGCTACCCGCTGCGCCGTCGTCGACCCGCTGTCGGCCCGCGATGACAGAATCGTCACCGTTGGTATAGTAGACAGGTGACAACCCGTCGTTGGCACCCCGCGGATTGTATCTTGGCACCTCGTGGTCGCCAAGTGCCTCGTCGCCTAGCCCAGCGACGCCCCTGCTCCCACCTCAAGGTCACTATCGTACCAAGAGGGGCAAACTCTTCCCAACGCGTCACACGAACGCGAAGGGGTTGGGGCAGTTCCTGAAAAGGAACCCTTGCTCGCTCCGGAAACCTGCCGACTCGTGCCGCGCTGTCCTCCGGTGATGGCTTCCGCTGTCGCCCCGACCTCTGCAAGCCGCCTGTAGTGCTCCGCTCCGCGTCGTTCACGCCTAACTGGTCCCGCTGCAACACCCTCGTCGCCGATTACGCCTGCGAAAGTACGTGGTACACCCGCACCCGCTGCTGCCGGCACGAACTCGTGTCGCACTGCACCAGCTGCCTCCGCAGCCTCTCCTCGCCTTGCCGCCAACTCCGCACGCACCCGCTCAGCTACTGCTGTAATCACCGTCTGGATGCCGACCAAACCGTGAAGCTCTTGCTCGAGGTCGTCGATGCTCCGGTGCTCCGGAATGACGATGGTTTGGACGTGTCGCAGAATTCGCTCCCAATCTTCGACCTGGTCGTCGACGAATTGCACGAAGCTGCGATTAACAGGCGGACGATCTGCAAGCAATAAAGATAAATCTCGAACGACACGACGCAATTCAGGCGAAATTGAACCCCCAGCAGACTGCCGAAACCGGAAATTCTGCTGCCGTTGTTCTTCCTGCACCATTCACCACCGGACGAGCTCCTCGCGTCGTCAACGCTGCACACCGCAACCAGCAACGACCCTCCTGGCCGTTCCGCTGAGACTGTTTGTAATTTGAGTTAACGTTCTTAGCAAACGCAATGTGAAGGATATGGTTGCAATGCAGCAATGTGTGAATATGGTTGGAAACGGAGCTTTGTTAAAATTGGATAATGTTACAGCGCTCACACACTTGAGGCTTGTACACGCGTTTGCCAAGTCAAGGCAACACACATGAGGCGGGCTCGCAAGAGATGCCCAATTGGCACTGGCCTATTCTTTATATACTTTAAAAATATAATAACTTACAGCAGAGTGAAATCACTCAAACCAAAGCAAACGCCCAGCTATAAACCTATATACAGAGCCATGTCAAAGCTCTATACTACGATAAGACCAATGGAAACGCCTAACGGGAGGAACCTAATAGCCCTGCTGCACCGCAAAATCAGCCCGCGTACGGCGGAGCATGATGTCAGCCATGGCCCGAGTCAGCGCCACCGACAAGCGCTGACGCCAATATGACGTCCAGGTCCGCGCCGATCATGGGGCCCGCTGGCCCTCCAGGTCCAGCCGGTCCTCCCGGAGCCGGCAACACTCCTTGAAGAAGGCGGAGGTCAGGGGCCCCATGGCCCCAAACTCCTCCAGGACAAAGGGCACCACACGATGGTGCCCGACGTCGCCGTAGGCCAGGAGCTTGGCCCGCTCCGCCCGGTCCGCCGTGTAACCTGCCGTGAGGGAGGCCCCAGCCACGTGGCTAAGAGCCAAGGGCCGCGCCACCGAAACGTCAATAAGCAGATGCCGGCCACCCCCTCAAAGTCCAGCACCACGATGTCAGGCCGGTGGTTGGGGGAATAGAAGGCAGCGCCATCCGCATCCTCGGACCGGATGTTCGCGTGGGGGAAAACCGACCGAATCATGGCAAGCACCACCGTCAGGAGGACAGTGTGCAAATACAAATACCAATTCTGATTCTGTTGGCCCCCCATGCAGGCAAGGTAGTGAGTCCCCGTGGGATCCAGCGGCTGCCCACAGCTACCACAAGGCCGCCCGGCCGGAACAAGAGGCTGCGGGGCAAATAGCTGGTGCCGGAGCGCCACCGAGTAGTGGCTGGGAGCCAAGGCGAATGGGGGGGCCATGGGAAGAGCACGAAGGTACGCCGAGCCCACACTCCGCAAGGAAAGCGAGAACAGCCACGCACGTCCCTGGGCGTTGAGGTCCGCGAAAAGAGCAATCCAATCAGCCGTGTGCAGAATACCCGCGTAGGTTTTCTGGTGTTTATCGATGACGCGAGCAGGGAATGCGGCGGGAGATTGAACGGAGGCGACCGAGGGAGTGCCGCGAGGGAGGTGGCGCTGTACCGCCTGAGCGGCACGGACGGGAGAACAGGCCTGCTGGATCTCAGCATAGGCCTCCTGGATGGCGGTGACGAAGGGCAAAGGGCTGCTGGGGTCCAGGAGGTCAGGCGCTGCCGTTGCCAAAAGGGGCAGGAGCCGGCAGCTTTCCTTCTTTATATACTTGTGCACTGTGCTTTGCTAGCCCTGAGCAGCCTAGGAGGCCTGCTCAGTAATAACACTCCCAGTACAGTATTCACAACCTGTACAGCGCCCAGATCCTATACAGTAGGTCTGCCATACAGGCACAGTGACCACAGAGTACAGTCACCACAGTGATTATTGCATCTGCACCTAGAAGTCCAGGACTAAGCCTGCGGTACCAACAGACCACAGGTTAAGGTTCCTATTTCCTGCGTACGACGTATTAATCCAATACCGTCGTAGGTACAGCACCTAATTCCTGTCAGCCCAGGAATTACTGTCGACCCCATATGTCGTCGGCAAATATTCACGTCCGACTTAGAAGAACAGCCGGCTCGCGCTCGCGCGCGACCGGGAAGTCGGAACGCCATAACTTTCTTGATACTTGTCGGAATGAACTCGTTCCGGTGCCGCTGGAATCGCAGAGATATGCCGAATCAGGATCACGCCAATGCGCTCGGCGTTAACTCCCAGGTTTACTGTGGAGCTCAAGACCCGTCTGACGCCACTAAGGGTTCTGGTACCCCTGATAGGTGCTAGGTGGCCTGTGGTCAAGGCCTTTCTGCAGTTCTGGTGGGCGTATAGGTCGTGGGTGAGCAGGAACAAGACGTCCTCTCAGTGGGTCTTGGACCCTGAGTGTCAGTCTGTGGTCACTCTTTCTTACCCAGGGTCCTGCAGCCGTTATGCTGCCCAGATGGTGAAGGGAGCTGCTGAGACTTGCATGGTGGTGCAGGTCAGCAAGAACTGGTCTGAGCTAGCTCACATGGTGGAGCAGTTCCCAGTCTTTGGGCCCAAGGGCAGGGATGGCCAGAATGGGGGATGGTACAGCCTGTGAGAAGATGGGCTTGGAAGAAGGTTGGGGAGGGAATAAGGTGGAAGCAAGGAGGAGTTGGACTGTGGTGTGAGGGGGGGATTCCAGGATGGATGATGGGGGGAGACTCCAGTCCAATTTTGATGTTCCAGTCCAGAGCTCCAGTTCCAGAATGCTGAAGATTTGACTTCCAGTGTTGCTGTGTTGGATGGTTTTAAGAAGTAGACTAAGATGTGATTATTCTCTTCTGAGGACTTGAGACTAGATGTTTATGAGATAGGAGTTCCTGGTTACAGGGATGTAAAAATCCATCTGCTTTTCCCAAGGGATGGTGGATTTCTGTTAAGGGGACTCGTCACCAAAACACCAAAAAATCAATAAAAATTCAAAACTCACATTAAACCTATGCGAACAATGCCCAAATGGGTTTGGGGACCCAAAGTAGCATTTATGACGATTTGTCGTGCACTTACTTGGGGTATTACCCCCGGCATTTGGCTAAAAATAGCACAAGACGCTAAACCGTTTTTGCCACGCCACGGTCAATAGGAGCATCTGATTGACCTGCCCATACATTCCAAACAAGTTCCCCCTCTCCTCGACCGTTTGAGTTACTAACATGGTTCAGCGGGTCAGGTTTGTGAGAGTTATTAATTTTCCCGCGAAAAAAGACCGTATTTTGGCGGGAAAATTAATAACTCTCACAAACCTGCCCCGCCGACCCATGTTAGTAGCTCAAACGGTCGAGGAGAGGGGGAACTCGTTTGGAATGTATGGGCAGGTCAAACAGATGCTCCTATTGACCGTTGGGCGGCAAGAACGGTTTAGCGTCTTGTGCTATTTTTAGCCACATGCCAGGGGTAGTACCCCTAGTAAGTGCACGACAAATCGTCATAAATGCTACTTTGGGTCCCCAATCACTTTTGGGCACTGTTTGCATAGGTTTAATGCGAGTTTTGAATTTTTATTGATTTTTTGGTGTTTTGGTGACGAGTCCCCTTAAATGTTACTTCTCCTCAAGGGATCAGTAGTGGTTTGTGGAACTAGTGGTTCCAATCTTGAGGGGGAGATATGTAACAAGCAAAAATGATTTGTTGTTACATCCCTTGATTTGTGAACGTTTGGCGTTTATTTGAGGACTTATGGATCAGTATTGAGAATTATGAGATTTCTAAGGCGGAGGTACTTGGAACTTAGACTTTGTCAACCGACTGTCAGGAGCCCTCATTGGTCGTGGCCTGATCCACGTGGGGCTATGGTTTGTTGATCGGTACTACCAAGTCTTAAATGATCCTTTGGGACTTTAGTGCTTACTACAGATCTGAGATCTCACGAATAGATTCTGGTAGGCTGATTGTGGTGTTGTTCTGTTTTGTGTGACTAGGATGGATACGAAGATCTTGTTGAGAATTCCATGATTCTGAGATTGGTTCCCTTCAGGCTAAGGTTGAGGCTAGTTCGACAATCACGTCGATATCATGGACGTGGGGTCGCCATTGTCACTACGTTGGTTTTGATCCATCATGGTATAATAAAGCTTGTCTTTGTTGTCCATTCATAAAGCTCCTTGGCGTCTAATCACCAAGAAAATGTCCTCAAATGAGGACATTTTCTAGCATGGATACCATTTGTAATAACTAACACATGTCAACACATCCATGGGTACGGTATGGAACCATGTTCATTTATGATATGTTCAATTATTAAGAGTTGCAATGCTTAACATCCATGAAATATGCTCATTGTATAATTGTTTACGATTTATGAATGCAGGGGGGTCGCTACGCGAGTGACCAAATAGCACTCAAGTCAACAATATGCCAAGAAAGAAGGCATGGCCAGGTCATGGCTGGTCCTGAAAATGCACCCAGGGTGCCCACAACATGTCTATGTTACACCCTCGCATTCCTAGACCCTGCAGCCTGCCAGGGGGGGGGCACAAAATGAACTGGCAGCCAGGGACCATGGTGCAGGCCAAACAGCAGGTGTAAAGCTAGCTCAGTCCAAAGAGTGAAATATGATGCAAATACTTGCCAAGGTTAGGTCCATGATCGTTAGTAGAGGCTCGGCTGCCACCACGGTGCTAAACCATCATGTTGAACCCTTACGTTATATATGAAACATATACTGCAAAGAGGCACAAGTTGTAGCACAAGCACAATGTAAACATGACAAGCTCAAGTTTCCAAGCCAGTCTTGATCACTTGGACATGAGTTGAAGCATTAGAAACATATGGGCAACATACCAGCAAGCCTTGAAAAACTTCTCAGCAACAAGGCAGTATATGTGTTGAATCAAACTACCACATCGCAATTAAGCACAGCGACTTCTACTTGCTGCTGTTTTGATAACGCAAGGCCGTTTACCTTTTCAGTGACGCAACGGGAAAAGAAAGTACCGCCCAGCAAACCTCCGTTATCCCCCGGACAATGGACATAAACGTAATCAAAACCACGAAGTTGGGCATTGAAAGCAACCGGAATTATCACGTCTGCGGGAGTTATAGGTTACAATCCGCTTAACACGCTTACTTAGAAGGATGCGGTTGAGAATGACAGTCGGATCCTTGTTCTTTACGTGCGCCCAGGCCGCCAGCTGCGCGGGCCAGCTCAAGAAATATATATTAAAGGACGGTGACGCGTGGGAAGCACCAAGCCTTGCGGCAAAAGAAAAATATGGCTCGCGCTCGCCCTGGTTTTCGCCAGGCGCGACTGCGACATCACGACGAAAAAATAGAGACTCTTTGACGCATGCAACTGCCCAGGTCCCTCTTCTCCCCATGTCGCCCATAAGCCCAGAAGCGTACCATAACCCATACTCGCGATATCCGCAGCGCCTGGGCGGAAAAAGAAATTGTAAAACCGAACTGCGAACTGACCTATCATGCGATCTACGTAGCTCTCAGATTTTCTTCAACAATGCCAAAATCCGTTCATGAACAAAATTTTCGACATATACAAAGCACCTGCACGTGAAGAATAGCATCTTCGAAATCACTAGATGACGATCTAAAATGCTGTCTTTGTCCGGGGCAAAATAATGCCCTATAACATTCAGGCAAGCCTCGGAACTGGCACGACCCCATAGCCGCCACTCGACAAAACACTCGATTGCATTGCGATGTTCTTGCTATTGTAGGTACTTTTCGTCGCCTCATATTTTCCAGGTACGGTCGACCCCTGTCGACCCCAGGGGCTTGGCGCGCTCAGTACCTATCCCAGTTTCGCGCCAAAACCCACCAAGTGACCCTAGGACCAAATTTGGCGCCAAAACCGCGCCCCTGACCCCCCCCGTCTCAAACGAGGACTATGTCCTCAAATGAGGACATTTGGTTTTTGGACATTGGTACTAGACTACTTGCAGTTCCACAGAAGGCGTCTAGGGCACACGCTTGTCGTTGTGTCTACAAGGGGTTGTGGTTCCTTTAATCACGTCGCTGTGGAATCTTCACCTCAACGTTGCCTGGATACTTGAAGTTCTATGACCCAAGAAAGCAACGCAGGTAAAAGTCTAAAGATCTTTCGTAGTGGACTATGGATGATGTGGATGATCATTTTTAGTTGTTACAACATGCTGACGTTGTATCATGGGCGTGTGCCCCTAAGTCTGCCTTCCTGCAATATCACATAATATATCATCTAGATGTGTTGTTGGGAACCTGACTATCTATATATCCCAAACTGGAATGGTTGACATTCAACTATGGGATGAAACCCTTGAAAAACAATTACTAGGAACTGCATTTTTTGTGCTATGTTTGCTACATCTGTCACCTATTTGTCATGCAAACAGTCTGAATTTCTTGTGGGCAGTTAACATAGATGTTTTTATGAGCTGTGCAAAGTTCTAGGCTTAACTGAGATCATTGATATAGGCACCCATGTGTTGGAACCCTTGGAAAACCAAGAAAAACTGCATTTTGGGGGGGGGGGTCGCTAGCATCAGTCACCATTTTGTCATCCAACCAGCCTGAAACTTTGTGGGCATGCTGCATGGGATCGGTGTTTAGAACATGTGCAAAGTTCCAGCTCCAACTGAGCTCATTTGGAGTCATTATGTATGCATATGTGTGATAAAACCTTTGAAAAACCATGAAAAACTGCATTTTGGGGGTATTTATGCTAGCATTTGTCACCTATTTGTCATCCAACCAGCCTGAAACTTTGTGGGCATGCTGCATGGGATCGGTGTTTAGAACATGTGCAAAGTCCCAGGCCCAACTGAGTTCATTTGATGTCTTTATATATGCATACATGCCAGAAAGTGCTGCAAAATACGGTATTTTTTGCTAGCAAATGTCACCATGTTACCATGCTGCCGACTCCCCAAAATTTTTTTGACCACATGGCATCATAAGATATCTGATAAGGAACCTTGGTGCCAAATTTGAGGTCAAACTGACCATTATTCATTCTCCAAATAATTTCCAGGGGAAGAAAATGGGTTTTCGGATTGATGTGTGTGTCAAGACATGTCACGGTGGCACGGTGGCACGGTGGCACGGTGGCACGGTGGCACGGTGGCACGGTGGCACGGTGGCACGGTGGCACGGTGGCACGGTGGCACGGTGGCACGGTGGCACAGTGGCATCCCACGTTAGGCAGTGCTTGTGGGCAATATAACATTAGTATTGGACGTTATGTTACCTCGTGACACCATACAAAATCATAAAATGGTAGTTTTATGGTGGCACGGTGGCACGGTGGCACGGTGGCACGGTGGCACGGTGGCACGGTGGCACGGTGGCACAGTGGCACCCCACGTTAGGCAGTGCTTGTGGACATTATAACATTAGTATTGGACGTTAGGTTACCTCGTGACACCATACAAAATCATAAAATGGTAGTTTTATGGTGGCACGGTGGCACGGTGGCACGGTGGCACGGTGGCACGGTGTCAAAACATGATGAGACACTTACCTCCTAGCTTTGGACCTAAGGGAGGTACAAAATAACAAAGTTGAAAAAAAGTCAAATTGTACTAGTGGTGGAGTATAATTCCAGTTGTGCTTAGGGTTTGTCCGATGGACTGAACATCATTCCGTCTGGACAATATTCGTAACTGCCAAATGTCACGCACCGGAATATTGCGCAAGCCACCAAGGCTTTGCGCCCCAAAGTCTTGCGCCTGAACCTAACTCAGGTCACCTAAGACTGTCACTCTAGAAATTCAGGCCTTTCCGGCGCGGCGCTCCACACCGGCCCAAGGAACAAAGACTGCGGCCTATTGAATCGGAACCAACCAAACGTCGGTAACGATTCCGATTACGGCAACCGCGTAACTTCTTGAGTGCACGGACGTGACAGCTGTCGCGTTTGCGTGCCATTATATCCTAGCCTATCACTTGGAAGGCATATCCATAGCAATAGAGTACTCATGTGTGTGATCCCGCCTCCCCCGCGCGCGGGGGAAGGCTGGCCCGGCACCCGTGCTCCTCACCTTTAAGTACATGGCGGACAAGCTGGCGTTCCTTAAATGCCGCAAGAAGCTCTCGGAGACTCGCTTCACGCTGGGCGACGACTTGACCTTGGCCCAGCAACAGCGGCGACGCGAGCTATGGCCGACCTACCTTCAGCTCCGGCAGCGTGCAGGGGGGAAGCCGGTATACTGGAGGGGGGCGGTCATCCACGTTGACCACAAGCCCTGGCAGGCCCCTCCTGCCACCCCAGACTATAGGGAATATACCAGTAGTGCAGATTAGATAGGCTTAGCCTTTGCAAGTGGCCCACGCGCATGTGCGCCCATAATGGCCCCCATGGATGATGCTTTCAGTATTTAGCCGCGCCCAGCCTACAATGGGACCTCCCATGGATGATGCATTAAGAATTTAGCCATGCGATGCCTATGCAGGGAGTTACTCTCTGCTGAGATGCCATGTGTACACCAACTATAGCCTAGCCACATACCCTCCACCCCATATGCCATGCAGGCCTTCTAGGCCCTCTCCTCAAGCTCCCCCTGGGTGCCTGTGCTTGTTAAGGAGGCATGAACCATCATGGCGGTGCAGGTGCACCTTGTGCACCCAGAGCAGGTGACAGTTGTACATCCTCCACCTGCAGGTTGTAGCCCTGATTGTATTACAAACCCATAGATGCCCCTTTCTCAGGGCTATGTGTTACATATGCTCCCAACGGAGCTATGATTTTAATTAATTAATGTGTGTGATCCACTATATTCCCCCCCACTTTTTAGCTCGAAAATGGGAAGAGCCAAAAAGTAAAAAAAAGAGGATCACATAGGAAAAAAAATTCCCACGGCAGGACCACACATGCTTTTCAAATAGGCTAAGCAATAACCTCTTAAGTGCTTTTTCAAGGATAAGCATAATCCTCTCTATGGCTTTTTCAAGGAAAAGCCTAATCCTCTTCATAGCTTTTTACAGGATAAGCTATCCTAGACTTCCAAGTGCTCGACCCTGCAAGCACCTTGGGTATACCTCCGGCTCGGGCTGGCCTAACTGAACCCGCCAAGGGTTGTTCTCTCGTTAAAATCCAGTGTGATGCAGGTCACGGACATGCTTGGCCGCCAACCTCATGACAGGCAATTCCGTAGCCAACCAGCTGTAGAATAAAACCATGATGCTTTATATATTTGGAAAGCAACCAAAATATACACATTTAATTTCAAAAGACATCGACAAGAATACAAGTGTTGTCTAGTCGTATAATGTCGTAATTGTGCGTCACTGTCCGAATAAGGCTAAGCGGTTTTTGATAACCTAGCAGGCCTCGGGTGACGCCACACTGCTCCGCTTGGCTTACGGCTGGCAGTGTCCTAGCGCCCCCTATCCTGTCTACCTATCCCGCTTACCCCAGCTATGGCTCACTGGCCAACGACGACCGGGTTCCTTCCCGAGTCTCGCCCACAATATACACATAATCTTGACGAAACCAAACAGTTATCACTTTCGTCAACCAATCTCATGACAATTACTCATTGCAACCACTCTCGGGGGCTGCTCCGGATTGTTCCACTAATAAACCCCTTGACGACAACCCCAAGTTGTGAAGGAGCGTAACGAGCGAACAACGACCACCATGGCCGCTGCCGTGCTCCTAAATACCTCCAAAAATCCCGGCATCCATGCGCTGTCGCATTTGCCAGCAAGCCGCCTGACATTCAAACATGCATCAAACATCATG
This sequence comes from Mesostigma viride, assembly GCA_009746045.1. Lineage (NCBI taxonomy): Eukaryota > Viridiplantae > Streptophyta > Mesostigmatophyceae > Mesostigmatales > Mesostigmataceae > Mesostigma > Mesostigma viride. The sequence continues at coordinate 1,137,613 of RPFO01000114.1, read as the reverse complement.
ACTGGATGACCTAATATGACTGAATCAGGCAGCCATAGCCAAATCATCATCCACTCTCACAACGTGTTGAGCACATGCCTCGTGGGAACGGAGGTGCTGGGTTTTCATTCCATAACGCGTGCAATACTGAAAGAAAGAGGCACGTGTAATGCAAGGCTTGGATAGGTTGAGTGATCCATGAGCTTACATGCAGGCAAAGATGACGCTGGATCGAATGCATGCTAGCAAATGGTGGCAAGATGCTAACAACACATGATTATACACCATGATTATTATGGGCACCTAGCTGATCTTCTTGCACAATCAACGCAGTATAAACCATCAACATCCAATCCTCACGATATATGCACGGCTTGACGACGTATACAGCACCTAAATACTGCACAACTGCAACCTGCTATGGCTGACATGCAAGCAACGTCGAGTAGGATGGCGGTCTTAGAGAGGCTGGGCAGAGGTCGGCAGAAATAAGTGGAAAACTGGCAGAAACTAGGTAGAAACACGATATACTTACGCCTGCAAGCACTATTGAGCCGGTGGCAGAGGCCATTTCCAGGAAAATACAGCATACCGTAGCAATAGCCACGGTCACGCCTTACGCTATTTGCAGGCACCATCATGCCCGGAGCTACCCAATAAAAGTCTGCACAAATCTCGGTTTAGCCGAGAGTCCGGGCGTTCGGAATGAATAAACATGTGTTAAGAAGTCGAAACACCATGGAAATACCAAGCATGGTGCCGCAGCAGACCCGAGTCTTGACGTAATAATATGTATGCTGGTTTCCAGGGTTTCCGCATGAAAGTTGGGTGAGAAACTGGAAAAAACTACGTTTCCTTTGCCCCAGTACCTCAACAAACTCGTAGAAACCTAATTATCGACCTTTGAACGCATCATCATGGTCGTGCCACCCAACAGCCACTGAAATTCGCGCGAAAACTGGCGAGATCTACCTGCCGCCATCGCCGTCGTCTTCACCTTCGTCCCGCGAAAACGCCTGATTTCAGTGGTACATATTTGTTTGCAGCTGTCACAAAAAAAATACCAAAAATACCAGGATTTTTTCTTGAATTCTATGAGATGTTTCTGACCTATGTTGAAAGTTTCAGACCAAAAATCGCATGTTTAATAGGTTTGCCACGTGTCAGATTACAACGCGATACATCGCGTTCTAACCCTACAACGCGATGTATCGCGTTGTAAAAAAACACGGGTTAAGCAACACACCACCTCCACCACCTCCGCCGTTGCAGCACAGCTCCAGCAGCAGAAGCTCGACCTCCGCGAGGAGGCCGAGCTCGCCAAGCGCAGCCTTAACGTCATACTCAAGAACTTCGACATGGACGGAAGGTGAGAATTCCGAGAAGCTTCATTGCATTGGCACGTGCGTTTGAGAGCAAAATCCTTGATCGCATTGGCCTTCTTGGTGAGATTAAGCTGGTCGCCCACCGCCCTCCCCGCGCGCGGGGTAAGGCCGGGGCGCCCCCGCTTCTTCTCAGCCCAGCGGACAAGATTTCGTTTCTCAGACGCCGCAAGCGGCTCGAGAACACTCCCTTCACCGTGGACGACGACTTGACCCCGGCGCAGCAACAACGGCGACGGGAGCTATGGCCGACCTACCTCCAGCTCCGGCAGACCAAGGCGGGCCAGCCGGTGTACTGGAAGGGGGCGGCCATCTACGTCGGCCACAAGCCCTGGCACGCGACCCCAGCGACCACCGCGGCCCCAGCGATTCCAGACGCCCCAGCTTAGGGGAGTACAGCAGTAGTAGTGTAGAATAGTTAGACAGTGGCCTTGTACATGCACGCCTACTACAGGCACTATACCAGCTGACTTATGAACCTTAATTAGTCATGTACATGTGTGCCCATGAGGCGCCACACACCAGATGATGCCTAGCTTTATTATTTAGTTATGCTGTGACTACGCAGAGAGCCACTCTCTGCTGAGAAGCCATGCCTTAGCTTTTGTATTTTCTGATTTGGCACGCCGCAAAGGTGAAAACCATTTGCGTTCAGTGCCGGTCCGCGGAAAACGCGATCTGCAAATGAATCCAGGCCGGAATCGAACTGGGGACCTCTCGCACCAACTTTTGCTGACTGTAGGACGGACGTCTCCTCGGATCCTAAGGCATCGCCAGCTGAAACCTACAGGAGGAAAAAATGGTTTCGACTTAGGACTTAGGTTTTTTGCAAAACTTAGCCCTAACCGGGAGAAGACAAGTCTGCGGGGGCTGAGATTAAATAAGAGGTACCTTGAAATTAAATAAGAGGCGTGCCTCTATGAATATATAGTTTTGGAGGCGAGTTTCTGTTGGCGTTAAGTCGTAGTATTGTACGACTGATAGATTGGTAGTGCATTGGTGGTACTGCACGACGGTATTGGACGGAGTTCCCTGAATCCCGGTCTGGCAAGCGGATTTTGCATCTCACGGGTACATCTCACGGGTACATCTCACGGGTACACGACGCGGCACGAAAATGGCTCGCAGAAAAGCTAGGAACCTAGGCGACTATTTGGCGCCGCGTCGGTCGTGACGTTGTTTACTCCGTTGGATCTGCATCTACGGCGTTCGTGGGTTGTTTCGAAACCCGGTCGATGAGATTTAACGGAGAAGTCGGGTATATAACTGATCCTTTTTTGACAACTTTGTGAAAATGTAAAAGTCGAAATGAATTAAACGGCTTGACATGTTGTCGACTTGTCGTCCAATACTACAAGTTAACGCCAGTCGGGGTAAAATTGGCTCTTTTTTAGCAAATTTAGCAAATTAGCAAATTAGCGGAGGCCGGGGGGCGAGATTAATTAAGAGGTACCTTGAAATTAAATAAGACGCATGCCTCTATCGAGATATATGTTTGGAGGCGAGTTTCTATTGGCGTTAATTTGTACTATTGTACGACAACTGTCAAGGGTGACGGCATGTACTGAAATCGCGGATACTTTCTAGATCGATTGCGCATTCGACGGTTAAAAGGCAGAGCTGCGGTTGAAAGTACTGTACGTGGGGGGGGGACGGTGTTACAACGGGGGGGGGGACGCATTTATGGGGGGGGGGGGACGGTGTTACAACGGGGGGACGGTGTTACAACGGGGGGACGGTGTTACAACGGGGAGACGGTGTTACAACGGGGGGGCGAGATTAATTAAGAGGTACCTTGAAATTAAATAAGACGCATGCCTCTATCGAGATATATGTTTGGAGGCGAGTTTCTATTGGCGTAAATTTGCTGTATTGTACGACAACTGTCAAGGGTGACGGAAAGTACTGAAATCGCGGAAGTGTCGCGGAGACGTTTCTACTTTCTAGATCGATTGCGCATTCGACGGTTAAGAGGCAGAGGTGCGGTCGACTGGCAGTACTGTACGACGGTGTTGGACGGAATTTCCGGTTAGCGATGCGGTCTAAAGCTTTGCATGTCACGTTGTCGGATCTTAGCCCTTGCGTCGCGCTATGCTGTGGCGAACTTTTTCTCCGCCGTCAGATTGCACCGTCGATGAGCGTCGATGCTCGTCGATGAACCCAACGCAAGCCATGTGACGAAAAGAAGTAAAAATTGGTGCGGCGGCCTCCAAGGCTGAGTTTGGTCAAGTACGCAACTTGTAGCCCGGCGACTCCACGTAGAGCAGTCCGCAGGTAGTCCGCCGGCGTTAATTTGTTAATTTGTTAACTGGGGACAACCTAGTCGGTGTAAAATTGTCGGTGCCAATCGAAACTCGCGTCCAAAAATATATCTGGACAGAGGCATGTCTCTTATTTAATTTCAAGGTACCTCTTAATTAATCTCGGGCCACGCCTCGGGCTATAAGTTTGCAAAAAAAAAGTCTGTAAGTCGGGGCAAAGGTGAATACAACAAAAATTTGACACCTACAGTCCAACCGCAAAAGTTCTCCTTTCCGGGGCGTGATGCAAGCCATTCGGATTTTGCATAGCCATGTTCATCTTCCCTCCCCATGACAGGCTCCCCCTTAGATGGGCATAGCTTGATAGATCATGGGGGTGCAGGTGCCCTGGTGCACTTCGAGCAAGTGTCGTTTACATTCCCACCCTTGCAGGAAGTAGCTTAGAATGTATTAAAAGCCATATGCCCCATTCTCTGGGATATGTGCTACATTTACTCCCAACCGAGTTATGTTCCTAATTAATTAATTAATTAATTAATTAATTCCTTCCTTCTTGTTTGACAAGCAACACAGGAAGAAGCTTAAAATCCTCCCAACAATGTGCTGGAGTAGAAAAAAACTGTTCATGTAGCTCACATGGAGTTACCGTGGTGGAAGAGTGCCGGTGGTCACAACCTGGACACCCTCCAGTGGTGTCAATCGTACTACCATTCCTACTAGACTGAGGCAGCTGCCGCCAAACGTCAGCATAAACTAACCCCACCATGATTTACCCATCAATGTGGAAGGGTGGCCCACATAGCACCTGCTTTCGCCACATCTGAATCTTGCATGGCACTGGTCACAACCAAACTGGTGCCATGATGTGGGATCAACCTGGTGACTAGATCCAAGGAGCATGTTTGCTTTCTTTCCATGGTGAGCGCCGCGCATCCCAGCCACACGGCGCATCTGGTGAACCGCTCACTTGTCGTGGAAGCAAGGCCGCTCACTTGTCGTGGAAGCAAGGTGCCTTGCCCTCCAGACCCAGGGTGCCGAACATGCGTGCATCCGCGCTAAACTCTGCAGGGTAAGGGAGAAGGGGGGGCAGGGGGGGGGGGGCAAGAAGGGGGGGAAGCAACGATGGAGCCAAGGCAGGCACGACGCATCAGGTCACAGGTGACGTTGCACAGAGCGCTGGCACCCGACACATGCCAACACACACGGCCAAGCACGACAGGCAACGACTGGCCCACGGCAAGCCTCCCAGACAAAGGCAACGCGAATCCCAGACAAAGCCACCCCGTACTTGCTGCTGGCGCAGACGACATGCTCACGTTTGGCAAGAGAAGGGAGGATAATGCTGGAGGCGCGGCAACACGCAACCACGGGGGCACCCTGCCCTCTAACCCATTCAACGCGCGCTTGGGCCCTCAAGCTAGAGCTACGCAGGGCAACCGCTTGGGCAGCGCCTGGACACGTGACCGTTGGGAGCCATGGGAGGCCACCCTATCGTCGTCACCAGGCATGGATGAAAGGGCCACCGGCGACGGCCAATACGCCGGGTGCTGTCGGGGATAACCGCCGCGCGTGCAACTCCCACGTGCCACATGCGTGCGCATGATTCCACAGACAAACGCCAACCATGACATCCCTTCACCACATGGCCGCACGGCACTTGGCCAGGCGATGGCCAGGCGTGGGTCATGGTCACCCCGCCTAGAGGCATTACTTACAAGGGCATGTGCCCCCCTTGTACGCCTCCTTCACTACATACACGTGCCTTCACCACATACACGTGCCTTTACTACATTCATCCGATGGCGCCCGTCACTAGAGGCGCGAGCCCTTCATTAGCTATCCATGTCTCCCTTGCCCCCTCACCTGGGTTTGGCGTGGTCAGCAGCTTGTCGCCCGTGAATATGCTGTTGGCCCCCGCCATGAAGCACATTGCCTGCTCGGCCAGGGAGAGGGTCACCCGGCCCGCGCTCAGCCGCACCATGGAGGTGGGCATGACGATGCGCGCAGTCGCGATCATGCGGCACAGGTCGTGCCAGGGGAGGGGGACCAGCTCCTCCAGGGGGGTGCCAGGATTGGGCACCAGCGCGTTCACGGGCACGCTCTCTGGGTGCTCCGGCAGCGTGGCCAGCGTGTGCAGCAGGCCCACGCGGTCCTCGTGCGTCTCCCCCATACCGATGATGCCCCCACAGCACACGCTAATGCCCGCGTCCCGCACGCGCTCCAGCGTGCGCAGGCGGTCCTCGTACGTGCGTGTGCTGATCACCTGGGGGTGGGGGAGGGGGGAAGGAATCCGATCCGGAAGGTAACCAAGCGAGCGGGGCAGGAATGGCCAAGGAGGGATGCTGCAATATGAAAAAAGAGCCACCTCTTTTCCCTTTGTTTCCAAAGGGTTTGTTTCCCAAGGGTCCCGCGGGCACCATCCTACCATGCACGGGCGCACCCATCGGGGCTGCCTTGCCTGCTGCCCTTTGGCCAGTACATAGGCAACCTCAACCATACCCACAAGGGCTCTGTGGGCAGCCTTGGGACAGGGAGTTCTGGGCTTCCACCGCGCGCTAGGAAAGGCAGAATTTCATGTCCTCGCTTTGTTTCAGAAAACACGTCCAGCGCGTCGGGGGTCGGCTATCCATGCACCCCCACATGTGCAACTTGGCGATACGTCATGTGCGGTGAGTAGAAGCGGGAAGACATATATTAGGCTGGCCAGGACAAGAGGAAGGGAAGGATGTCAACTTAGCAGGTTGCAGGTGCACGCGGCGTGAACTATGCCAGCTTGTGCCGGTGGCCGCACGAGCACTACGGAGCCATACCCATCAATCCCACATCCACCCTGGGGTACCACTCAGGGCTGGTGTCCAGGTTGTTTTCCATGAAACAGCCGGCACAGCTACTACTAGGGTGCCGTGGCCCCGCTCACCTTGGGGTAGAACTCAGGGCTGGTGTCCAAGTTGTGGTTGTAGGCGGTGAGTCCTGCCTGCTTGAGGGCGACGGCCTGCTCTGCCGTCAACATGCCCAGCGTGCAGCACACCTCCATGCCCATGCCCCGCACGCCTGACACCATCTGGTGGGGAGGGGGAGGGGAGGGGAGGGGGGCACAGGCCACACTCTGACGTCAGCAGCGAGTGCAATGCAACAACCGTGCGGCCATGGCTATGCAAATACATCCCAACTCTTGCTTGCTGCCTCTCTCAATGCATGCTTGCTTGCTGCCCCTTGCTGCCCAGCTTTGCCAGAGTCCACAGGGTTCTGCCAAACACGCAAGGGGCACCTATCATGCGCCCGTTCATCCCAATACTTGAAGAGTGGTGGAGGATGGTGAAGGATGGTGGAGGATGGTGGAGGATGGTGGAGGATGGTGGAGGATGGTGGAGGATGGTGGAGGATGGTGGAGGATGGTGGAGGATGGTGGAGGATGGTGGAGAATGGAGGATGGGCAAGGATGGGCAAGGATGTGCAAGGGATCCTTGGATACGCTGGTCAATGGCTGATGGAGTGTGCGACCACCCATCATTAAATTAAATTATAACATGAACCATCATGAAAGCCCCAAATACGTATTAAGAACACAAAAAAATGGTTGTGAAAACGTTCCCATGTTGTACATCACCAGCCACTCTCAGTAGCACCACCATGACATGCCATCTCAGCATCCAAGAGAGCATATCAAAACTTCAAGGAGCTTGGGATGACAGCTGCTGTAATAACGGAGCACGCATGCAGGGTTCGCTGCTGCCATTAGTCTATGGCTGCCTGCGCGCGATATCAAGAATAACTGTGAGAAAGAAAAAGTGGCAACCGATGACGGGACATCTCACCTGGAGAATCCTCTGGAACTGGTTATCGCTGACTGTAGACACTTCTCGCCACGCCGCGCCCATGCAAAACCGGGTGGAACCGGCTTCCTTTGCACGCTTGGCTTGCTCCAGCACCTCTTCTATCTTCATCAACGGCTCCGCGTCGACCTCGGTCTCGTACCGGGAACTCTGCCATAGCGAGCAACGGTCCGTCAGATGCATCAATGAGCTGTTAATAATTTTATTAAAAAAACAGGGAATTGTTCACATTAGATTACTTTACTAAATTTGCGATGCCGTAACGCGCCAATCGGTCAATACCTGCGAGCAGTATTTGCAATCCTCGGAGCAACCCCCAGTCTTAATGCTCAAAAGGGTGCACTTCTGCACCTCCTTAGCGTCAAAGAAACGGCGATGCATGGAGGCCCCCTGATATATCAGCTCCATGAGCGGTTGGTTGTAGATGGCGGCAATCTCCTCGCGTGTCCAGTCATGGCGCACCAGGGGAGCGTCGTCGCTAAGAGGTAGGCTGAACGTCTGTGCTGTTTCCAGAGCAAAATCGGCGGCCACATTGACGGAGAAAGACTTGTCCTTGCCCTTTCCGGGGAACGAGAACGCAGACATGATAAGGCGTCCGTTGCCTGCATTAGCGGTGTTGGCACCAGCAACACTTTTGGCAGATGCACCAGAGGGCACAGGGGTTCCCCCCAACCAGGACGACCGACGGGCTTGCGGCAGATCCCCGCATGGCTTGAGCAATTTACCAACTACGCAGACGGCCGATGCAGTGGAGGCTGCCATTTTTGCAAGGAACCCGAGGCTGCACTGTCTAGGGCCGAGGCCGGCTATGGAGGCCAACTGGCCAAAACGCCCAGGTCACATTGATGACGTCGGTGCCTGCGGGCAAGTCGACGAAACCGCAGTAGCACGGTTCGATATTTTGCAGGGACGACCTCCGCGCGGCGCCAGACAGCTCAGCCTGGACACCCTCGCACGCTGCCCAGGAATCTTCCCAATTTCAGTCCTGTCGACTGATACTTGACTTATCGTATCTATGCCGTACAAATATCTTTAATAATCTCACATGCCTAGTACGTTGTCGTCCCTCACCGAGTACCCACCACCATTTTGGCTCACTAGACCTCGTTCCTGTTTATAAGTTTATAATGATATGGTACTAATTTAGTAGGTACTACCGAGTATCTTCAACATGACTCATTGAAGTGCGGTCCCACATGGAGGTGCGGTCAGCGGTGTGGAGCGCATGGAAATTTGCAGAATGATGGGCGTGACCGATGATGATGGGCGTGGTGACAGCATGGACGTGCTTCGCTTCCTGGAAATCTAGAATTTCATGTTGCAAGTCCACGAACCAAAAAATCAGCAATCCCTCCGAACGTCATTAATTCATGCGAGTAAAATTTTTTCATTTAATATATATGCTTGGAACCTGGTAGTCTTCTGCATTGGGCCTCACTGTTCGAACGGTCGGACCTTTACTTTGGTAGAGTTACGAAGTTTTCTCTGCTTTGCTGTGCAATGCCAGCATGCCCATATTAGCCAAGGAATAAGGACTGAGGACCTTACGAACGACAAACTCTGCCTAGCAACTTCGTGATGGCTGAAGGCATCTTGTTGTCTTCTGGCTAGTATTTCAGGGTTTGGCGTTACTGGCGAAACTCTTAACTTTTACTTTTTTTCAGGAATGGATAAGATTAAGCTGCTTTTCTCAGGTGCCGATGAACCTGCCGAAGAACCTGGCACCTTGCAAAGACCCGCAAGCTTTGCCGACTCACTCCCAAGCTTTAAATCTTGGTTACCTGGGCTAGAAGCTGGCAAGGACGCCGGGTCTGCTTCGGATGCTGCCGGAAGTAGCTCCGCACCGGGTGGATGGCAAAGCCTAAAGTAAGTTCGTATTCTAGTCAAGCATATCTAGATGGAAATCATATCTAGCTGGTTGGTTGGGTCTGTAGTTTACCTTCCACGTTTAGCCGCGCGAATCCAAGCAATCTGTGGAATCCGTTATTCATAGGTATCGTCGACCTTTTTGTCTGTCGACCCGAAGTCTCTGCTGGTGTGGCACCTCTGCGTTCCTTGGCATTTGCGCGCGTGCGCGTAGATCAAGGCTATCATCTGGGCAGCTATACCTGAGTGATACCTCTCGCTGTACTGCTCACGTTTAATGTTTTTCCCGTATAGGACCACGCTGTTTTAACCCAATACCGCAGTACCATGCTGGTGAAGCTAATGCCACAGGCTGGCGAAAAAGCCGTGGCCATTAAAACCGTGCGCCGCATGTACATGCTCTACCCATAAGTAGATGGAGAGGCCCCAGTCACCATTGATGAAGATGCTCTACCCGGTATTGATGGAATGGCTTACCCAGTAATTTTGGAGCGTTGCATCTGTGAGCCTTCTGTAAACGTTGGTCTTTGCGGCAACATTATCCTGAGCCACTAGTAGCTGGGCTGCATTACAAGTTCACACACCTGCCTTGCCAGTTTAAGATCTGTCTCAGGTCCCACGCTAACAGGTGTCAGGACTTTTTGACAAGGGATGGGCCTTTTTTACAGTATGACCTTTTCAAAGTATTGTGTCTGTTGTGTGTGTGGTTGTGAGTGTGTATGTGCGCTGCATGGCTGTTGCACGTCGTGTGACGTATACAGAGCCATGCGGGTTTGCATGCCTGCAATGCGTGGCGAAGTTCAGCCTGGCCCAGGCACATGCCCTTCACCCCATGCTCGTGCCTCTTGCCAAGCGTGGCATGATACATTGCCACCAGCCACCATCCCAACCATGATCCCGTCCCTGTGTTCTTTTTAGGTTGCACTCCTCTCTTCTGTCCCCTCTTTTCTTTCTTCTCCGTTTCCCTCTTCTGCCCGTGCTCTTTGCTCGTCCCTGTTCCCTGCTCCCCTTCTCTTGCCCATTTCTCATTCCTTCTCCCTGCATTTGTTCGTCTCTTCTCTCACTCATAGTGTCCCGTAACCCCCCCGCCATCGTGGGACCCCGACTCCCCCTCCACCTGCACCCCTGCCCCCCTGCACACCCCACCCATGCAACACCCCCTCGTGGTCGCCCCTGCATGGTCGCCCCTGCATGGTCGCCCCTGCATGGTCGCCCCTGCATGGTCGCCCCTGCATGGTCGCCCCCGCATGGTCGCCCCCGCATGGTCGCCCCTGCATGGTCGCCCCTTCATGGTCGCCGCTGCATGGTTGCCAGGACCAAGCTGGGTATGCAGCCGGCGGCGCCGCCGGAGCCGACGGGCATCGCGGCGGTGAGCGCGGCGGCCAGCGCGCACCTGAGCAAGTTCAAGGCGTATGTGAGCAACGCAGTGGAGGAGCAGGCGCCCTCCATTGCGGTGGTCGCGCATACGCACTCGTCGGAGCCCGGCTTTGTGGAGGAGATGGGGGAGAACTTCCGCCTCAACCGCAAGCAGGTGAGGGGGGCGCAGGGTGCCCGCCCTAGCCTGCCAGTAGGTGAGATGGGCGCAGGGAGCGCCTGTGAAAGAGCATTCTACGGGACAAGGGGCCACAACAACGCCCCCTGGACCATGGTGCGTGATCGGGGGTAGTGGGTGCAAGTGCTGGCCATGACATGCCCTACGCACGGCATTCCACCTTGCGTTGCATGGTACCAAAGAAGTGGGCCCCGACACCCTCTTGATGGTGGAAGGCGGGGAGAGGGACGGGGCCGGGGGGAGTTGCTAACAACAAGATGTCCCGGAAGGCGCATGGCTTGGGCCGCTTGTTGGTAACGGCAAAGCATGCCAAGGGGTGTCGCACGGCGCGGGTGGCGCTTGCTCTCCATGCAGTGGGTTGAGTGCAGTCCCTCTTTGGCGGCCTGTTGTGTGCTGTGGGCCGTAGGCACTCCTTGGCATCGTGTGGGGCAGCCCCTCCACCGCTCGTGTGCCCACTCATGCGTCGCTTGCATGCTAGACCTCTCACCCTGCTCGCGCACCTGCGTAGGGGCATGGCCGTCGATAAGGCAACCTATCCATGAACCATTGCGTGACCCATGCGTGCCGTGTTCGCCCTCTTGTCCCACCCGCTGATCGCGCCCTCATGCGCGCCCCCTCATGTGCTCCACTGATGTGCGCCGCAGCGGCTGTACGGCTTCGGCATCTGCTTTGGCCTCGGCTTCTTCTTCTCAATGCTGGTGAGTGGGACGCCTGGCAACATGGGGTGGGTGGGGAGTGGGACACCTGGCGATGCTCATGTGTGGTGAGTGGGAATCATGGCAACGTGCCGCGCGCTGGGTGCAGAACATTGCGCTGCTGCGCTAGGCAGGGGCTGAACCCTGTGCCCAGACCAACCTTGCTTGCTTGGTGTGTTTCACCGTTGCTGGTCCCGCTTGATTGCTCCCCTTCCCATAGCTGTGCACGCTCGCCTTGCCCTCCTGCTCTTCAGGCAGTAAGATGTGCCGGGTTGACATGTGCCTGATCTTGATGTGTCCATTGGAACTGTCCTGTGTACCCTTGTGCCTGCTTGGCCGCTGTCTTACCTCTTGTCGCCGTACTTTTGTGCATCCCCCTTCCCCCACCCCCGCATTCACCCATTCACCCATTCTGCCGTCCACCCCCACTCCCCTGGCCCCCAGTCGATGATGTTCCTCATGTTCCCCATCAAGTTCGCCACGCTCTACACGTTCGGCAACGTCATGTTCCTGGTCAGGTGAGCTAGGGTGGCCTTGTCCTCAGCAGCCAAGGGGGCGTGTCCCCAGCAGCTAGCGTCATGGCACGCCCATGCAATGCGCGACCAGCACGCCCCCATTGTGCATCCTTTAGGGCCCTATCCTTATTCTGTCCGCATTGCCACGGGGCCCGTGCCGTGTGTCGTATAACGAGCTGGTGTGGGGTCACGGGATGGGCCCGTGCATGCACGTCGATCGGTGCCTGCTTTCTTGTTTCCGATGCTGACGGCTGGGCCTAGCAGCTAGCAATGCTCCCTGTACGCGCAGGATGTAACGTTCTGGTTTTGTGCCGCCTGCATGGATGGCTTAAGACGGTCGTGGCGATGGTGGTGGCATGCTCGTGTCGCGTGTGTGCACTTGGGGGCATGCGGGCCAGCCGCCGTCGTGGGGACGCGTGCGCAGCTGAGGGTACCCTGTCGAGCGCATGTGTGTACGTGGGGTGGCAGCATGCCAACACCGCGGCCGCATGGCACGCGTGGCATGTTGTGGAAGGGAGCACCGCCGCATGTATGGGGGGGGTGCTGTGCTGGGGTGGGGGCGGGGCGGGGCGGGGGCAGTGATGGCGGCGGGGGCAGGGGCAGTGGCGTGTGCGTGCAGACAGGGTCTCCTACTGACCCCAACTTGTGCCCGTGATGCGTTCATCGGATGCTATTGTTGCTTGTCGTGCTGGATGTGGTCCGACCACCTGGCGCAACCCTGTGGTCAAGGGCCCCCCTCTGTTCTGCCTGGTCCCTGTGGGTTGGTTGCCATGCGTCTGCGTGCTGTCTGCGGTGGGCACGCAAGTGGCAAAGCGACTGCCTGCCTCGTGGCCTGACATAGCACGCGCACTTGCTGGCTAAAAAGCGACATGCATAGCGGTGTGAATACCTTGGCCACCCATGTGGTACCCCTGGCTCCAGGGACAGCCGGACAGGGACATTGGATCCCATGGACAATGGCAGCGTTCTCGGTAGGGTAATGGCATGGCCTGGTGGCAACATCGTGGGGGTTGTCTTGGTAATGATGCGTGCCCTGCGCAGGCCACATGATGGGAGCATGCACTGCCCGCGCGACTTGCTTGTGCGTGCGTGGTGGCTGTGCTTGTTCGCATTCTCACGCTCCTCCCCTTCCTCTGGGCGGGCCGGTGCCCCCCTTGTGCTTGTGCTTGTGCGTCGCTTGTGCTTTCCTCTGCAGCACCGGCTTCCTGGTGGGTCCCTGGAACCAGATCAAGTTCATGTTCAAGCAGAACCGCTTCATCGCGTCTTCTATCTACCTCTTCTCCATGTTCCTCACGCTCTTTTGCGCGCTCTATGTGAGTACACCCTCTCTCTGCTGCGAGCCCGTTGTGAGTAGGCTCGTGCCCTTGTGCGCCCCTAATGTGACTTGGCCTTACAAATACCGCGTTGGAGTTTCCACAACGCCAAGATGGTGTGTTATGGTGGCTGGTGCCTGGGTGGCTGATGATGGCGTGCACACAGTGCGCAAACCAGGCTAGCTGCCGGCAGCGCATGCCGCAGTGGCCAGCTTGTTTAACCGCGGTATTCTTGCGTTGGTTCTTTCTACTGCTTCTGTGGGCCCGCGCTTGCCTCTGGCCACAGCTTGAGTTCATGCTGCTGACGCTCATCTGCATCGTCGTCCAGACAGGGGCGCTGCTATGGTGAGCCGCCTCCGCATGGCTTGTGTGCGATTGGACAGAATTGCTCAAGGATGACTCGCTAGACAGTGCTGCATGCCTGCACCATGGTTTCTTGGGCCGAGCCCAGCAGTAGCTTTGTGTCAACGCAGTAATCTGTGGCTGATGTAGTAGAGCTCTGTTTGAGGCATATGCAGTGGTGGCAGAAGCATAGGTTCCACCTTGTTGCCACACGTGATGGTTCCTTACCCATCCTGGCACATGCTTTCAGGGCATATTGTCAGTTGTACGTCACCTGTTTTCTTTTTACGCCCAGCTTGGAGTTGGAGCAAAGCTTTTAATCGCACCCCATTAGTTTGGCGAATTTGTCAACCTGCAAGCTACAAGCAGTTATGTCCCATCAGCCACTCATGTCTGTTGACGTGAATGGCCGATCCGTGACCTGGCTAGTACAATGACAAGCTTGTGCATAATCTTGTTGCACATTATTCTAAGCCCTGGTCGTCTCATTGATCCATCACATTGCTGTTACTCAATGTTGTGCACTTGCTACATACTGCCCCGCTCTTGATTGTGCGCAGGTACTGCTTGAGCTACATACCGTTTGCTCGCAGGCTGGTGGCAAATCTTGTGAACAAGTGCATTGGCGATTAACAACCACAAAAATGGACAGATGTTGCCAGATGGTGCCAATTCTCACAGAATCCCGGCTTATGAGTGCTCGAATAGTATTAGGTACTGACCTTATGATCAGTGACCTGCCCCTTGAGCTAGGCCCAGAAACCTGCCTGTTTCTAATGCTGGGGTGTTTGGCAAAGTGTTAACTTATATTTATTAATTAGCATGCAATCTCGTGCGATGCATGTGCCACGAGCCACGAGGTAGCCATGGCTGACGGCGGCGCTCATAACTTTCACGTTTGAGCACCGAATTTAGTCGTGAATATCACAATCGCTTCGTCTTTCTAAGACGCACATGCTGATATAATTTTCCGACGCTATTACGCAATATACGATGAGCAAACGCCCATCGACGCAACGCAGCCTGACGGCTGCGCTCGGCAATGAAAATACGTTTGCAGCTCCGGCTGCAGCTTCGCCATCAGGGCCGGAAGGCAGTGGTGACACTAGTCGCGCACTGGTGGCCGCCCAGCACCCTCCCGGGCTTCCTGCCTTGCCATCGGCCTCGCCAGACCCTAAACGCAGCCGCTCATCCTTTCCACGCGAACCGCGTTTCAAGTACCACTCCTTCCATGCCGATGATCACGACTGGTTCAACAACATTTCTCCGGTCGCTGCTATGCACTGCATTTTCTTCGGGGACTACGCCTCGCTTCTTGAGCTGTGCCTCTACTTTCACAGCATCCGTCGCCTACTGGAATTTGACGGCCGTAATTTTACACAGAGCCGCGAACTGCTGCTGACGGGCTTGTACCCCCGGCCCGAGCTTCAGCACATGATTCTTTGTTCCCTGCTGACGAAGTCTGACGGCGAGATCTTGGCCCCCACCATCTCCGCAGCCACATACCGCTCCATCCTCACGGAAGCCTTTCAGCAGCACGTGACCCCCCTTGCCGCAGATGTGGCGGCAATGGGCGGCACGCTGGCTACTGAGCTCCCTCACATTTCCACCACCGTCACCTCCACCTCCACCCTCCTCGCCTCCACCTCCACTGCCACCTCCACCTCCACCGCCGACATCAAAGCCCAGCTCCTCGACATCGACCAGCGTCTTAAGAACAATGCCATCGCTATCGAGGTCCTGCAGAACACCGCAGGCCTCACCGCCCAGGCA
The DNA here is from genome assembly GCA_009746045.1 of Mesostigma viride. Lineage (NCBI taxonomy): Eukaryota > Viridiplantae > Streptophyta > Mesostigmatophyceae > Mesostigmatales > Mesostigmataceae > Mesostigma > Mesostigma viride. The sequence continues at coordinate 1,122,102 of RPFO01000114.1, read as the reverse complement.
GTGAAGGACATTGCCGCCACGCCAGCCCCGGCTGGCCTGACCGGCGATGCTCCTCCCATCACCACCTGGGCGGACATGCTTAAGCAACACACCACCTCCACCACCTCCGCCGTCGCAGCCCAGCTTCAACGGCAGACGCTTGACCTCCGCGAGGAGGCCGAGCTCGCCAAGCGCAGCCTCAACGTCATTGTCAAGAATCTCAAGATGGAGGAAGGTGAGAATTCCGAGAAGCTTGCGCGTGCTTTTGAGAGAGAAATCCTTGATCGCATGGGCCTTACTGGTGAGATCGAGCTGGCCGCCCACCGCCTTCCCCGCGCGCGGGGTAAGGCAGGGCCGCCCCCGCTCCTTCTCACCTTTAAGACCCCGGCGGACAAGATTTCTTTTCTCAGACGCCGCAAGCGGCTCGAGAAGACTCTCTTCACCCTTGACGACGACTTGACCCTGGCGCAGCAACAACGGCGACGGGAGCTATGGCCGACCTACCTCCAGCTCCGGCAGACCAAGGCGGGGCAGCCGGTGTACTGGAAGGGGGCGGCCATCTACGTCGGCCACAAGCCCTGGCAGGCGACCCCCGCGGCCCCAGCGACTCCAGAGACCCCAGCTTAGGGGAATACAGCAGTAGTAGTGTAGAATAGATAGACCGTGGCCATGTACATGTACGCCTCCTAGAGGCCCTATCCCAGCTAAGCCACGCGCTTTATTTAATCATGTACATGTGTGCCTATGATGAGCCACACTCCAGACGATGCCTAGCCTTATTTAGTAATGTTGTGCCCATGCAGGGAGTCACTCTCTGCTGAGAAGCCATGCCATAGCTCTTGTATTCTGATCTCTTGTATAGCCATGATGATCTTCCCCCACATGCCACGCTCCCCCTTAACTGGGCATAGCGCGATACATCATGAGGGTGCAGGTGCCTTGGTGCACCTAGAGCAAGTGTTGTTTACATTCCCACCCTTGCAGGAAGTAGCTTAGAATGTATTATAGGCTCATATGCCCCTTCTCAGGGCTATGTGCTACATATACTCCCAACGGAGTTATGTTCCTAATTAATTAATTAATTAATTAATTAATTAATGCAATCTCGTGATAAAGAAACTGGTGTTGGGAGGCTGACCGAAGGCTACACCGGCATCATCATAAATTGTCTCAAAAGGGTTGTCCTTGATAAAGGTCTCACTCGCGAGCACCATATGTAGCTATAGTAGAATAGGAGTGTTTGGTAGTTAGATTGCTTAGTAGACCGGTAGGATTGCGTGTACCCATCCATCCATCCATCCATCCATCCATCCATCCATCCATCCATCCATCCATCCATCCACCCACCCACCCACCCACCCACCCACCCACCCACCCACCCACCCACCCACCCACCCACCCACCCACCCACCCACCCACCCACCCACCCACCCACCCACCCACCCACCCACCCACCCACCCACCCACCACCCACCCACCCACCCACCCACCCACCCACCCACCCACCCACCCACCCACCCACCCACCCACCCACCACCCACCCACCCACCACCCACCCACCCACCCACCCACCCACCCACCCACCCACCCACCCACCCACCCACCCACCCACCCACCCACCCACCCACCCACCCACCCACCCACCCACCCACCCACCCACCCACCACCCACCCACCCACCCATCCATCCATCCATCCATCCATCCATCCATCCATCCATCCATCCATCCATCCATCCATCCATCCATCCATCCATCCATCCATCCATCCATCCATCCATCCATCCATCCATCCATCCATCCATCCATCCATCCATCCTCCACCATCACGGCACAACTCAAGCAACAAGCCCTCGACCTGCGCGAGGCGGCCGAGCTCGACAAGCGCAGCCACAATGTCATCGTCAAGCACTTCGACCAGCCGGCAGGTGAGACCTCCACGAGCCTCCTTGAGGCATTTAAGCGCGCCATTCTTGCCCCCATGCAACTCACTGGTGAGCTGGACATGTCGGCTGTCCGCCTTCCCCGCGCGCGGGGTAAGGCTGGCCCGGCGCCTGTGCTCCTCACCTTTAAGTACATGGCGGACAAGCTGGCGTTCCTTAAATGCCGCAAGAAGCTCTCGGAGACTCGCTTCACGCTGGACGACGACTTGACCCTGGCCCAGCAACAGCGGCGACGCGAGCTATGGCCGACCTACCTTCAGCTCCGGCAGCGTGCAGGGGGGAAGCCGGTATACTGGAGGGGGGCGGTCATCCACGTTGACCACAAGCCCTGGCAGGCCCCTCCTGCCACCCCAGACTAGGGAATATACCAGTAGTGTAGATTAGATAGGCTTAGCCTTTGCAAGTGGTGCCTATGATGTGGTAGCCTATGATGTGCCACACTGCAGATGATGCCTAGTTTTATTTAGTTATGCTGTGCCCATGCAGAGAGTTGCTCTCTGCTGAAATGCCACGCGCTCTAGTTTTTGTATAGCCATGATGATCTTCCTCCCCCGTGCCAGGATCCCCCCCTTAGGCGGGTTGAACCTGAGACAGCATGGTGGTGCAGGTGCCCTGGTGCACCTAGAGCAGGGGTAGCTTACATTCCCACCCTTGTATGAGGTAGCCTAGAATGTCTTAAAAGCCATACGCCCATTCTCAGGGATATGTGCTACATTTACTCCCAACGGAGTGATGTTGATAATTAATTAATTAATTAATTTGCAAGTGGCCCACGCGCATGTGCGCCCATAATGGCCCCCATGGATGATGCTTTCAGTATTTAGCCGCGCCCAGCCTACAATGGGACCTCCCATGGATGATGCATTAAGAATTTAGCCATGCTATGCCTATGCAGGGAGTTACTCTCTGCTGAGATGCCATGTGTACACCAACTATAGCCTAGCCACATACCCTCCACCCCATATGTCATGCAGGCCTTCTAGGCCCTCTCCTCAAGCCCCCCCTGGGTGCCTGTGCTTGTTAAGGAGGCATGAACCATCATGGCGGTGCAGGTGCACCTTGTGCACCCAGAGCAGGTGATAGTTGTACATCCTCCACCTGCAGGTTGTAGCCGTGATTGTATTACAAACCCATAGATGCCCCTTTCTCAGGGCTATGTGTTACATATGCTCCCAATGGAGCTATGATTTTAATTAATTAATTAATCCATCCATCCATCCCTCCATCCATCCATCCATCCATCCATCCATCCATCCATCCATCCATCCATCCATCCATCCATCCATCCATCCATCCATCCATCCATCCATCCATCCATCCATCCATCCATCCATCCATCCATCCATCCATCCATCCATCCATCCATCCATCCATCCATCCATCCATCCATCCATCCATCCATCCATCCATCCATCCATCCATCCATCCATCCATCCATCCATCCATCCATCCATCCATCCATCCATCCATCCATCCATCCATCCATCCATCCATCCATCCATCCATCCATCCATCCATCCATCCATCCATCCATCCATCCATCCATCCATCCATCCATCCATCCATCCATCCATCCATCCATCCATCCATCCATCCATCCATCCATCCATCCATCCATCCATCCATCCATCCATCCATCCATCCATCCATCCATCCATCCATCCATCCATCCATCCATCCATCCATCCATCCATCCATCCATCCATCCATCCATCCATCCATCCATCCATCCATCCATCCATCCATCCATCCATCCATCCATCCATCCATCCATCCATCCATCCATCCATCCATCCATCCATCCATCCATCCATCCATCCATCCATCCATCCATCCGCCATCCATCCATCCATCCATCCATCCATCCATCCATCCATCCATCCATCCATCCATCCATCCATCCATCCATCCATCCATCCATCCATCCATCCATCCATCCATCCATCCATCCATCCATCCATCCATCCATCCATCCATCCATCCATCCATCCATCCATCCATCCATCCATCCATCCATCCATCCATCCATCCATCCATCCATCCATCCATCCATCCATCCATCCATCCATCCATCCATCCATCCATCCATCCATCCATCCATCCATCCATCCATCCATCCATCCATCCATCCATCCATCCATCCATCCATCCATCCATCCATCCATCCATCCATCCATCCATCCATCCATCCATCCATCCATCCATCCATCCATCCATCCATCCATCCATCCATCCATCCATCCATCCATCCATCCATCCATCCATCCATCCATCCATCCATCCATCCATCCATCCATCCATCCATCCATCCATCCATCCATCCATCCATCCATCCATCCATCCATCCATCCATCCATCCATCCATCCATCCATCCATCCATCCATCCATCCATCCATCCATCCATCCATCCATCCATCCATCCATCCATCCATCCATCCATCCATCCATCCATCCATCCATCCATCCATCCATCCATCCATCCATCCATCCATCCATCCATCCATCCATCCATCCATCCATCCATCCATCCATCCATCCATCCATCCATCCATCCATCCATCCATCCATCCATCCATCCATCCATCCATCCATCCATCCATCCATCCATCCATCCATCCATCCATCCATCCATCCATCCATCCATCCATCCATCCATCCATCCATCCATCCATCGCCCTTGAGAGCTTGCATCCATTCCATCGCCCTTGAGAGCTTGCATGACACCGCCGGCCGGCCTCACCGCCCAAGCGGTGCAGGAAATCGCTGCCCAGCCGGCACCTGCTGGCCCGGCCAGTGATGTTCCCTCCACCTGGGCGGACTTGCTTAAGCATCACACCACCTCCACCACCTCCACCATCGCGGCACAACTCAAGCAACAAGCCCTCGACCTTCGCGAGGCGGCCGAGCTCGACAAGCGCAGCCACAATGTCATCGTCAAGCACTTCGACCAGCCGGCAGGTGAGACCTCCACGAGTCTCCTTGAGGCAGTTAAGCGCGCCATTCTTGCCCCCATGTTACTCACTGGTGAGCTGGACATGTCGGTTGTCCGCCTCCCCCGCGCGCGGGGGAAGGCTGGCCCGGCACCCGTGCTCCTCACCTTTAAGTACATGACGGACAAGCTGGCGTTCCTTAAATGCCGCAAGAAGCTCTCGGAGACTCGCTTCACGCTGGACGACGACTTGACCTTGGCCCAGCAACAGCGGCGACGCGAGCTATGGCCGACCTACCTTCAGCTCCGGCAGCGTGCAGGGGGGAAGCCGGTATACTGGAGGGGGGCGGTCATCCACGTTGACCACAAGCCCTGGCAGGCCCCTCCTGCCACTCCAGGCTAGGGAATATACCAGTAGTGTAGATTAGATAGGCTTAGCCTTGCAAGTGGCCCACGCGCATGTGCGCCCATAATGGCCCCCATGGATGATGCTTTCAGTATCTAGCCGCGCCCAGCCTACAATGGGACCTCCCATGGATGATGCATTAAGAATTTAGCCATGTGATGCCTATGCAGGGAGTTACTCTCTGCTGAGATGCCATGTGTACACCAGCTATAGCCTAGCCACATACCCTCCACCCCATATGTCATGCAGGCCTTCTAGGCCCTCTCCTCAAGCCCCCCCTGGGTGCCTGTGCTTGTTAAGGAGGCATGAACCATCATGGCGGTGCAGGTGCACCTTGTGCACCCAGAGCAGGTGACAGTTGTACATCCTCCACCTGCAGGTTGTAGCCCTGATTGTATTACAAACCCATAGATGCCCCTTTCTCAGGGCTATGTGTTACATATGCTCCCAACGGAGCTATGATTTTAATTAATTAATTAATCCATCCATCCATCCATCCATCCATCCATCCATCCATCCATCCATCCATCCATCCATCCATCCATCCATCCATCCATCCATCCATCCATCCATCCATCCATCCATCCATCCATCCATCCATCCATCCATCCATCCATCCATCCATCCATCCATCCATCCATCCATCCATCCATCCATCCATCCATCCATCCATCCATCCATCCATCCATCCATCCATCCATCCATCCATCCATCGATTGGGGTTAATGCCCATGACTCCCCAACGGGAGCACGAGTTTAACCCAATAATATTTACCAATTAATTAATTAATTAATTAATTAATTAATTAATTAGGCATGGCCACAAAACAAATCTTCTGAAGCTGAATTTTTGCAGCCAATTAGATACGTCCACGGCGAGTTAGCCTGTTCAGTCAGCGTGATTTTTAGAGGTGGCTAGCTCAAGTTAGGAATTTTGAGGCTCAACTTTGCATGGAAACAGCCTCGTGCAAACATGACAACCTTAAAAATAGTAAACCTTTTCTGTATGGGACCCTCACCGCCGACCTGGCCCACAAGCTGGACGGCGCGGTCACCAACATGCTGCGTTCCATTTTTCAGAGTAGGATATGCTGTTCATGTCCGCAATGAGGACCTGTACCAGGGCATGCCATACATCACCAGCACCATTAAGCAGCGGCGCCTGCAGCTAGTAGGGCACTTAGCTCGCACCAACCAGGTAGACACCTCACGTGGCCCCCCCGCAGGACTGCGACCAGCTCAGCCTGGCCGGCACCTCCTGACGTGGGCCGGGCCCAGTGATGTTAGACGCCGCAAGGCCCGCACCTTCAAAGACCAGCTAGTAGAGGACATGGGGGGCCTACTGAGGCCTCTCCGGGATTTGGACGAAGATGATGGACAAGGCCAAGTGGGCCCAGGTCGTAGAGGACAACGAGCCCCCCCCTGTGGGGAAGCGCCCGCGTGTGCAAACCCGCGGGAGGCACGCCAGACAGATCCCCTAGGGCAGCGTGAGGCTGTCTAGATAGATGTTGTACTTAGAATGCTGAACATTAGATAGATGTCGTAGGTAGCTGCTGTAGATAGATTAGCCCGGTAGGACTGTTTGCACCCATCCATCCATCCATCCATCCATCCATCCATCCATCCATCCATCCATCCATCCATCCATCCATCCATCGGAGTTAATGCTCCGTGACTCCCCAACGGGAGCACGAGTCTAATTAATTAATAAATCAATTTTCTGTTTGACCTGGGGAGCCCTTTGACAACAACTTATCCACGGACGTAATATCCCAGTGTCATAAAATGTGGGAAAAAGTCAAGCCAGGTGCCTCCTGGGAGCGAAAAGCCCTATGTTTAGCTGCTGCAACTTGCCACTTGCTACCTTGAAGAGGAAGATATCAATTTGGGTGTCGTACACACGATTCTGGATCCTCTTGATGAGACCTTTCAGCTGAGCTATCACAAGAGTTATACAAGATGTCCGCACATATGATTACGCATCACCCTCCCTGGCAGGGGGGGGGGGGGTACCTTAACACGTCGTTTGTAATGACTCAGTCCTAAAAATAGGACTGAGTATACCATCTTTGAGATCATGTGGCGGTAAGGGGGGGGGGGTACCCCATATTTGATCAGGCACTCCGCAAAGGTGAAAACCATTTGCGTTCAGTACCGGGCCGCGGAAAACGCGGAAAAACGCGATCTGCAAATGAATCCGACCGGAATCGAACTGGGGACCTCTCGCACCAATTTTGCTGACTATAGGACGGACGTCTCCGGTTACCATGGCATCGCCAACTTACACCTACAGTCATCCGCAAAAGTTCTCCTGTCCGGGGAGTGATGCAAGCCTTTCGGATTTGGTACCCCATATGTTTGATATGCATCATAGCACTCAATATCATGCTAATGCTTGGGCATATGCTTAAAAAATCATATGTTGACCAAATCATGTAAAATTATACATGAGTCTCAACCCTTACTCGCGATTTTGGAATTTTCTGTGGAAACACGAGTGTGTAAAATCCAATAAAATCCATATTCACTATTAAAAATCATAGGCATGTAGATAATAGAGTTCTTGAACTGTGGCAAAAAACTGGACTCAATTCGGCCACTGGCACTGCCTGAAACATGCAAAACACTGCCAGTCCTATAAATAGGACTGGGCCTTGGTAGCAAAATGCTAGCATGGGAGTGCGGTCGTACACACACCACCGTGGCCACCAACCATGCCAATCAGCTCATTTCCCTTCCAGCATAATAGGACAACATGCTTGCATCATCATATTGCAGTTATATTATACCTTCTAATGTGCGAGAGCCTATGCAAGCACGTAGGGAATGGGTTTGGATACCTACCCACGAAAGGTTTTTTTTTGTGTGTTAACCACCAATGTACTGGGCAGGTTAAGCATATTTCAAGTGTCTCTAACAAGAATGGACATGGATAAAACTGTTTTTCCTTGCCATGGCATGGCCAACATACTTGCTGGCACATGATGACAGTGGTTTACCACCAAGATCTTTCACTCACCCATATAAGCTCGAAAGCACCCTTGACGAAGCCCATGGCCACACAATTATGCAGTATGAACGTAGCAAAAGAATAACTAACATCTATGAAGGTGTTTAAACCCATTAAGCGCCTAAAACCCTGCACAACTACACCAGGGCAAGGCAAATGCCTGGCAACATCATCTAAAAAGGGGGTTTGGGAGAGGGGCAGGCAACGGTCAAGAAAGAGCATCAAGACTCGAAACTGGCAACACCTCGCAAGCTTAAACTCATGTACGAACATCAAGAAACGATGAGACAACGATATTCCGGCTTTACCTGGCATGGCTGGCGTTACCTTGGCCCAGGCGGTGCATGCAAAAGTGGCACTTTGCGGCACACACACCATGACGTGACAGAGTGGTCGAAATCATCAAATCTATACTGCCACTAAGTCAATTCTATGACCATGCATGATAAAAAGTAGAAAGAAACCTTTAAACCCTTCGAATTGCGCCGGAAAGCAGTTGTAGTAATCAATTCCGTCGACCTGCCTGATCGCAGCTTTTTCCAGCAAGAACGGTGCCGACACCTAGTAAATCGCATCCCCGCGAGCTGAAAATTAACTTGTATCATCTCTAGGATATATAAAATCTATTTCCTGAGTTTGGCCAGCTATATCGTCCCAAAACGTAAACTGCGTGCATGGGCGCAAGCCGCCATGGCTAGGTCGAGCATTTCCGGAACTCGCGTTTCACGTGAAAAAGTACCCTTACCACCTGTACTTTGACCGTACATTTGACCGTCCAAATCAAATCCAAAAAAATCGCAAAAATATGTCCCAGAAAGATCTTTTCACGTAGTATTTGAATAAATTTTGAGAGAATTTTTTTGCCAAACATTCTGACTTGGGTGAATTTTCTACAAAACCCTAACTGGCTGTCCGCGACACTCCCGGAGCTAGTGTATACCACCCCCCGGGGGGGCATTTTCTGGGGTGGGGGGGTGGGGGGGTCTTGACCCCCGACCCCCCCCCCCCCAGTTTTGGGGGTGGGGGGGGGGGGGGGGTCGGCCCCCAAAACATTTATATATCCTTAAGTGTATTTTCGGGGAAATGGGTATATTTTTATTAGCCAATTATGGACCAAAGAGGTGAGAGGTGAATGAGTATCAGCGAATCCTAATTAAAGGTGGGCACACACACGTGTGGAGGTGACAGGTGAAAGGCTAATAGGGCGCGTTATTAGACCAGGGAAGCCAGTGGACCTGAGTCAGTGGACCTGAGTCTCCTTAAGTGTATTAACCCGTGTTTTTTTACAACGCGATACATCGCGTTGTAGGGTTAGAACGCGATGTATCGCGTTGTAATCTGACAACTGCCACACCTAATAAACATGCGATTTTTGGTCTGAAACTTTCAAGACAGGTCAGAAACATCTCATAGAATTCAAGAAAAAATCCTGGTATTTTTGATATTTTTTTTGTGACAGCTGTACACAGAAATGCACCACTGAAATTGGGTGTTTTTGCACGGTACCGCGCGAAGACGACGGCGATGGCGGCAACCTAATCTGGCCAGTTCCCGCCAGATTTCGTGGTCAGAGATGGTGTTCGACGTGAATGCTAGGGACAGGGGTTTGCTAGGACGTACTTTACGAGTGCCCACGTCGTATTGGGGCGCTGGCTATGTCGCCAAAGCACAGAAGAAGTATAAAACAGACAAGATGACAGGTGTCGTCAAGAAGCTGCTGGCCGGTAGGGGTAGACAGCTAGTGGACTTGTGGAAGGTTTATTTCGCGGCTGACAGGAGCACGGAAAAGCTTACGGAATGGCAGGTCTTGCTGTGGTTAGAGACTGAGAATGAGCAGGAGCAGCGCAATGTGCAGCAGCGGATTCAGGCGATAGAAAATGAATGCGGCACAGGCGATGCCAGCGATGGTGATGACGGCGCCGGATCAGGTGGGGATGGCGAGGAGGATGGTGATGAGGAGGATGGCGATGATGAGGATGGAGGTGGCGATGATGTCCAGGAGGAGGAGGAGGAGGAGGAGGAGGAGGAGGAGGAGGGGAGGAGGAGGAGCTAGAGGAGGAGGAGGAGGAGGACGTGCCGACACCTCCTTCCAGTGGCAAAAGGCGTCGTGGGCGCCCTCGCAAATCTGATGAGGAGCGAGCGAAGGTGGCCCGGCCTGCAATCACTGCACCCGACACAAGCGATGACGAATCTAGTGAGGAAGACACCATGCCGGAATATGGGGATCCCGAGCTGCAGGCGGAGATGGACGAGGCGCCAGTGGCCAGCAATGCACGAGACTGGGTCGTCAAGACAGGCGACCAATGGGACGAGAAGGGCGCCGAGGAAGAGGGCGTGACCATCGACGTGCACCCCTGCAACCGGCCAGCCAAGGCGCAGCACCTGCCCCGGAATTATAAGGACATGGATGCCCTCGGGTGGTTTCATCTGATATGGGAACGCGAGGAGTGGGACAAGATTGCAGAGGCGACCAACGCCTATATTGAATGCAAGCAGGGACCTGACAACGTCGGGGACATCACCGCCCATGAGGTGGGCGTGTTTTTCGCACTCCTTGTTGCAAAGGCGTGCATTCCGCTGTCCAACGAGGGTGACTACTGGTCAGGGAAGACCCACGGTGCAGTCCAGTTTCCTGACTGGTCAGGCTTCATGCCCAAGGCGCGGTTCTACAAGATCAAGCACAACCTGCATTTCCGCCGCCACGACGAGCGCCCTACCGACCACAGCTCTCGGGAGGGCAAGCTGTACTTTTGCGACCACCTGGAGGAGATGATGAACAACAACATCAAGCATTACTTCCTGCCGGGGTCTTCAGTCGCCATCGATGAGTCGGGGATTGCTATCCGCAACCAGATGTGCAGCATCCGGGTCTATGACCCCAGCAAGCCCCACTCCTACCACATTCGGATATGGCGGCTCTGCGACTTCGAGACCAAGATTCCCTACCACAGCCAGACCTTCGACAGGATCAAGGGAGAAGGCGGCATGCGGGCAATCGTCAAGACGCTGTCGGAGACGCTGCCCAGCCCAGGGGATACTGAGATGGCGATCGACCGCCTCTACACGACTGTGGACACCATGGAGGACCTGCGTGAGATGGGGATCACTGCAGTGGGCACTGTCATGACGTGCCGGGCCAGGAAGTGTGAGCTGGCCAAGGTCAAGCAGCTCATGGGCAGCAGGCCCCCGCGGGGCAAGTGGGTGGCTGCCGTGCACAAGCCGACCGGGAAGGCCCTCACCATGTGGCAAGACCGCCAAGCTGTCACCTGCCTTACCACAGGCATCCTCCCACGCAGCGTGACCATCAGCAGGAGGAAGCTGGGGAAGGGCACGGGGGGGGCACGGGAGGAGGTGCCCTGCCCCGAGGCCATGCTGCGGTACAACCGCATCTACAAGTGTGTGGACCAGTTTGACTTCCTGCTGACGGGCACGTGGGACATCGAGGGGCGGACCATCTTCCACAAGTGGTACTGCCGCTGGGCCTTGGGCCTCTTCTCCACGATCGTGCGCATGGCATACTGCCTGCAGAAGCTGGCTCTTGGCAAGGACGCCATGGACCACAAGGTGTTCATTCTGGCCTTCCACACGCAGCTGCTCAAGAACACATTTGACGGCACCCCCCGGCTTCGCGGCATGGCCGTCCCCAGCATCGGTAAGGGGCGTGCTGGGCGCCACTCCGGCACTCACGGGGTTGGCTCCCTGCTGCGCGACCTCAACCTGCCCACATCCCACTCTGGCATGGTGTGCGTGGTGTGCCGGGTGCGGTCGATGAAGGCCTGCGCACTGGCCAACACAGACCCACCCAAGCAGGGGGCGCGCACCCGTACCTGGTGCAAGGAGTGCGACCTGGCCATGTGCTCGCCAGACTGCTTCAACGACTTCCACAACCCGCTCATCAAGCTCCCCTACATCGACACGCCCCCGTGGCCAAGAAGCTCCTGGTGGGCGTGGTGCTCACCAGCACCAGGACGGGGGGCCGCAAGGAATACAAGAAGAAGGCGCAGTCCTAGGCGCTAGGCGCTAGGCTACGGCACGGGTTGGGGATTAATTTATGGTGTCAGCATGCTTGTATTATACAGGGAGTGTGCACCTGTGATGTATTTCACGTGTATTATCATGTTGACGCACCCTACTTGCAATATTGGTGCTTCCATGGCCTTATTAGGCCCCCCACCCCATGTGGCATGTTGTGATGTTGGCATGTGCTTCCTACTGCGTTGTACTGCGTTGTAATTGTGATGCATAGGAAAAATAGCTGCAGTGGCCAAATGGGCCTGGCTTTTGTTTCACAGGCTCTACATATGTTGCACATAGCTCAGGCAAAAGGCCAGATTTTTTACTTTATTAATTTCTGAATAAACACGTCGCTTGTCACCTAGGGTCAAGAAATCGCGGTCATGACCAGACCCCCCTGTATTCATAGCACTGTATCTCTCTATGGAATAGGAATTTGGTAGGTCTGAGTAGCTCAAAAAAAACTTTGATTTATGGGCTTTCAGGAAAGTATATACATGACCATGAAAAAAAATTTTCCTTAGGTGCTATACGCGTTCTAAAAAAAGCTTACAACGCGATATATCGCGTTCTAATTAAAAAAACACGGGTTAAAAAACAACTCTCTGCTTGGGCGCGGGTAGTTCCGGTGGGGCGCGGGTAGTTCCGGTGGCAAAGCGCAGGGGAAGTGGCGCGGGGGGGGGAGCGGCCTCTGAGAAGTAAGGAATACTAAGCGAAAATGCCACGTAGGGGCACAAAGAGAGACTGGACTGAGTCGTATTGAGTTGCTGCAAATGAAGGGAAGAAGGGTTTAGGGGAGGGGAAAGGAGTAATATTTAAACCTGGGACGCAACAGGGTGTTTACTTGCATTCCTCACGGTGACCTTACGCGCGTCACTTGGCTCCCCTGGTCACATAATGCTCCTTTCTAAACCTTTCACCTATCACACTACCCTCAGTGGGTAACCAGCTGGTCGATACGTGGTACCTCTTAACCTACCGATATTCCTATTGGTTAATAAAAAATACCCATTTACCCGGAAAATATTTATATTTCAGGGAGGGGGGGGGGGGTCTGCATCCAAAACCCCCTAACCCCCCCCCCCCCATTTTCTTGGGGGGGGGAGGGGGGGGGTCCGACCCCTTACCCCCCGCCCCCCCAGTTTTGGGGGTGGGGGGGTGGGGGGGGGGCTACCCCCCCCCCCCTGTATACACTAGCTCCGGGAGTGTCGCGGACAGCCAGCTAAAACTCAGTCCTAAAATTAGGACTGAGTTGAACTCAGTCCTAAAAATAGGTGTGGTTACAAACGACGGTCCGTAGGCTATGTCACGTGAGCACCCTCAGCATACGTCCTGTCGTCAGTCGGATGGAATAGCCATAAGTGACTATCTATTAATTAATTAATTAATTAATTAATTAATTAAACTCGTGCTCCCGTTGGGGAGTCACGGAGCACCGGAGTGCTTTTAATCCCTGCATGTGCACATTGAACAGGAAGAAAGGGCAGAGACCCCCTTTCTCCTTCATGCCAGAGGCATGCCACAGTAGCAATCGGACGCGATATTCGATCCGGCAAGTTCTGTGGGTGCAATAAGACCCATGTGAGCATATCATAGCAAGGAGCGTGGGCAAGTAACCTGATCATAGCCAGGACGTAGCATGGCTGTACAAAAGCTAAGCTACGGCTATGGCTGGTTGTGTGCCGTGCGTCGGTGAGCTGGGCACGTGACTAGGTATGGTGGCTCGGCTATGCAAACATTCTAGGCATAGCTGCCATGGCGGCAGTGACTACCAATGGTTCAAGCTAGGGCTATTCTAGCCCGCAGGGGGCGACCACATCTTGTGGTTGATCATCAGGTCCCCGCCCCTCCAGTAGTACACCTTGGGCTTCTGGGGGTCCTGCTTGTGGCGGAGGTATTCCGGCCATAGGTCGCGTGCCGCTGCTGCTGCTGAGCGGGGGTCAGGTCGTCGTCCAGCGTCCAGGTGAGGTCAGTCGTGCAACCTCTTGCGACGAGAGAGGAACCGCTGCTTGTCCTCAGGGGAGGGGAAGGTGAGCAGGACTGGTGGGGGAGCCGCCTTGTCCCGTGAGTGGGGAAGGCGGTGGCACCCGCGCAGTTCTACCTCACCTACCAAGCCCATGAGGGTAATTAGAAGCTGGTTCTTGAGCTCGTCAGCAAGGGAGGTACGTTGACGTCTCACCTGGCTTCTGGGGGAACCGACGCAGCACCACTCGGCACTCGCGGCGAGCGCCGGTTGGTGACCTCCCGTTGCTGGGCCTGGCGGTGGACTCCTCCAGCTCCTGGAGATTCGTGCACATGGTCCCACGCGGAATGGGGTAGTTTTTCGCGCATTTTGCAAGAAAAAAACGCTGTTTTCGACTTTTTGTTTCGATTTTTTTTCTGGCGATTTGAGAACGCCCGCAAAATTTTGCACAATTTCGCGTGATTTTCGCACGATTTTCGCACAACTTCACACAATTTCACACGATTTCACAGGATTTCGCATAATTTTACACGAAGGGTCTAGCTGCAGAGAGACCCTTCGAAAATTTTCGCATGGATTCACGCATTTTTCACATGTCGTAATTTTTTTACAGTCGAACTTTTTTGCTTGAATTCGCACTTTTTTGGTCGGTTTTTGGTCGATTTCAGCAAAATTTTCCAGATTTCGCATGATTTTACACTTTTTTGGCCTGGTTTTGGTAAATTTCAGCAAATTTTGCGCGATTTCGCACGATTTGCGAAGGGTCTAGCTGCAGAGAGACCCTTAACGGCCGGCGGAAAATTTGCTAGGCTGCCAAATTTTCGGCAAGAATTTCGGCGCAACGTCCGGTTTTCGGACGATTGAAACTAGCGTTTTTTTCTTGCAAAAATCTACCCCATTCCGCGTGTATGGCGATGGCGTCAGTGGTTGAGGCGGTCGCTGACCGCAGCAGGTCCGCGTAGGAGAGCGGCGGGAGGTCGCCAGCATCCTGCCGGGGTGGCTGGGATGCGATGGTGGCCGTCTGCTCCGCTATCTTTGGGACCTGTGTGGCCAGCTAGGGCCTCGGTGTGGGCGGTGATGGCTTCAAGCTTCTTCATGAGCACGCCGCACTTGCCCTCCACCTGGTTAAGGCGAGAGACAAGTGCAGCGTGCGTTTCCGATGCCTGCGCCGCGGTGTGTAGTGCCGTGAACTGGGGTTGTAGCTTGTGGACGACCCGGGTTTTCACATTGGAGACCCGGGCCTCCACCGTGTTGAGCGTGGTGTTCAGCGATGTCATCTTCTCGGCCAGCGGCCAGGTCACGTGCTCTTCCAGCACTGCGCGGATGTCATCCTTGCAGAGGGAGGGAGCCGATGGGGCTGCCGGCTGCGCGGGGGCTGGGGCGCGGCTGAGAGCGCGCGCTCTGCTGATGTCGCCAAGGCTGCGCTGGTATTAGCTGGTCAAGATAAACAGGCCCTGTGGGCAAGCCAAGAGGAGGAGGCGTTTTGATGAGTAGGGTAGTTAGGATTTTTCTAGAGATAGACTAGAGTTAGGTTAGTTCGATTACGCGGCTCTCGATCCCCACTCCACCATCCATCAAGGAATATGTGCTACATGATCTCCCAACGGAGGCATGTTATAATTTAATTTAATTTTAATAAACAGGCGTTGGCGTGGTTCGTCATAAGTGTAGAGCCAGGACGTGTTGCGATAGTCCGGATAGCCGCCCCCCCCTTCTGGGTCACGAAGAGCTTCCGCTCCGGCTGTGCGAGGATTTGGAGAACCTCGACGCATTCCTGCGGCCGGGCGACAGCCCCTGCCACTCGAGGAGAGAACATATTTCTGTCGCCGGGCAACAATTGGCTCCATTTGTTGCCATCGTGGCATGGTTTCTTGGGCTCAGGCGAGGCGCTTGGCGATGGTTTGGCGGATAAGCTTGGTGGCTTGACAAGGGCGAGGGTGAGAGGGTTGGGCTGGGCGCTGGGAAGCTGTTCCAGCTCCTTTTCCAGCCCTCGTTTGGCTTTCGGAGTCGTCATAGCTGCTTGTCACGTGCGTAACTGTTTGGATACTGCGTGTCAGCCGTAGCCAATTATACTGGCGTGTGCGTCTTAAAAAGGCGCATTGAATGCAAGACAAGTCAGTCTGACCAAATTTGGGGCTCAGACGCAAAAGATCTGAGCTCCGTCGTCAGCCATACCGCCGTCAGCCATTTCCGTTGTTACCTATGACTATCCATAGCTTCTAGTTGGGGGTTGGGGGTGAACCCTGGGTATTCCCCCCCAAAACCCTCCGGCTCCGGGAGAAGCCTTTATTCTCAATAATAAGGTCTCCTGGGCCACCGGGGGATAGTATGCAACCTACCTCCACACTCGTCATCATGGCAGAGCGTATAGTTATCTTGGATAGTCTGGATGACGCGGGGTTGCTATCTGCAACTCCAGACCTGCATGGGCGAGTGTGTCGCGCCACTTGCCTTTGCAGGTGCAGCATCCGCATAGATGCCATATATAGATAGCCACGAGCCACGAGCCACGAGCCACGAGCCACCCGCGGACATGGCTGACAGCTCAGAACTTTTGCGTCTGAGCCCCGAATTCAGCCAGACTACTTGCAACCGATGCAGGCTATTCTATGCGCATCAGACTGCTCGTATAATCGGTTACGGCTGTAACGCAGTATTGCAACAATTACGACGCCTGGATCATGCCACCCAAACTCGCGCTCCTGGAACGAAATTTGGACAAAGCTATGGGTTCCACCCACGTGACATGCAGGATCGATCCATGATCAATGATGTCTACACTAGGTTCAGATAGGGTTGCGTGATGTTGAGGTATTGCTTTATGAATGGTCTCTAGCCACCTTCATGGCCTTCACAGCACCTTGTATGGCTCAGCATACTACCGGCTACCTTGAGTAAGTTCAGCCGGCCTATGCACCCGCACACTTCAGTCTACAGTTTCATTGTGCCAGACAACGCCCCCGCCACGTCACCCACGCACATTTCAGCATTAGTGCACCCACAGTTATGTCACTACTCTCCTCGTGAGTAGTTTAGATTGCAGCTGTGGCTTGCCTCGGGGCATGAGGAAGGATGGGTGTCTCTGCCCCCTTCCCAGTGTGCTCAGATCAGGATCAGTATATCCCCCTCTATAATGACTATATATGGTTGGGGCATGATGGAGACGATATTTGGAACTTCCGTGAAATTTATACGTAAAATAATCAGATTAGCGTGGACTTTCCGTGATAGGCTAGGCATGGACATGTGCTACCCTAGACGGGACGGGCTCACACCCCGGGGGAGCCTCCTGGTTTGTCTGTAGTCTGAAGGCAGATGGTTCACAAAACACAAGGATAAATGGCAAGTAGTGATGAAGGAGACTACCCCCAAGTCAGTGCCGCAGGGGGCTCCGCGTGTGACCCACTGAGTTTGGCATTCATAGTAATTCGGGCCGTGGTGCCCACAACCCTGTAACTAGGAAGTAGGAACTAGATAGCTAGCATCATCCATTGTTTTCCATCCCATGTTCCCCTCTAACTGAGAACTCAAACTCACGTGACGCAGTCACGTGTACATTAATTCACTTTATTTATTAACCCATACCCCGTGAAGTGTAGGTATCCATTTGGATACACTTGCACCCCCCGCCACGTGGCAAAATCTTACGCGAGCGCCGCGCCACCCGGTACGGATGTCAGTGGTCCGGTGGGTCTGGGAACACTTAGGGACGAAGGTGATGCATAGGTTTGGGGGGTATATACGCCATAGCCTGGTAATTACAACGTGCATTGAGAAAGTATCACGTGACTTTGGCGGGAAATTTTCACTCGCGCGCGCGCGTAGCGAGATATGGCTGTCAACGTGCCGTTATCATGGAAATTTTGCGCCTCGCGGCATGAAACGGTTCAGAATGTTGCTCAGAATGACGTTGCGTGTTTTTCTTCAGTCAGGCATGGCCAGATCTTTAGGATTGGGAAAATACAGGTAGGAAAATACTGCCTTCTTGGTTGCTAGTGACAGATGAGTGGTAGCTTACTATATTTCGATTTTCTCCTTATGGCCGGGCAGTCTGCGCCAGCCCGAGCATCCAGGTTTGGTACGGGACATCCCCTGCAGCGTTTGCTGGGATTGCGGACGCGTTTATAGGTCATTTGTGCACGGAATATCAGCGTAGTAATCATGGCGGATGCATGCATGATGCGGCTATGGCGGCCTATGCCTGTAGATCATTAGTATGTGTGGGATATGAGGGTGCCTGCCCGCGGAATCCGGTAAGGTCGTCATCAAGCCAGGTTCGGCAACGTTTTTGCATGTCGTCTGCACGGGAATCTGTCGTTTACACATATTTGTTTGAGTAGTATACCATGCCACTTGCAGCAGGTTTCAATGCCTGCTGTATGAGCGGCATTAGCCCCATATCTGCTCAGTTTATGGTGTTTCTTTGGGGGATACCATCCTGTCAGTGCAGGTTTAGCAACTTCTTTGTATCCCAGCACCTTTGGAAGTCTATTGTGGCTGTTTATAATGCATAAACACATTGCCTGGCATAAATGGCTGCTTACGCGCACGTAACCCACACACGTAAGTGAGCATATTATATAGGTCCGATGGGCTATCCGTGCGGTCTGACCCAAGGAAACCACCATTGGACTATCCAACTAAGTTGCCCAATGTTGGTATTGAGGTTCCCTACCCTCCCTGGGAAGTTAGGGGGGGGTCAACTTTTTTTTGCTCGAAAAAGTTCGCCTTTTGTCCAACTTTGACTGTGAATATCTTGCAAACCACTCATTGGAACCATGATATTATTAGAGATTCTGAAAGCCCTTGAAGTGTAGATATTCTTGGCACATGGGTTGAGGGTATTTGGAGTTGTGGTCTATGAGTTATGATTTTTGGCAATTTTAGGGGTCTGAAAGTGTCAAAAATGGCTGCACGGGGTATGGGTTAATTAAGATTTTGAGATTAGCATATTACTCCGTGGCAGTGCCCATGCGCATGACACGCAAGTATACGTTCACTTACTTACTTACTAGCTTCCCCGCAGTGTGCAACATACAGGGATGAAAAGCAGTATTATTGTGCTCCGTGACAGTCTCCCCAACGGGAGCGCATGTTTAATTTATTAAATAATCAATCCGCGTAGAAAAGTACCTCATCGGGTACTCCGTGGCATGCCATCACTGAAGCATGTTCACGCACTTTTTTTTACTTAATACTTACTTACTTACTTACTAACTTACTTACTTACTTACTTATTACTTACTTACTTACTTACTTACTTACTTACTTACTTACTTACTTACTTACTTACTTACTTACTTACTTACTTACTTACTTACTTACTTACTTACTTACTTACTTACTTACTTACTTACTTACTTACTTACTTACTTAATCATTACACGTAACTAGGTCACGTGAGCATAAGTCCTCAGGGAAATGAATATGGGATGGGGTGGATGTAGCTATGTCTAGTTCCTAGTTATACAGGGTTGCGGGCATGCACCACGGCCCGAATCGCTATGCATGCCAAACTTAGTCACACGCGGAGGCCCCACTGACTGGGAGGTCGTGGTCTCCTTCATCACTACTTGCCATCTATCCATGCGTACCATTCCAGCTATGACGACTCTGAAAGCAAATCACGGTTTGGAAAAGGAGCTTTCCGGCTCCCAGCCCACATTGCATTGACCCACTCGCCATCGTCCTAGCTTGCCCAGCCGTCTGGGCCTGCAAACCCATCGCCAGCAAACCCATCGCCAAGCGCCTCGCCCGAGCCCAAGAAAACCTTCTATGACAAAAACAAATATGGCGACAGTACCTAGACTACAAAAGCTTTTCTTTCCGCGGCTGGCTGAAACTGACCGACGCAGAATGCGCCGAAATAGTCCTGAGTTCTTAGCACTGGAACGCAAGCTACGTGGGCCCGTTGGGCCCATCCCCGCCGACAACCTGGAGAAGATCCTCGCCCTGCCAGAGCTCAACCATCGCCTCGCTATCCTTTTCAGCTTCTACCACTGCTCACTGAACGCGACCTCGTCGCTAAGCTCCGCAACCCTGCAGCCCAGCCTGCGCAGTCGGCAGCCACATCGGCTCCCTCCCTCTGCAAGGATGACATCCGAGCAGTGCTGGAGGATCACGTGACCTGGCCAACGGTTGGCCGGCCGAGAAGCTGACCTCGCTGAACACGACGCTCAACACGATCGATGGAGGCCCGGGTCTCCAATGTGGAAGCCAAGGTCGCCCACAAGCTCCAACCTCAGCTCACGGCGCTGCAGACCGCGGCGCAGGCATCCATGCGGCCCATGCTGCACTTGTCTCTCGCCTCAATCAGGTGGGAGGCAAGTGCGGCCTGCCCGTTAAGAAGCTAGAATCCATCACCGCCCAAACCGACGCACTGGCCGCGCAGGCCCCGGCGATTGCAGCGCAGACGGCCACCATCGCAGCCCAGCCCACCCAGCCGGCAGATGATAGCCTCTCGCCGCACTCCTAGTAACGCGGACCTGCTGCGGTCAGCGACCGCCTCGACCACAGACGCCATCGCTACGAAACTTCAAGACTTGAGGACCTCCTCCAGGCAAAACAATGGGAGGCCACCGCGATTATGCCGAGTGGTGCTGCGTCGGTTCCCCCAGAAGCCAGGTGAGACGGCAACCACCCTTGCCGACGAGCTCAAGGACCAGCTTCTAATTACCCTCATGGGCCTGGTAGGTGAGGTAGAACTGCGCGGGTGCCACCGCCTTCCCCACTCACGGGACATTAAGGCGGCCCCCCCACCAGTCCTGCTCTCCTTCCCCTCCCCTGACTGACAAGCATGCAGCGGTTCCTTTCTCGTCGCAAGAGGTTGCACGACCTCACCTGGACGCTGGACGACCGGACCCGCGCTCAGCAGCAGCAGCGGCACGCGACCTGTGGCCGGAATACCTCCGCCACAAGCAGGACCCCCGAGAAGCCCATTACTAGGTGTACAGTGTACTGGAGGGGCGGGGACCTGATGATCAACCACAAGATGTGGACGCCCCCTGTGGGCTACTGAGAATAGCCCTAGCTTGTAATCATTGGTAGTCACTGCCGCCCTGGCAGCCATGCCTAGAATGCTTGCCTAGCCGTGCCACCATACCTAGTCACGTGCACCGCTAACGCACGGTACACAACCAGCCATAGCCCTAGCTTAGGCTGCTTAGCCCTTGCATAGCCATGGTGCGTCCTGGCTATGATCATTGATCAGCGTACTTGCCCACGCTCCTTGTTATTATGATATGCTCACACGGGTATTGCATGCACCCACAGAACTTGCCGGATCGTCTATCGTGTCCGATTGCTGCTGTGGCATGCCTCTGGCATGAAGAAGAAAGGGGGTCTCTGCCCTTTCTTCCTGTTGTGCGCACTCCGGTGCTCCGTGACTCCACAACGGGAGCACGAGTTTAGTTAATTGCGTACCATGTGCCTCCATATTACAGACAAACCAGGAGGCTGCCCGGGTGTGAGCCCGTCTCGTCTAGCTGGTAGCAGCGCGCGCAGGCGGCCAGAAGAATCCGGACCATGGTGCCTTGAGTCTGCCATGTCTTATCCACGTTTTCGAGTCGTTCAGGATGATGAATCATGAATGGAGATGGAAATGTGACCCTTGTTCATTGAGATTATGGCGTGCTAACGCTATAAGAGCGACTAGATGACCTAGACGGTGGGGCCGGAAACATCTGGCTTGATCAGGGCATGTATTTTGAGCCTGACTGGCCGGGAGTGTCTAGTGGTGAGCACCATTGCTGCGATCGCTACATATTTATTGATACATAATAAACAACCCGCTCACCCCCACCCCACCCAGCAATGGAATACTAGCTTGCTACATGATCTCCCAACACCCCATGATCTCCCACTAGATAGCTAGCATAATCCCTGATCTCATCATTGGTCGTCCAGAGCGACGCGGTAGCCATGGCTGATGGCGGAGCTCATAACTTTCATGTTTGGGCCCCCGGCAAATTCGGTCTTGAATATCACAATCGCTTCGTCTTTCTAAGACGCACACGCTGATATATTTTCCCGATGCAATCACGCAATATTACGGCGAGCAAACGCAACTCGACGAATCGCAGTTTGGAGGCTGCAATGAGCCAAGCAAATACACCTGCAGTCCCGGCTGCAGTTCCGCCTCCAGGC
Source organism: Mesostigma viride (assembly GCA_009746045.1). Classification (NCBI taxonomy): domain Eukaryota; kingdom Viridiplantae; phylum Streptophyta; class Mesostigmatophyceae; order Mesostigmatales; family Mesostigmataceae; genus Mesostigma; species Mesostigma viride. The sequence goes on along the minus strand of RPFO01000114.1, from coordinate 1,099,714 downwards.
CTCGCAGGCAGCGGTGACCCTAGCCAAGCGTTAGTGGTTCACTCGGCTCCTCCCGCAGCCTCGCCATCGGCATCGCCCGAAACCAAACGCAGTCGCCCATCCGCGGTCCGCGAACTGCGTATCAAGCTATAAACCTTCAATGTCGACGATCACGAATGGTACAACATTGCCCCGTGCACTGCTATGGAGTGCATTTTCTACGGGCATTACGCCTCCCTCCTTGCGCTGTGCATCCACCTTCACAGCATCAACCGCCTTCTCGAGCCGGACAGCCGCGGGTTTATTCTAAGCCGAGAACTGCTGCTGACGGGCCTCTACACCCGGCCCGACCTTCAGCACATGATTCTCTGCTCCCTCCTCACGAAGTCTGACGGCGAGATCTGGGCTTGCTCCGTTTCGGAATCCAATGTCCGTACCCTCATCAAGGAGGCCTTTGAGCAGCACGTGACCCCCCTTGCAGCAGATGTGACCGCCATTGGCGGCACGCTGGCTGCTGAGCTCCCTCACCTTTCTGCCACCGTCCGGCGACCTCCACCTCCACCCACCTCGCCTCCACCGCCACTGCCGCCTCCACCTCCACCGCCGACATCAAGACCCAGCTCCACGCCATCGACCAGCGCCTCCACGACAACGCCATCGCCATTGAGTGCCTGCAAAACACCGCAGGCCTCACCGCCCAGGCGGTGAAGGACATCGCCGCCCAGCCGGCATCTGCTGGCCCGGCCAGCGATGCTCCCTCCACCCAGACCTGGGCGGACCTGCTTAAGCACCACACCACCTCCACCACCTCCACCATCGCGGCACAGCTCAAGCAACAAACCCTCCACCTCCGCGAGGAGGCCGACCTCACCCAGCCCAGCCACAATGTCATCGTCAAGCACTTCGACCAGCCGGCAGGTGAGATGTCGGAGACTCTTCTCGTGGCGCAACATTCTTGCCCCCATGCAACTCACTGGTGAGCTGCGGATGTCGGCTGTCCGCCTTCCCCGCGCGCGGGGTATGGCTGGCCCGGCTCCCCTGCTCCTCACCTAATAAGTACATGGCGGATAAGCTGTCATTTCTTAAATGCCGCAAGAAGCTCTCGGGGACTTCCTACACGCTGGACGACGACTTGACCCTGGCCCAGCAACAGCGGCGACGAGAGCTATGGCCGACCTACCTCCAGCTCCGGCAGCGTGCAGGGGGGAAACCGGTATACTGGAGGGGGGCGGTCATCCATGTCGACCACAAGCCCTGGCAGACCCCCTGCCACCCCAGCAACCTCAGTCTAGGGAATGTATAACAGTAGTGTCGATTAGTCAGGCTTAGCCTCGCACGTGGCACACGCCTACGCGCACGTGGGCCTGTAATGGGACCCCCCATGGATGATGAGTTCATCAGTAATGAATGAGTTCATTACGAGCCACGAGCCACGAGCCACGAGCCACGAGGTAGCCATGGCTGACGGCGGAGCTCATAACTTTCACGTTTGAGCCCCAAATTCAGCTGTGAATATCACTATCGCTTCGTCTCTCTAAGACGCACATGCTGATATAATTTTCCGAATCTAACACGCAATATATGACGAGCAAACGTCCTTTGACGCAACGCAGTTTGGCGGATGCGCTCGCCCATGAAAATGCGGCAGCTGCGGCTGCAGCTTCGCCATCAGGTCCGGTAGACAGCGGTGACACTAGTCGTGCACTGGTGGCCACCCAGCAACCTCCCGGGCTTAATGCCTCGCCATCGGCATCGCCTGACCCGAAACGCACCCGCCCAGCCGACAAAACAGGATGGTCCCGCCCCTCGGAACCGCGCTTTCGGCCCCACCCTTTCAAGGTCGATGATCACGACTGGAACAACCTGTCTCCTTACGATGCTATGGACTGCATCTTCTACGGGGACTACGCCTCGCTTTACGACCTGTGCCTCCATCTTTACGACCAAGGTCGCCTCATCGGCAGCAACGGCTGCCGCTGGCAAACCCACGGCGCCCTGCTTGGCTGCCCCCGCCCCCAGCTCCAGCACACCATCCTCAACTCCCTTCTCGAGCGCTCTGACGACGAGATCTGGGCTCCATCCATCTCCGCCCCCACCCTCCGTTCCATCCTCACGGAAGCCTTTCAGCAGCACGTGACCCCCCTTGCTGCTGACGTCGCAGCAATGGGTGGCACGCTGGCTGCTGAACTTCCTCACATTTCCGCCGCTGCCGCCTCCACCTCCACTGCCATTTCCGCCTCCACTGCCGACATCAAAGCCCAGCTCCTCGACCTCGACCAACGCCTTCAAGCCACCGCCAACGCCCTTGAGAGCTTGCATGACACCGCCGGCCTCACCGCCCAGGCGGTGAAGGACATCGCCGCCCAGCCGGCGTCTGCTGGCCCGGCCGGCGATGCTCCCTCCACCTGGGCGGACTTGCTTAAGCAGCACACCACCTCCACCACCTCCACCATCTCGGCACAACTCAAGCAACAAGCCCTCGACCTTCGCGAGGAAACCGACATCGCCCGGCGCAGCCACAATGTCATCGTCAAGCACTTCGACCAGCCGGCAGGTGAGACCTCCACGACCCTTCTTGAGGCATTTAAGCGCGACATTCTTGCCCCCATGCTACTCACTGGTGAGCTGGACATGTCGGCTGTCCGCCTCCCCCGCGCGCGGGGGAAGGCTGGCCCGGCACCCGTGCTCCTCACCTTTAAGTACATGGCGGACAAGCTGTCGTTCCTTAAATGCCGCAAGAAGCTCTCGAGGACTCGCTTCACGCTGGACGACGACTTGACCCTGGCCCAGCAACAGCGGCGACGCGAGCTATGGCCGGCCTACCTTCAGCTCCGGCACAGCGCAGGGGGGAAGCCGGTATACTGGAGGGGGGCGGTCATCCACGTTGACCACAAGCCCTGGCAGCCCCCTCCTGCCACCCCAGACTAGGGAATTCATACCAGTAGTGTAGATTAGTCAGGCTTAGCCTAGCATGTGGCCCACGCGCATGTGCGCCCATAATGGCCCCCATGGATGTTGTCTACAGGATTTAGCCAAGCCCTGCCTATAACGGGACCCCCATGGATGTTGCATTAAGAATTTCGCCATTCTATGCCATGCAGAGAGATGCTCTCTGTAGAGAAGCCATGTCCTAGCTCTTGTATAGCCATGATGATCTTCCCCACCTATGACAGGCTCCCCTTCGCTGGGTGTTGCCTGAAACTCTGGGTGGTGCAGGTGCCCTAGTGCACCTAGAGCAAGTGTTGTTTACATTCCCACCCTTGCAGGAAGTAGCTTAGAATGTATGATAGGCCATAGGCCCCTTCTCTGGGCTATGTGCTACATATACTCCCAACGGAGTTATGTTACAATTCAATTCAATTCAATTCAATGGATGATGCCTTAAGAATTTAGCCAAGCCCTGCCTATACAGTAATGGGACCCCCCATGGATGATGCATTAAGAATTTAGCCAAGCTCTGCCTATGCAGAGAGCCACTCTCTGTTGAGAAGCCATGCCCTAGCCATTGTATCAAGGGACAAGGAGACAACCAGCGCAGGCCAGAAATCGGGAGAATCCGGACCATGGTAGCTCGAGCCTGCCGTTATCTTGTCCGCGTTTTCGAGTCGTTCAGGATGATGAGTATGAATGGAGATGGAAATGTGTAGCCTTGTGCATTGAAATTATGGCTGGCTTACGTGTAGAGCGACTAGATGACCTAAACATTGGGGCCGGAAACAGCTTGCTTGATCAGGCCGTGTGTTTCGAGCCTAACTGGCCGGGAGTGTCTAGTGGTGAGCACCATTGCTGCGATCGCTCTTCCACCATTTACGAGGAAATAAGCGCAAATGGAAAACCACTGAAAAGGTCTAGCCAGTCAGTCATTACGTTGGCCATGCCATGTTTCCAAACGTCCAAGAACTGCACACGGTGCAAAGGCAAAAATCCGGAGGACAGCCCTTTCAAATGTGCGGCGGGAACCAAAAGCCCGCGTATGCCAGAAAACATCGTGTTGCTACAGCGACGCGACGGTGTGGACAACGAATCCAGTGCCAAGCTCGGAACGGCCGCAAAGGAGATCTGGCATCACAGGGTTCAGATGTGCGGAGATACTACGCGATCCAGATAGATATATAATTAGAAAACCCACGACTAGCAAAACGTGCCCAGCTGTAAACCAGACCGGACTATCGCAGGATTGAACACACAAATTCGACTCCAGACCCTGCCAAAACCATGTTTAAGACGGTGCAAAGCAGCACCCCACCACGCAGACCACGCGCCACATCTTTCTCACGCCACCGTGCCTCCGTTATCAGAGCCTCGCGCACGTTTTGCAGTGGGAGACGGCGACCCGCCCCCACCTTCCCGCGGCCTCACAAGGCCCCCATTTCTCGCAGTAGGCAACGCAGCTGCCGCATCCACCACATCAGAGGATGGCCGCGTGCTGCCACTTGGCACGCTATCACTGGCCAGGGCGCCATCAGAGGAGGAAACTGCCTTGGCTGCCGCCGGGGCCGCACCATCAGAGACTGTCCTTGTGCTGGCGGTGGTCCCTGCCGCAGGCGCCGCCATGGCCCCACTTGTCGCGCAAGGAGCGCCCACAGCAGTTGCGGCTCCCGCGTTGCGCGCCTCGAAGCTCAGGCGTGTGGGCACTGCCGTGCCACCGCTGCCCCCCTGGCTGCCATGGCTGCCTTGGCTTGCGTGGTTGACCAGGTCGGTGCCCAGGTCCAACTTGCGGCTGGTGAGCAAGGGAGGGTAAGGGGGAGCAAGGGAGGGCCAGGAAAGCAAGGGAAGGCAAGGGAGTGCCAGGGGAAGCAAGGGAGGGCAAGGGAGGGCCAGGGGGAGCAAGGGGGAGCAATGAAGGGCCAGGGGAAGCAAGGGAGGGCAAGGGAGGGCCAGGGGGAGCAAGGGATGGCAAGCAAGCATGGGCAAGAGGGATGGGAATATGGGATGTTCAGCAAGGCATGTTTAGCAAGAAATGTTCAGCACTCGGACCCAATGCAGTAGGCAGCACACGGCAGGGGGATCTGACTGTAAAGAGCCTGGGCTCAGGATGCCAAAGTTGACAGACAGGCCCTTCCATGCAGTTGGAGCAACAAGCACACTCCATCCCAAGGCAATGCCAGGCATCCACCCCACATCCAAGAACGCCTTCCTTCGCCGCGGCCTAGCCCGCTGCATACCTGCTGGCGACGCGCAGGTTGATCTGGTGCAGGTCCCTGGCAGGGCTCTCGTACGCCTTGGTCCCCTCGAACAGGCCCACCGTCGCGTACAGCGTCTGCGACTGGGGGGACATGTACATCTCGGCCTGTCCCCGCGCCAGCCATGGAGGCACGCAAGCACGCACGCACGCACGCACGCATGCACGCACGCACGCACGCACGCACGCACGCACGCACGCACGCACGCACGCACGCACGCACGCACGCACGCACGCACGCACGCACGCACGCACGCACGCACGCACGAACGCACGCACGCACGCACGCACGCACGCACGCACGCACGCACGCACGCACGCACGCACGCACGCACGCACGCACGCACGCACGCACGCACGCACGCACGCACGCACGCATGCACGCACACACGCACGCACGCACGCACACACACAAACACACCACGCATGCACGCACGCACACACGCACGCACGCACACACACAAACACACAAACGTGGTTAGCCATCCGCAACTAGTGGTTGTGCAGCTGCTGATACTACTGTTCGCAACTAGTGGCTGTGCAGCTGCTGATACTACTGTCCATGGTGTCCACCATGTCACCCAATGGGGGGCGCCAAGGAGGCATGTCAAGACCTGTGGTCCAAATGCAGGGCGCTGCGCGGCTCACCTTGTGCGGCCGCAACGGCGACACGTAAATGTTGTGGCTGGACGATATCTTGGAGGGCGAACGGAACGAGACACCGGACGTGGTGCTGGCGGGCTCACGTACGGGTGACGACGGCTCGTCTGCACACGGGCAAAAATAGCACACGGGCACAGGACACATGGGCCACGGGCCACGAGCACAGGCAGCAAGTGGGCAGGGAAGGAGCGTGCGCACGCGCGGTCAAGCCATAGCGCAGGGAAGGGCAAATCGAGCAGGGGCGCCGCTGCTTCCGCACAGTGCGACCAAGCAGCCCGACCAACATCGCCAAGTTTGTGCGTGTCTTGATAGCGGCAGGCACAAGACGCGGGTGGAGGGGGCAGCACCCGCGAACGCAGGCCGATTCGAATGCGGGCGCCACGAGCGTGGCCTGGGACCAGCACTCGTGCGAGTGTGCCGTCACTGTACATGGATGGCCATGAAAAATGCGGCAGTAAGAAGGAAGCGGGAACGTACCGCTGACGCGTTCACCAGTGGATGCGACAAAGGGGTTTGTGGCGACAGGAAGGGGCCATACCTGCATCGGGAGGCGCCGCCCCCGAGGCCGGTCGCGCCGCCACCGCCGCAGTGCCCCCTCCCCCCCCGCTGGGCGCGCTGCTGCCCCCTGGCTGGGCGGACCGGCCAGGGCCCGACACCACGCTGGCCTCGGCGAGCACGCTGCCTCCCGCGCTGGGCATGGGCACCTGCGCGGCGCCACGCGCGGTCACCTGCAGCAGGCTGTCCTTCATCTCGGGGATGAAGACAAAGTTGTAGAAGACGATGATGTCGCCGCGCCGCGTTACCTGCAAAGGGGGGGGGGGGGTGCATTGCATCACCATCACACGCAACATCGGCCCAATCAGGGACAGAGGCAACAACTTGAAAAATGAGCGCCAAAGGGGTGGGGTGCTGGCGGATACTGGCACAGCGGTTACTGTTATGACTATCATTCCTTAAGCAAAAGAGAGAGCTTAGTGTTTCATTCTAGAAAATACTGTCAAATGCATGATTGCAAGTCCTTGCTACCCTAGTGCATATACAGGGGCCACGCTGGAAGGAAGATGCCGTCCACAACTCCACTCTCCCCCAGTTCCAAGCCCCCACCGACTCTTCCTTTGCCCGGCCCGGCCCACATGGCTTGCGATAGGGGTTAGGCTTGCGATCATGTTGTTGCGGCAACCGCGACTGCCATGCCCCACCGCAGACTGACAACGCTTGCAAGTACTCGGACGAAATGGGGCATTGGCACTATCCTTGACCACCGTGGGTCACCGTGGTACTGACTAAAAGTGCCCGTTTCAGAAAGGCATGCCCACTCCCAGCCGTAGAACCCAAGAATACTGGCATCAGGGTACCACCTGCAGGGGTTACACCTATTCATTGCAGGGCGCCATACGCAGGGTCGTCCACCCATGCCTGCAGGGTTGCCCATCCACGCCTGCAGGCTCGCCCACCCACCGTGAGCTCCTGCCGGTCCTGCTCGATGGCGACGGAGCGGAAGACCTCCTGCTTGGACTGCGGCTGCTTGCGGTAGTGCATGAGGATGTCGCGGAACTGCACGCTCTCTCTCGCGGCCTTGCACACGCCATAGATGGCGCACAGCATCACCTGGTCGATGTGACGGTTGTAGAAGAGGCTTGTGTGCTGGTGAAGCGCCGACGAGAAGACGGAATAGACCTGCGCATGAGAGGATGAAGCCATGGGATGCAGGGGGGGGGGACCGGACGGAGAGGGCATTGGGGGAGTCAGGGACAGGGGAACGGTGACCGAGAGAGGAAAATGCTGGAACCTCAGCGACAGGGTGAGGCCAAGGGCACGTGCATGGGAGGTGGTGAAGCTCGGGCACGCAACACAGGGGGAGGGGCTGCGTGCATCCAACATGTGCCCATGCGCACGCGAGCACCCATCAGAACTCAGGCGCAGTAGGCAAGGGGGGGGGCGGGCGCAGCAGACAAGGGGAGGAGGGCGCGGTGAACGATGGAAAGGGTCGCACCTGCTGCAGGACGGAGTGCTGCAGTTGCAGCCGGTCGCATAGGTCTGTCATCCGCACCGCCGACAGGCGCTCGACCTGCACACGTGCGAGCGAGGACGCGCACGAGGGCACGGGCACGCAAAGGCACGCACGCGCAGCAACAGTTTGATACGGGAGGTCGCCCCATTGTGGGTTAGAACCTCCCCAGCGTATGGACCATAGGCAATGGCCCTAGGAATACCCCAAGCCCAAGGGTAAGGTGCGCGCACCTTGGGGCGCACACCCCCCCCCCACAGAGAAATCGCAGAGAAACGGGCACGGGGCCCCATGAGCACACGCACCGCCGCCAACATGCGCCCGCTGCTGCGCCAACATGCCGCCACGTCAGCCTCACTAGACACCCTTTCACTCGACACCACTGCCCACAACACAGGGCTGCGCGCAGCCTCGTGCGCCCGGCTGTACCTTCTCAAAGAAGTTGCACAGAAACGCGCCCGAGTTGGACAGCTCGGCAGGCGACCTCTTCAGCCTGGTGAGGGGGGGGGGCAGAAGCAAGGGGCACCGGCACAAGCACGTAGGGGGGGCAGGGGCAGGCAGGGCGCAAGTCAGTTCAAGGCAGTGAAACAAGGTGTGACAGGGGGGAGGACTCCACCGATACCAGACATCACCAGCATGCTCCCCCCCCCCCCATCACCAGCATGCTCACCACCCCCCATGGCCAACCATCTCAGCAGAGACCAGCCCTGGGAAGATCGCAGCGGTGGCATCGAAACAGGGACAACCAGGGCTTGTTTTATGTGCTGATTATAATACCCTAATTGCATCCAAGTACTACTCTATTTGCATCCCTGCGCCACGCCCAGCCAGCCATGGCGGCAGCAACCTACGACGGCGGACACCATGGCCAACCGGTCACCGCCAAACCCATCAAGGGCCAACTCACAACACTTCCCCCCAAACCCAATCAAGCCACCCACTCACATGGCCAGCGAGGTGGGCAGGGCCGGTCGCGCAGCCACCGCGGCGGCGGCGGAGGTGGCGGCGCCCGCGGCCGCATCCACCCCACTGCCAGCTGGCGCCGGTGCAGGTGCCGCGGTGGGCCGCAGCGGAGAGGAGCAGAAGACTTGGAACGCGGACGCCGCGGCGGTCGGCATGCGCCGGCTGGAGGGGGGGCCGGTGCTGGCCACCCTGGACCCCCCTGGGGATGGTGGGGGAGGCGCGCGCCCTGGGAGCATGGGAAGGGAGCAAGCAGAAAACATGCATTTGTCAGGTTCCATCCCCTGCACACCCCCTGCGTGCATCCATGTGCCAAAGCATGAGAGAACCATGCACATCCACGAGAGCAAGCCATGCATACCCACAGGCACACCTACCGGCCTCCGCTGGTGCATCCCCATTTCCATTGGCTCCGTCTCCTGTGCCAGCACCAGGTTCAGCCCCCTCTCCCGCGGCAGCTGCTGGCGGACGGCACAAACAGGGCGCAGGCATCCCATCAGCATGTTGGTGGCATGACGTCAGCTACGCCAATAGTGGCCCAGTGATGTAAGCAAGAGGGATGGCGAGCACACAATCCAACAACAGGTCCTGCAGGTGCCCCGCGATCCAACAACCGACAAAAACAGCCTTGTGGGTGGCTGATGGCGGCCATCGGCTCTGTGCCCGCAATGGTGCACACGTCAGCGCAGGCGTATGCAGCACGGACAACAGACACGTGATGGACTCCACCCCACCCCACTCAGGTCAGGCTCCCTGTGAGGGTAGCTGCTAGTCTATTCATGCGTGCTGACACCAGCAGACGACTCGCCTGCCGTCGGCCATCGCGCAGATGCGCGAGGGCTACACCACGGCGGAGGAGCGCCACACGAAGCGTGCAAGCGAGGGGGGCCACACATTGTCGCGCCCTACCTCGTGCCGCCGCACTGCGCGCGGCCTCAGCCTTGACCAGCAGGTGGTAGAGCGACGACCCGCGCTCCCACGCCAGCTGCTCCACCACGCTCTCCTCCACCATGCGCAGGTGGCTCTTGAGTGGGCGTGGCAAGCTCGGCTCGCTCTTGATGAAGCTCTGGCCCGACACGAGCGCGGCAACCAGCACGGCAAGCCAGCACAGGGCAGGGAGAGGGGGGAGGAGAAGAGGAGGAAGGAGAAATGCATTAGGTCAGCAGGGGCGCGCAAGCCAGGGGCGGCGGCGGTAGCCATGGGTGCACCACACGCGCACGTGACGGCACATGTGTCGTGCAGCCACTCTCTATTGCCACGGGCATGGCAGCACAGCAAACCCTTGAGGAGCGGCCTTCCCCTTGGATGGAACAAAGCGGTAGGACAGACAGGCAAAGGGTGGCGATACCCCCAACGAGCAGAGTGACCGTGCGAGCAGAGTGACCGTGCGCGCTCTCCGTGCCGACGAGAGTGACCAGGTACTCATCTCACAAGATATCTACAGAGGCCATCCCTCTACCTCAATGACTTTGGTCCCCATCTTACCTTGATGATTACCTTGTCACCCGCTCACCTCGATGACCTTGAGCATGTCGAAGGGCTTGAGGCCGATGCGGGTGGCCACCTCAGGGAAGGCCAGCGGCGCGACTCGGTAGGCGCCCACCACCACCTCCAGGCAGCAGGCGGCGATGGCCCGATGGAAGGCCTCGTTGGAGATGAGCTGCGCAAACGAGGCGGGCGCCAGCCGGCCCTCCTCCCCGCGCAAAATGTGCTCGAGCATGCGCAGGAAGAGCTTGGTGGCCAGCAGGCGGCGCCCCGTGGAGACGTCGCGCACGTCCGGTCGGTGGGACTCGGGGAACACCTTGAGGGCGTACGCCTGGAGGGGGGAAAAATGGGGGAGGGGAATAAAAAGGGGGGGGGGAGTAAAGGGGGGGAAATAAAGAGGGGGGGGGGGGTCAAAGGGGGGGGATAAAGATGGGGGGGGGGGGGGGGGGGTTAAAGGGGGTGGAATAAAGAGGGGGGGGGGGGGAATTGAGGTTGACATGGGGACAACAATCCTAATTAATGGGTACAACAGGACTTCCATGCTTTGAATAGAGGTTGACATGGGTACAACAGGACTTCCATGCTTTGGGTGGTATTCCATCACCGCGTACACGAGGGGCGGAGGACGCATGAGGGACCCCGCGTAGGCTCCCACCCCACCCTGCCCCGCCCACCGTCATCCACGCGCCCACGCACCGTGAACATGCCGCGCACGTCCAGCGGCGACGCCCTCCCCCCCAGCGAGAGCAGCCGCTGCAACTCCGCCGAGGGGCTGTCCGGGAGCGGGTCGATCGCGGTGTGCAGCCACAGTGAGCCTGCCATGGCATCCGACACAGGCGTGCGCACGTTGGCCAGCACGTCGTGCGGCGCGAGTGGTGGGTGGTGCAGTGGGCGGGTGGGGGTCATCGCCTGCAGCCCACCGCCCGCTAGACCCCCGCGCGTGGGGCAAGGGGAGCTGAAGGCGGGGCCCTGCGAGAGGCCAGGGGCGCGGATGGCGCGCCTAAGGGGGGATGGCATCTGCGCGTCGGCCGACAGCTTGTCGTAGCCGCTGCGCGCAGGGGGGGCGCCCTGGTGGACCAAGGGGCGCAGGGGGAGGTGTGCCAGCACGGGGGTCCCACAACAGATAACACCCGCGGTGAAAGCAACCACCTTGATTAGTCATGGCCAAAGTGGCAGCGACACAGAGAATGCGTTCCAATGAAGGAGAGCTACGGGTAGCTCGTGTGCACGTTATGTGGGCAGTGGACAGGCAGGGGGGCACCTGGGGGATGCGCCAGGAAAACTCGTGCGGTGTGCGATGGTGGGGGTGTTTCGAAACCCTCAACTATTATAAATAGGAGGTGGGGGTGTTTCGAAACCCTCAACTACTATAAATAGGGAGACATCCCTAGACTGCGACACCCGGCCCCTCGTCCCTGTCCCCCAATACAGCCCATCTTATTAGGGCCTATGTAATCATGGCCTATCTTATTATAGAATATCCTATTACATCTTGATACAGCCTACCTTGTCATAGTCTATCTTATAAAAGCCTACCAAATTTACCGCCTCCCCTGGTAGATCAACTATTGACAACATCCCATCCCACGCACCACGCGCCCCTGGTGCGCCATGCCCAGCAGCGACGTGTTGCCAACCGCCGTGCCATCGCCTAGGCCCCGCAGAAAGTCCAGCTCGTTCAGGTGGGCGGACGAACCAGACCCCAGCCCACGCAGGTAGGCCTCCTGCAGCCGTGCACGGCAGGCAGGGACGTTGGCAGGGTCCAGCAGGCCCTCCCAGTGCTCGGTGCCTGCGCAGCCGCGCCCACATGCCCACGCAACAACGCACAAGAGGGTCCGCAATGCACCGCCACAGTGACGAACGCGCAGCCGCCGTCATTAGCTACGCAAGACCCATGACGCCTGGGCACCGCCCCAAGCTGCCAGGCATGAGCGCGTACTCACTTGACGCATCACCAGCACCATAGACACCCACAGCATTCCCAGGCATCTACCACCACCACCGCGCATGGCCCCCTTCCCCACCAGACGTGAGCGCACGCGCTGCAGGGGTCAGCTAGTGTCGGCAACTGGCAAACGTCCCACCCCACCCCGTGTGTCGCTCTACTGAGAGCTACCTGACAGGGACGGTTCACCACAGGGAAGCGATGTGGCATGACAGGGCGGCTCAGCCTGGCTCCACCTGCGATCATGCAAGGCGGTGCGTCAACCATCCAGTACCAGCCCACAAGCCAGCCGAAGACACAGCAAAAAGAGAAGACCTGCCTGGCCACCCAGCCCACCATCCCGCGGCCACACCAACCAAGAGCGGTCCCCTTCCCCCCGCCACCCACCTGGCGCCAGCAATGGGGACGGGTGCGGCCGCCGCTTGGCATGGGTGGCGCCCACGGGCCCCAGGACCTCCTCCACCAGCGCGTGCAGGGCGGCGGCCAGGGACCTCAGGTGCTTCTCCACCGCCTTGTGCGCCACGCACAGCGACCGAAGCACGTCCAAGCCGCCCTTGCCCTCCTTGTGGCTGCCCCCCGCCTCCTTGTCCTTATCAGCCCCTTTCTCCGCCCCCTTGTCCCCCCCCTTGTCCGTCTCGCCCTTGCCCTTCTCTGGCGCCGCATCGGCCGCCGCCGAACCATGGCCCTCACCGCTCCTTCCCTCCGCCCCTGCCAGGGTCCCTGGCCCCGTGGGGAACAGCGTCGCGTTGTCAAAGGGCAGGTGGCCTGGCGCGTGCGCAAGCATCCAGTCAAGCACGGCCAGCAGCAGGTGGAAGGAGCGCACCATGTCCATGTCGCCACGGTCCTCGGCCGCCCCGATGCGTGCGCGCGCCAGCACAAAGGTCTCCCACCCGAGGCAGAAGAGTGTGTCCTCCCGCAGCGCGTTGCATAGCTTGACGCCCGATAGCGGCGCGCCGCCACCGCCCGCGATGGCACCAACACCATACTCGCTGCGCGTGTGCAGGGTGGTCCTGGGGGTCGCCATCAGGTCCATGGAATGTGCCGCCGCCACCGCCGCCACCGTGGATGCTCGCAAGGGCCGCGGGGGTGTCGCAGCCACGCTGCTGTTGTTGCCGGCATCTGCACCGTGAGGGTGCAGCCCCTTGCGTGGCGTGGCAAAGAGCGGCACGTCCCCTACCCCGTCCTCCGCCGCGTCGGGGCTCTTGACCACCTTGTCGGGGCTCTTGTTCCCATCCCCCTTGTCCCCCTTGTCCCCCTTGTCCTTGTCCCCGTCCTTGTCCTTTTCTTTCTCCTTGTCCCCCGCCTTGTCGCGCTCGTGGGAGGCACCAGCACCACCCAAGGGCAGTGGCGCAGGCGAGAGCATGCCATGTGGCAGCGTGGCGTCACCTGGCAGGTGCGCGTGTGGCCGCACATACTTGCGGAAGAGGGTTCCGTACTTGAAGAAGAACATGATGGAGTGGAGGAAGCAGGCCTCGATGTGCCGCACCTGCGGGCGCGCGTGTGCGCGCGTGTGGGCCCATGCGGGTGCATTGTGGTTTGGTCCAGGCACGAAAGGGTAAAGCAAACGATGCATAGGCGTCCAAGCAAGCACCATCACTTCAGCATGCATTGCATTGCATTGCATTGCATTGCATTGCATTGCATTGCATTGCATTTCAGCATGCATTGCCTTGTGGCTTTGCCGAGTACGACATGCGCAAAGGGGGCATGGGGAGGGGGGCATGGGGAGGGGGCATGGGGAGGGGGCATGGGGAGGGGGGCATGGGGAGGGGGGCATGGTAAGGCGGGCAGGGGGAGGCGGGCAGGGGGAGGGGGGCAGGGGGAGGGGGGCACGGGGAGGGGGCATGGGGAGGGGGGCATGGGGAGGGGGGCATGGGGAGGGGGGCGGGGGGAGGGGGGCAGGGGGAGGGGGGCACAGGGAGGGGGCAGGGGGAGGCTCCACCAGGATAGATGCCGAGTGAAGTGCATGCCAAGTCCAAGAGTGAGCGTAGGCTGTTGCGTGCGACATCGGCACGCGCGCATGCCCTACCGAGGGTACCAGCCGCAACGCCCCAAAGGACTTGAGGTTACAGGGCATGCTAACACCGGTCGCTCATACCAACATAAATCACTCCTGCAAGCGCCACCCATTGCTGCATGTGCGACCCAAATCGTGAATCGCTTCATGGTCACTATATTTACTATACCTTAAACAAACTACTCTCGTTAGTAGCCACGCCTCCCCCTGCGCCGTTCTCTGAGATACGCCGAGCTCCAACCGACCATCCTCGTTACGCCACTCCCGACGCAGCACTCACTGAAACGACTACATCCACCTTGAGCAGTTCTTCCAGATCACCCATGCCCAGAGTGCCCACCATACTTGAACCACAACGATACTTGAAAACTCTTTAGCCATCGTAACCTGCTGCACCCACCTTGAGCAGTTCTTCCAGGTCGTCCACGCCCAGCGCTGCTGCCAGCGTGGGCGCAGCTTTGAGGGCCATCGCATTCACCTCCTTGAGGAAAGTAACCCAGCTGCGCAGGGGGCACCAGGGGTGGGGTGGACAACGCAGTGGTCAGGCAAGCAGGTATGGGATGAGCAAAATGATTAGCACTGGCTCGATGCCGCATGGAACGCACATACAGAACCCGTGGGGAGGCGAAAACACGCACGCACCCACGCACGCACGCACGCACGCACACATGGTGACAGTGACAGGGGCTGTGCTGCACGAATGTGCAGACGCATACACACACACACACACAAGCCGCGCCAACATGTGCAACGAGGGGGGAGGGCAGGCACCCGACGGACACACGGGGTGTCGCGCACGTGCGGCAGAAAGGGCAAGGGAGAAACCCCCGCTGCGACACACCGCGCGGGCGCACGCTGGGATCCATTGCCCACGTGGCAGCGGCCGCGTGCGGCCGTTGCAGCACGCGGAAGCCACGGCAGCAATGCACCAAGAGTACAGGGCAGCAATGCACCACGAGTACAGGGCAGCAATGCACCAAGAGTACACGGCAGCAATGCACCAAGAGTACACGGCAGCAATGCACCAAGAGTACAGGGCCACACGGGGGCGGATCAGACGTGTGATTCCAACCTAAAAGTACCAACTAGCGAGCCAGCTAGTAGCCAGGTGTGACCCACCTGACACCCAGCGCAGCAAGGATGCTGCTCAGGGAGGTCTTGGCTGCATCCAGGGGGGGTGCCGCCCCCCCCCGCCCCTCGTCGCCCCCATCCACCTCCATCGCCTGAGCGTCTCGCAGCTTGCGGCGCTCGCATACGGCGAATAGTGCTAGGGACTGCCACAGGGCCACGGTGCCCTGCACGCCGAGGGGGCAAGCAGCACGGGGAAAGCAGAAAGCACGGAGTGCATGAGATAGGGGTACCACACGATAGGAGTGCATGAGATAGGGGTACTACACGATAGGAGTGCATGAAATAGGGGTACTATACGATAGGAGTGCATGAGCTAGGGGTACTATACGATAGGAGTGCATGAGATAGGGTACTATACGATAGGGGTACTACACGATAGGGGTACTATACGATAGGGGTACTATACGATAGGGGTACTATAAGATAGGGGTACTATAAGATAGGGGTACTATAAGATAGGGGTACTATAAGATAGGGGTACTATACGATAGGGGTGCTATACGGTAGGGGTACTACAGGGGCGATGGCACACGAGCGGAGAATCGAAGGACGCTCTGTGCCCGGGCCAGGAAACATCCTGAGTGTGTTGATGCCGATCCGAGATGTAGGGGACGGAGGCGATACGAAAACAAGCAAGGAAAGAGGGGGGAGTAAGGACGTCCGCGAGGTAGCCAGGCCTCCATGCAGCAGGCACAGTGTGCTGCCGGCCACGTTTGGCCACCATTTGGGGCAACGAATGGGATGGATGGGTGCGCGGCGATAAGGCAGGAGCCAACTGGGTGGTTTACGCGGATGAGCATGCAGCCACGCCATCCCTCCGGAATCCTTACCGCGGACAAGCATGCGGCCACTTCCTGCCTAGGAAGGGCCTCCCTGCACCCTTGTGTGCTCCTGACCCAGGGCAAGACACTATAGCTCTGCAAGGCACTACAGCCCTGCAACAGCAGCCCCCTCGCATTCTATCCAGCCTTCATCGATCCAGCCTTCATCGATCCAGCGTGGCATTGGATACCCCTACCCCCGCACACGACGGCCCAGCAATCCACGCCCACACTACCCCACTCTATCGTCGATAGTCTGACCCCAGTACGCATAACCTCACCTGCCCCACCATCAGCATGGTCAAGGCCACCAGGCAGGTGCGGTCTGTCAGTGGTGCCCCACGCGCCCTTCCTACCCCTTTACACAGTAAACCCACCGCCCACACTGACACCCGACACAACCCCACCGACCCGCTTTTCCATCCCCCCCCTGCTGGCCCAC
This sequence comes from Mesostigma viride, assembly GCA_009746045.1. Lineage (NCBI taxonomy): Eukaryota > Viridiplantae > Streptophyta > Mesostigmatophyceae > Mesostigmatales > Mesostigmataceae > Mesostigma > Mesostigma viride. Next base: position 1,083,081 of record RPFO01000114.1, on the reverse strand, counting down.
CCACCTTCCTGTCCCCCCCCTGCTGGCCCAGCTCCACCGTCGCAAAGTCGGACGCCAGCGGCAACATCTCGCGGAACAGCTCCCACGCCTGCTTGCTGGTGGCACCATCCAGCGCCAGCACGTCCTGCAACATGCCATGCGCCATGCGCCATGTGCCACGTGCCACGTGCCATGCGCCATGACAAACAAAGCAAGAAGAGGGCAGCGGAGCGGTCAACATGCCGCCACATGCGAAACCACGGCAGCCAAGGTCGGGGCGTCACAGTCCATACCGTCACTATAACCCACGTCGTCGTCGTTGTGCAGGCCACAACCCACGTACCGCTACCCATCCCCACGTACCGCAAACCATGATCGAACCATCCTGCGCTGAATGCGGTCCAAACATCCCAGGCTACTACCGCCCAGGCGTCCTGGGACGAACACCACCCCAGGAATCCAGGGCATCCCGAACATGGGGTGGGGTGCTCTGCGGACCAATCAACACAGGCATGACGGTGGAACTGGGCGCAACTGTGCCGCAGGCCAGCTGGCGTGCAGGGCCAGGGTAGGACGGGAGCGGCCACCCTCGGTTGCCTACAACACGGGAGACGCTGGCGCACGGCGGCCGCATGCTGGAAAACGCAACGAAGATGGTGCCAATGTCTGGCCACCTTGTGCATACATCACCAGTGAGGTTATACCCAGTGAGGGACACTGTGGGTCGATGCAACGCAGGACCGGCACCCGGTCCGGTGGGAAATGCTAGGTCATGTCCACAGGAGAGTCCATGGACATCCCGAGTTGCAACACAACAAGCACTTTTCGCTCTACTTGCTGGCCGCTTCAGTCATCACGGCTTTAGAAGCAACCACGCCGACACCGGAGACGGAAAAAACGTTGTAAATACTCGTCATCCTGTCAACAGATACGCGACGCGGGGAATCAAAAGCTGATCGAACGCAAGGCATTCCGGATATGTTCTTGCCATGCGGTGACAGAATTGCAATAATGAAGAAAAAGCCTTTTCCTAAGATGACAGCTTTCTGCGTTGACTCTCTAAACTTGTCGAAACCTCTAGAGCGGGAATAGATCCGCGCAGAAAATTTCTTCTACACTTATCCTACCTGTAAATTCCGACGCAATCATACCAGCCAACCTTAATAAAGCCTTTCATACAAACACCCTGCTTTCCAAGCTGCATACAAATAGAAGCCTGGTGAAACGGTAAATACCTTGCAAACGTTGGAGAATTCCGAAAACTTTTCCTCCGCCACGTCAGCCGCCATGGCTCGTAATTCAGTCATGGATGCAATCACGAAACTCCGTTACTCGAGAACATCAAGCGGGAGCAAGCGCCCACAATGTCTAGGGTGATGCACCGAATTATATAGGCTACGAGGCCAACACTCGAAATGGTGCTACCTTAGCCAAATGCAGACCAACTCAGCCCCAGAAACACCGAATTAACATAGGCGCGTCTGCCGCGCCTTGCAATTCTAAACACATCGCGGGGTCTCTGTAGCTACCATAACGGCGACCTGGTGCCATATAATCAAACTTCAACATACGTATGTACGCCATAAGTTGCCCATGTCTCCAAGGCGACAAGGCACCGCCACATCTCTGGGCGCATCGTAGAAGGTGGTGCTCCCCAACCGCGCGCGCAATGCTTGACGTTGGTTCCCTTCCAGCGTTTCGCGCGCTGCACGCTACTGCTCTCTTGTGCTCGCTTGGGAATTGGGCGAGAGGTGTCTCCTTCGCGGGCTTTGTCACGAGCAATTTCCCGGGCATTCGGGGACCGTTTCGTCCTGCATGCTGAAATTCCCAGTGCTCCGTCTGTACGGCATGCTTCCACAGGATGACAGGGATCCGTGAGTTTCCCACGAAGCGGTTTCTCTCCCCGCCGGGAAATGCAGAAACATCCTTTTGCATACACGTGGCGAAAGAGCAAGTCTTGCACCAAACTATGGGCCCAGAAGCCGCCAAATTCGTTCTCGGATCCTTTTGGGCACTGGATCCTGGATTCCTGGTCTTCCTGGATTCCTGGATCATCCAGGGTAATTCAATAAAATTGCTTGGGCATGGCATCCGGCCCATTTCCGTTTCGCCAGGCCACGTTATCTAGCAGGTTATTACCTAGCATAGCAGGAGAACGACTCTACGTGGAGGGCAGCTACAGTACAATTCTCCAGTATCAGGTGCGCAGGCGTGGGAATAACTGATCACATACTGACTGAGGCGTGGGATACAACTGACTGACTGACTGACTGACTGACTGACTGAGCCGAGCCGTTTCTCCAAATCTCTGTTGCCCATGTCGGCGTGGGCCAACAACAACATCTGACTGCATGAGCCTGCAAGCATGTCCCACATGCCTGCCGTTTCCAAATCTCTGCTGCCCATGTGCGGCGTGGGCAACAACAACAACAACAACAACACTCATGCCTGACGTGGTTTACAACACCTGTTTGGTCGTTGACTCGTGTGACCGCGATCTCCGTCCACGACACTCACGACAGTCATGGAGAATCGGCTTGATAATTGACACACTACCCTCAGTGGGTAACCAGCTGGTCGATACCTGGTACCTCTTAACCTAACGATATTCTTATTGGTTAATAAAAAAAACCCATTTACCCGGAATCGGCTTGATAATTGAGACCAACCCTCGGCCACTACAGTATAGATTCTCTGCTGCCCATGTGCGGCGTGGGACACAACAACAACAACTCAACAACAACAATTGACGCTATTGGCGAGAAACCGGTCCACGCAAGGAAACTGGGCCTCGGAGATCGACCCCAAAATTAAATTTGACTAGCGCAATCGACAGATCTCTCCAAGGGAACTCCAAATCTGCCCTCGGGTAGTTGAAAGTCCTTTTCCGACCAGGTGATAGACTTGTTACGAGACTGGCAAAAATGGCTCTAACGTCATTCTCTTACGCCAAGTAAGCCAAAGTCGAGTCTGGCAAGTACGAGGTAGGGTGGTCTGATCTCAAGTATAAGTAGCGCAATCGATAGATCTCGGTGAGGGGAGTCAGGATCTGCCATGAAAAGGCCGAACCTTGGTCCAAAATGGAAGATTGGGGTCGAAATCGGTCGGAATCCGATACATTTTGGGCAAAAAAATAATTTCGGGGAAATGGGTATATTTTATTAGCCAATTATGGACCAAAGAGGTGAGAGGGGAAATGAGTATCAGCGAATCCTAATTAAGGTGGGCACACACACGTGTGGCGGTGACAGGTGAAAGGCTAATAGGGCGCGTTATTAGACCAGGGAAGCCATTGGACCTGAGTAATGTCGCCATGAGGCATACTGGTGAACTGAATACCTGATTACGGCCCAGTAGATCATGAAAAAGCTGGAGCGGGCTGGGCTTGTCGTTATTGGGCCCTGGGTCCCACACCCTGTGTTGTTCCTGAGCTAACAGCCAGTAGCGACGCATAGCCGCATTCATCCATAGGTATATAAAGCGCCGGACTACGCCGCCGCGGGTATACTCCTCGCGGACATTAAAGACTGTCTCGTTGCGTACTTATGGTCCAGATCGCGTATAGCATAGTAGTGCGTAGCCATATCCATTCTGCTTGGGAAACTGAAAGCTCGGTCCCTGGTGTGCCAGCAATACCGAAAATGAATGATGGTACGCACGCTAATTGGGAGATTGGGTGGCGATGCCGTCCATGCGGCCCAGATGTTAATGAGCCACGTCCAAACCCCTGGGAGATTACAGAAAAGGAACCTGTGCTCAATGGTTTCACTAGGGTGCGTGCACAGGCATGATGCATCATGACCAAAACGCTCGTGGAGCGTAGTAGCGCAGACCCCTATCGCCCTACAGTATGCATCAAAAGATGTTGTACATCAGTGGCCCTGCGGTCCACGAGAGGGTGGTCTACCGCCAGGGTAATCATCTTAACCCAAGTGTAGCCCGGCCAATGTATTCTATCCAGCCCGGCCAATGTATTCTTATTATTAGACTGGCAAAAAAATAATTAATTCGCCAAAATGTACCTTTCTGCTACCGTGGACCGGTTTCTCGCCAATAGCGTCAATTGAGAGACCAACTTAACAGGAAGGCGCGACGCTTATTGAGAGTGGAGACCGGACCCGCGGATGGTAGCAACCGTAGTAGCGACGCCCTGTACTTACAAATAAAAGAATTTGGCGGCAATTTGGTTTCTTTCAATATTTCTCCCTTCCGCAAATCCTGGCATGGGCAGCCTAACAGAAATTGCAGGAATAATACATCGACCTTTCAGAAATAGAAGAAGCTCAATGAGTATAAAAACGTCGAGCATGCGCCCTGCTAACAGATACCTATTTATGCCCGCACCGTTGTTTTGTGCAGATCGCACACAATATATATCGAGTGATGCGCGGCATATAGCAGCACATCGTGTCTCATGTGCGTGGATTCCACTGTGTCCACCTTGGCATTGAGGGGGTGTAGCAACAAGACCCAGCGCACGATGGATGTTGTACACGAGCTTGTCTCCGTTTTCTTGATGACTTGTATCTGTGCCGCATGCAATGCACAATCGGCCAGTTGGCAGCGACATACATAACTAATTTTTTATCGGAGGGGGATGTGACCGCATTACAGCCGCCTATGCCGAAAGGCTGCTTGTTTTAGCCGTGATCTTTTCAGGAGTGTCTTTCTATCCCTGCGTTAGCTGTGATTGACATCACAAATTACCATCTCTAGGCCGAGGCGGCGAGGGGCATGGAGGTCGAGAGTCAAACCGAAACAAATTCGTGGGAGCGCAGCAAGAATGCCGCCATTTTATCTCTTTCGGTTGAGCTAGAAGCCTTGAGAAAAGGTGCGACTGCTGCATCAGGAGCGCAGCCGGCTAAAGAGGCCTCCGACGTTGGCTCCGCGACGGGGGCGGATCCAGAAACATCGCCGGATGCTGGTCATGCTGTGATCCTCGAGCTGACTCGTGCTTTGCAAAAAGTAAGGGACCACTCTCGCGTACTAATGCTAGCGTCCGCCTGCCAGAAGCACGAGTCCAGCTCGATCAGGTGATCGCGTATTCTGAATTTATGCTCTCAAAGGATTCTGTGGGACGTCGCATTGAAATGCCTGGCCGTCATTCCGTTACGTCGGTATGGGCGGTTGCCGTTCGTGCAGCTGTGGGTGCGAGGGGAGTGCCTAGCCCTACGTTGCAGACCATAGCATCGTTGGTACGCTCATTTCGCACACTGCCTCGTGCGCCTGTCCTCAGATAGTACTTTCTCAACTGACGTCCGTCCCCTACTAGCACGCGCATGGCATCCAATGAACTGGGTTGCCTGATCCGTTACCTCGCTGCCACCGTCTACCAGCCTGCGGGTGTCAATATGTGTACGCTGAAGCATGGCCTCATGCCCTGTCCCAGGCATGATGGGGGCGTGGGTGCCGCCATGGGAGGCAGCCACTCTGGCCACTATAATGGCAGTAACCGTGTGGTTGTCGCTGCGACGCGGCCCACCTAGAGAACATGGCCATGCATGCAGCTGGCAAGTGTTCTGGGGCCGAAGATGCTACGCAGGACGTCTGGGCTGCCAGCCCGCACGCCACTGCTTTGGCTTGTATGTCGCCGCGCGTGGTTGGGCACGCATCCCCCGTGCGCCAGGTGGCGGCGCGGACCGCATGCGGACTGCGCACATGCCCCAGGCACCCCCTGCCTTGCCCTGTCCCACGCATGATGGCCCTGCGCACCCTGCGTGGTAATTGGAGGCCTGAAAATGCCAACCTGTCCACATGATGTCCATGGATAGATGACCATTCTTGTGCAAGCGACCATTCTTGTCTACCACGGGCCGTGCTTCGTGACACACACACTCACATACACGTGCACACACACACACTCACTCACGCACACACACACATGCGCACACACACTCACATACACATGCACACACACACTCACATACACATGCACACACACACACACACTCACATACACATGCACACACACACTCACATACACACGCACACACACATACACATGCACACACACACTCACATACACACGCACACACACACACTCACATACACATGCACACACACACTCACATACACATGCACACACACACACTCACATACACATGCACACACACACACACACACTCACATACACATGCACACACACACACTCACATTCACATGCACACACACACACACTCACATACACACGCACACACACACACTCACATACACATGCACACACACATACACACGCACACACACACTCACATACACATGCACACACACACTCACATACAGATGCACAGACACACTCACATACACATGCACACACACACTCACATACACATGCACACACACACACACACTCACATACACATGCACACACACACACACACTCACATACACGTGCACACACACACACAGGCGGAGCGCGCAGGCGGGGCGCCAGTGGACCACGGGGGGGGCCAGAGTGCCTGGGAGCTGCGCAAGAACCGCACCCTGCTGTCCCTGCAGGAGGAGCTACAGGCCAGCCAGGCGCGCTGCCAGCAGCTGCAACGGGACAAGCTCGCAGCAGAGGCCAGGGCAAGCGACGCCCGTCCGGGGGGCCAGGCACAGCTGGACGACACCGTGCGGCAGCAACTGCTGGCCGCCGGATGGGATGGCCCCGGCTGTGCAGACGTGAACGCGCTCTGCCCTGACGCGAGCCGAAGGGGGGGCTTTTCCGTGCGGGAGGTACTCGCGTGGCAGCCTGCCCGTGTGGGAGCCCACTAACTCCCTGTGCTCCCCGTTCAGGGGGTGGGGGTGGGGGGCACAAGTTTTGCGCACCGCCTGTTTTGAGGAATATGTTCGATGCTGGCTATGCTGCTCTTGGTTCGTTGCTATGCTCGCAATTGCCAAGAGGACCCTAGTCGATGCGTAATGGCTCGCACCGCGGTGGGTACTCATGCACACCGGTTCCTACACCAGTCTGCGTGTCGACATTGTTGTGCACCGGGCAGCTTGCCGCCACATGAGCATTCATCGTCACCAACCTGCTTTAGGGAGCATCCCACCTGGGGCACCCTTCCCAGCGGTACATTGCTGCCCATATGGCCCCGGGTGGGTGCGGACAGGCCAGTACGTAGCAGGCGCTAGAAGCCACGCAACCTGTAGTACGAGCGCGGGCCGGCCCAACGGTTGGCTCAGCACCGGCAACCTATCACCCCCCCCTGGGCAGCAAACTGGGGTGCTGCCTCCATGGCTCGTACCCCTTGGGTGATGGCACCCCCCCAGTCGGTTGCTGGTGTGCGAACGCTGCGCTTGGCTCAGTCACATCGCCTGTGCTGCCAAGCACAGAGCGCGCATGTGGGGCCCTGCGTGAAAGCCTGCAGGCCAGGGAGTGCCACACAAATGCCAGCTGGCACATCGGGGTGTCAAGGAACAATTATGCCACGAAGAGACATTGCTCTTGCTGGCTGGTGCTCTTGGTGGCTGGTGCTCTTGCTGGCTGCTGCTCTTGCTGGCTGGTGCTCTTGGTGGCCGGTGCTCTTGGTGGCCGGTGCTCTTGGTGGCTGGTGCTCTTGGTGGCTGGTGCTCTTGCTGGCTGGTGCTCTTGCTGGCTGCTGCTCTTGCTGGCTGGTGCTCTTGCTGGCTGGTGCTCTTGCTGGCTGGTGCTCTTGGTGGCTGGTGCTCTTGCTGGCTGGTGCTCTTGCTGGCTGGTGCTCTTGCTGGCTGGTGCTCTTGGTGGCTGGTGCTCTTGGTGGCCGGTGCTCTTGGTGGCTGGTGCTCTTGCTGGCTGGTGCTCTTGGTGGCTGGTGCTCTTGGTGGCTGGTGCTCTTGGTGGCTGGTGCTCTTGGTGGCTGGTGCTGGTGCTGGTGCTGGTGCTGGTGCTGGTGCTCTTGGTGGCTGGTGCTCTTGCTGGCTGGTGCTCTTGCTGGCTGGTGCTCTTGCTGGCTGGTGCTCTTGCTGGCTGGTGCTCTTGGTGGCTGGTGCTCTTGCTGGCTGGTGCTCTTGGTGGCTGGTGCTCTTGCTGGCTGGTGCTCTTGCTGGCTGGTGCTCTTGCTGGCTGGTGCTCTTGCTGGCTGCTGCTCTTGGTGGCCGGTGCTCTTGCTGGCTGGTGCTCTTGCTGGCTGGTGCTCTTGCTGGCTGGTGCTCTTGCTGGCTGGTGCTCTTGGTGGCTGGTGCTCTTGCTGGCTGGTGCTCTTGCTGGCTGGTGCTCTTGCTGGCTGGTGCTCTTGCTGGCTGGTGCTCTTGGTGGCTGGTGCTCTTGCTGGCTGGTGCTCTTGCTGGCTGGTGCTCTTGCTGGCCGGTGCTCTTGCTGGCTGCTGCTCTTGGTGGCTGGTGCTCTTGCTGGCTGCTGCTCTTGGTGGCTGGTGCTCTTGGTGGCCGGTGCTCTTGGTGGCTGGTGCTCTTGCTGGCTGGTGCTCTTGCTGGCTGCTGCTCTTGGTGGCTGGTGCTCTTGCTGGCTGGTGCTCTTGCTGGCTGGTGCTCTTGCTGGCTGGTGCTCTTGGTGGCTGGTGCTCTTGCTGGCTGGTGCTCTTGCTGGCTGGTGCTCTTGCTGGCTGGTGCTCTTGCTGGCTGGTGCTCTTGCTGGCTGGTGCTCTTGGTGGCTGGTCGGTGGAGAGAACAACTGCCACTGGCATGCAAGCATGCGCGCGCCTTGCTGGCTGAGCGCCACGCATGTATGCGGTCGCCTGACGCTGGCCTCTCCCTGCTCCCCCCTTCCCCCCACGTTGCCCCTGGCGGTGCGCCCTGACGGTCTAACCCCCCCCATGGCGCGCGCCACATTACAGAGCGGCTGGGAGCGGGGCAAGAACGAGGCGCTGCTCTCGCTGGAGGGGGAGGTGGCGCGGCTGCGGGCACAGCGGGACGGATGCCAGCAGGCGGCCACGCTGGAGCAGCTGGCGCGCGCAGAAGAGGACGCCGCTCGGCTACAAGCAGCGGTCTGCGAGCAGCTCAGGTGGGTGGGGCACAGGGCACGGGGTAGGTGGCGCCCTGTGGCCTGTGGCCTGGTTTGTGAGGATGGGTGTGCCTATCTATGCGCGGTGAGGATGGGTGTGCCTATGCCTATCCATGTGTTGGTTCCTGAAGGGTCTCCCCATGATGATGGCGCGGTGGGGCCACGATGCGTGCGCCCGCGATCCTGCGGTTGCTAGCGCTGCCGCCACGTGGCTTGGGCGGTGGCACTGGGTGGTGGCAAGGCCAGCCTGGGGATGCTATCTGCCAGGGTGTACCCGCTGCTGTACATGGCAGGCATAATCCATTCATTAAATGAATTACTTGTTAAGAAACTAATAAATGGCAGATCTTCCCCCCGTGAGCATCGGCAGACTCACGAATGCTATGAGCGCAGACATGCAACTCGCCTTGTCATGGCACCCGGCTGGACCGCACCCCTTTCGGGGCAACTCGCTTGCTGGCCCTGCGCCGCGTGGCCCCTCGTCCACCTGCTGTCCCCTGCTGTCCCGCGCGTGTTTGTTTGAGCACGCTGCATCGTGCGACGCGCGGCCGCTCCTGCACTTGCATGGGGACGTTGCGGTGCCTTGGCACGGACACCTGGTGCTGCCAAACACGAGACTGTCTAACGCAATGCAACGTGCCAGAAGGCCTGGTGTCGCGTGGGCGGGTGTAGCTACAAATGGAGACGAGCGTTTTGTGAATGTGATGGTGGCAGCCAGCATAGACAATCATTTGGTCAACATCTGCTACCCAGGTCTTCGCAATGTTTACTAGGCTGCGCTGAACATGTATTTGTGTATACTACAATCACAGGTGGTGTTGCATCCGGACGTCAGCGGCCTTGCTCACCCTAATTTCTTATCCATCCCCCCCCCACATTCCAAGCACCCTCGGGCTGCTGTTGTCATTCCTAAGCAGGTATGCTGTCACCTCATGATTATGCTGCTGTACACATGGCGCTGCGGCCCAAACCCCTGGCCTCACCCTGCCCAGGCTTGCGCTGGAGAAGGAAGATGCGGCGCGACAGGTGAAGGTGCTCTGCCGCAAGCGGTGCACAGCAGACTCGGGTCAGGTGCGTGCGTGCATCCAATTTTTGCTTCTGTCCATTGGAGTGAGGGGCTGCCAGAGAATACAGTTTTATTACAAGTGTGTGGAAGGCCCACGTCAAAGCCATAGTCAACCTTTATGAATCTCAAGGTACCCATCGGTCTCTAGCTAACTAGGTCACCCAACGCGGGCCGGAAAATCACTTATCCAGTTATGTGAACCTGGGCCAGTCATGAAGACCTGGACTCGTGGCCGCAAGCCGTCGCATGGCCCAGCTTCTCGTAACCCCCCTTGGCCCCTGCCGCTACCAGCTCTAGCATCCAGCCAGGCGGCAATAGAAGGGGGGAGCCAAAAGTCTCCCCGCAGGGACCCCCCCCCCCCTACCGCACCCCTTGAGGCCCGCAAAGGGTGGGGGTTCTCTGCCATGGGGGTGCCACCCTCGGCAGCCAACCCAGATGGCCCGGCAAGATCTGTGTATACAATTTCTCCACAGGCATAGCGCATGATGGGCCATCCCCTCACCCCACAGCAACAGCAAAGCCGGGTTTTGAATAACAGGCTCACCCACAACCTGCACAAGGGGCTTTTGGTTGCAGGGTGACCCCCTACACCGACCGAGGGTTTTGAAGCGCAGGACAGCCCACAACCTACACCTCCACACCGGCACGTGGGGGGATTTGGAGATCAGTAGGTTCATCCCCCCCAACCCTAACCAAGTCTTGCCACTCCAGCATAACCTTACAAACCGCCCCCCGTGAGGGGAAAATTTTTCAGGAAAACTATGGGGGGTTTGCTTACGGATGACCCCCAAACCGCGCTGCGTCTTGAATTCCCCCTCCGCCATTGCACCATGCCCCGCCGCATCGTTTTCCCCCACTCCCTGCTGACCACCGACAGTCCCCGTCCGTAGGCCTTCGTTTATTCCATCGTCAGCAATCCCACCACTCCGGCCTGGCTGCCGGGCGCTGAAAACGCAACGATCACGAGACAGGGTTTAGGGCCGCTGCCGCCCTTGGCGTTGGGATGCAACGGCCCTGCTCCGGCGTCGGCTCGGGCGCTCATTCCCCCTTCATCGGCTTGCATAGCGTCGCCACTTACGAAATTAATTAACTAGGCCCACGCCCCCGATGCCCAGCAAAGTTGCCTGAGGGCGTAACTCCACTCCGCCTGGAGCTGTGCTGCAAACGCCACTACCGACACGTCTAATGGCTGCGTTTAAAGCAGCAGATCACGCCCACGTCTCCACGACCCCTCCCAGGAGCTAGAGGAGGCGTGTCAATCTCGTTGCAAGCTACCGCCCTCACTTCGAATGGGAAAACTTTGGGGTATGCTGCCGACCATCACCGCGCAGCCCATTGAACTTTTACGAAAGGTAGGCCCCCGAAATATTCGGAAGCCGGTAGCTTCGAATTACTGTTGGCACCGCCATAGCAGTGAAAATAATGCCTCAGAGGGGCATTTGACAAAGCTGTAAAGAGGCCTGGTTGTTGCCCAGGCACAACCCTAAGTACCAGCCGACTAGCGGTGGCGTGCGCTAGCCGACTGACCACCAGGCCAGTGGCGCCGCGCTGTCCCTGGTCCACAGAACTGCCCCAGGTCCACAGGAGCCGCCCCACACTACTAGTCGGAACTTCTACTGCGGCCGCCCCTCCCCTTTGAGACTTCCGCAAATCATAGATAATACGAGCATGAGCTCACAAAGTGCGTGCGGGCAGGCGTGCGTGCGTGCGTGCGTGCGTGCGTGCGTGCGTGCGTGCGTGCGTGCGTGCGTGCGTGCGTGCGTGCGTGCGTGCGTGCGTGCGTGCGTGCGTGCGTGCGTGCGTGCGTGCGTGCGTGCGTGCGTGGGCGACCATGCCCATGTGCGCAAACCTGACCCACTTGCGTGCTGACTTGACCCATTACGCGCCGCCGCCTGTGACCCACATCGTTGCCACAGGGGACGCCAAGTGTCCTCTCTACCGCATACCTGACAGGTGACACCATGGCCCGCAGCGGTGGGCTGGCAGGCTTGCGTGTAGGGCTGTGAGCCGTGTGCTTTTGCCCTTGTGCACACCTGTCTTGTGGCGTTGGCTTGTTGCCTTGGCCAGCACCTCCCTGGCAGGGACAGTCCTGCGGCCACCGATGCGCGCGCCTTGGTGATCTTCGGTAGCGCCCGCGTAGCGCTGCATGTGCTGGCATCCCTTCTGCGGCTGTGGTTGCCGTTGCTGGTGCGCCTAGCCCTTCCATGGGCATGGGTGGAAGCGCCCCGCGTGAGGTGCCACATGGTCAGGAGAGACTATCATGTGTGTGTAGTGGAGGAGTAGAGGACAAGGAGGTGCCACATGGTCAGGAGAGACTATCATGTGTGTGTAGTGGAGGAGTAGAGGACAAGGGGGTGCCACATGGTCAGGAGAGACTATCATGTGTGTGTTGTGGAGGAGTAGAGGACAAGGAGGTGCCACATGGTCAGGAGAGACTATCATGTGTGTGTAGTGGAGGAGTAGAGGACAAGGGGGTGCCACATGGTCAGGAGAGACTATCATGTGTGTGTTGTGGAGGAGTAGAGGACAAGGAGGTGCCACATGGTCAGGAGAGACTATCATGTGTGTGTTGTGGAGGAGTAGAGGACAAGGGGGTGCCACATGGTCAGGAGAGACTATCATGTGTGTGTTGTGGAGGAGTAGAGGACAAGGGGGTGCCACATGGTCAGGAGAGACTATCATGTGTGTGTTGTGGAGGAGTAGAGGACAAGGGGGTGCCACATGGTCAGGAGAGACTATCATGTGTGTGTTGTGGAGGAGTAGAGGACAAGGAGGTGCCACATGGTCAGGAGAGACTATCATGTGTGTGTTGTGGAGGAGTAGAGGACAAGGAGGTGCCACATGGTCAGGAGAGACTATCATGTGTGTGTAGTGGAGGAGTAGAGGACAAGGGGCACTGTCTGTGAGGGGCGAGGCATATCCTCATGAATGACAAGCAAGATGACAAGCGACATGACAAGCGACATGATAAGCCACATGACAAGCCACATGACAAGCATGGGGGCGCCATCGCTTGCCATTGGCATGCAAACGGTCATCTCCCACACGCTACGCAGGACAGGTAGCGCCCCCCTCTCCCTCTGCGATACTCACAACAGTGATGATTTTACATCACTATGTAGCTTGTTGCGTACGTCTCAGCTTCCATCCCTACTGCCACCCCTCCCGGCTTTTCTTGCCTGCCAGGTCCCCCAGCCTACCCTGTGGGAGCGCCAGAAGAACGCGGCGCTGCTGGCGCTGGAGAAACGGACGGCCGACGCCGAGGCGGTGGCTGCTGACGCGCGCGCACGCTGGCTGGAGCTGCAGGCAGCGCTGGACGCAGAACAAGCAGCCAAGGAGGCAGCGGTGGCCGGCAAGAAGGCGATGGCGGGACAAGTGGCAGCCATGGGCGAAGTGCGACGGCGCGTGCTTGACTTTGCAGTGGTGCTGTTTGCTGGCCGCCGCAACCGCGCGCTGCTTGGGCGCACGTTGGGTGCCTGGCGCACCTGGGCCGCGCGCAAGTGGAAGAAAACGGTATGCGGGTGGGGTAGGGGGGCAGAAGCGGGGTAGGGATTCGGTGGGGTAGAGGCGTGGCCGCTCTCATGGCAGCATGTGGGTATCTTTAGCCCCTGGGTGTCTGTACGCTACCGATTCCGTTGGCCCTGCGACAAATGGTGGTTGTGTGTGCATGGATATGAGGTCTGTCTTTCCTCTCTCGCACATATTTTAAAGCTAAACGACTCGCTGTCTATGAACAGTGCAAAGAAAATGCGTGGCCTAAGTGCGAAGGCACAAAGGCCCTGATGTTTCTGTCAAGGTGGGATGCGACCCGCCCCTACCTCATGCCTGTACGCATGGTGCCCGTCGGCCGGCTCGTGGCCCACTCATGCACAGGGGACCCTCTCCCTCAACGACCTGCGCCGTCCCCCCACTAGCTGGGCGCAGTCGGGCAGGAGGCGCAACCGCCTGCTGGCCCCTCCGTGGATGGCCCTAGCAGTCGGCACAGCCTGTCACATGCTGGTTGATGCAGCTCCCACGCTGGCCGTGTCATGGTTGGCCCTATGGATGCACTGTAGTACATGATTGTGTTGCATATGCTAGCACCTGTCTCCACTATCAGATTTACCCAGCGATGGTAAGCCGTCCACTTCCAGTACCGCACAGCTGGCCACATGGATGCGATGGCACCTAGCTCTGGCCGCCCTGTGACAACGCGCCAGCACATCGCGTGACCTTGCCACGCGTGGTTGCCTTGCCAAGCTTTCGCCTGCTTGGGCATAGCACGCACCGATGCACGCTGGCATAACTTATGACTGAAGAAGACCCTCCCACCTCCCTGCGTGGACGTACATGGCTACCTGCAGGTGCTCGCCCGCTTCGTTGCTGCCTGGGCACAGCACCGCCGCCATGCCCTGCTGCTTCGCTGCCTGAGTGCCATACGCCAGCGAGCAACGATCATGGCGTGGCGGGTGCAGCAGTATGCATGCGCCAACCGCCAGCTGGCGAGGTCAAGGCTGCGGCGTGCATGGCTCCGGCTGCGTGCGCATGCCGCCAAGTGTCGACGCGACGCGACCGTCGTGCTGCGCTGCCGACATCGTGCCGATCAGCGGTTAATGCTGGCGTCGCTGCGAGGGTGGGCGGAGCACACGCGCTACAAGACGCGGAGGCGGATGCTAAAGCAGCGCGTGGCGGCCACGTGGCGGCGGGCCATGCTGCGCGCGGGGTGGGACGCCTGGCAGCTGTTTGTGAGGCTCCACATCGACACCACGCAAGCACTCTCGCATCGTATGCAGCGGCGTGCACGCAGGTGAGGGGTCAGGCGCACACGGCCGTTGGTTGCCTCGCCAGGTGGCACGCGCACGCGGCATGTGAACGTTCAGCAAAGGCATGGGCCCTGGCTGCTGCTTGCGAGGCTGGACCTGGCGGCTCGGGCGCCGCGGACATGTGTCCCTTGCCTACTGCGTACTCCTACTACTATGTGATTTCCACCCCTTGAAGGTTGCTTCATCTATATTGACACAACTCTCTGATCCTTGATTGTTTTGTGACTTCTGAATCCTGCATCTATTGACAACCACCTGCCTTACCTACTGTCGCTCCTTCCCAACTCGATGCTCATGCACGCACATTGAATCATCTGCCCTACTGGACCATTTGCGTCTAGCCCCTGGCATCACCCTGGCTGTGCGCTGCCCCGCTTCATGCTGCATGGCTGCCACGCCCGCACACTGTTTCGCTGCCCACCACTCCGCCGAGAGGCAGTACCTGCGTGGCCTATGCATGCCCGGTGTGATCGCATGAGGGGTGATCCTCCTGGTCAACCTGGCGAGCTCGGAAGGGCACACTCGCATCCGCAGCATGGCCTGGCCCCTGCGATGCGGCAAAGTGTCACCTGTGCACCTCATGCCGCCAAGTGTCACCTTTGCACTGCACGGACAGGAGCTGGATGCGTTGAGGTTTGCACACCCCAGCGCCCGTAGCCCATCCACCCGGCGCTTGCCGCGCCCGTAGCGTGGCTTGCGGTTCTCGTGTGCTCGTATGCCAGCAACGCATGGGCGCGTATGCCAGCAACGCATGGGCGCGTATGCCAGCAACGCATGGGCGCTACAGATCCAAGTGAGCGAGCATGCAGGTGTGGGCAACACGGCTTCTGAGTGCTGGTGTTGCACACTAGTAGCCTTGATGCCCCATGGGTTGGCCGATGAGTGGCAGTGGTGAGGCATCATTGTGTCCACCCAGCTTTAGCCACCCCGGCTGTAGACCGGGACCAGACACTCACCCATGCTTGCCCTCACCTTGCCGCAACTAACAGGGTGCCAGAGTCACCACGGGCATGATTGCTTCTCACTCCCTGCTTCCCCTCGGTTCCGCCTGCCTTTGTCCCTGCTTGGTTCCTGTCAGCCGTGCGTGGGCCGCCTGGCAGGGCATTGCGGCGCAGATGCGCGAGCAAAGGGTAACCATCCAGCGCATGACGGCAGCCCGCACACAGCGATTGCTGCGGTCGATTCTATTGGCATGGCTTCACGGGTCCCGGGAGCGACGCGCCCTCATGGCCAGGGTGGTCAAGTTGCACATGACAAGGGCACGGCGCGAGATGCAGTGGGTGCGTGTGTGTGTGCGTGCTTGGGTTGCAGGGTTAGGCCAGGGATCGACCCTGCATGCATGCCTCTGTTGCGGTGTGTACTGTGGTGGGCTCTCGCTGTTGGCGGAGACTGAGTCATCCGGATGCAGCGTGTGGGCACAAGCCAGTCACTATTGTACGCGCTTGTGCTGTGCGACGGTGCGCACATTCACCAGCCATGCATTCGCTGCTGTATGGTATGGTATAGGTAGCTAGTTCAGTCAGGAAAGATGACAGGGGGATGGGGAAGGGCACCTGGCTGTAGCCTCTGGCATGCTCATGACAAGAACACGCTTGCCGCGCCCTAACCCGGCGACCACGCTGCCCCCTCCCCCCTGGGTCCCTGGCAGGTATTCCACGCATGGCTGGCCACCGCCAAGCGCCAGCGCCGCATGCAAGCCGTGTGCGCGCGCTGGGGCTTCCGCAGCCGTGGGGCACTTCTAGCGGATGCGATGGCCCGCCTGCGCTCGCACGCACGGCACGCCCAGCGCCTACGACGCATCACAAGTGCCATGCGCCGCCGCCTACTGTGAGTGGGGGGGGGGGCTTAGGAGGGGAGAGGGAGGTTAAGGGGCAGGGCACGATGAGAGTAGATGGGCCGTGGAAAGTAATGCCTGGGTTGGGTTGGGGTGGGTTGGGGTAGGTGGGCAGGTAGCACATGAGGTGTACCTCCCGTCCTGCTTTGGTTCACTTGCCGGACAGGCCATCCTGTGAGTTGCCTCATATTGCAATAATTGCTTGTTTCTACTTTGTTGTTTAGGGGGCAGGTTTCTTTGCCACTGTCCACCATCCCGACAAGCCTCGGGACGGGGTCAGTCGCACTCATGAAACCCCGGCTCCGTGCGCGCAAACCGTTGAACGCTCGCTCCTTGTGCGCAAATGTTGTCTGAATTGTCACCCCTTGCATGGGTGCGGCGACCAGAGGTGTTGTGTGCGGCGTATGGGCAGGGTGGGCCCACACCCGCGCGCTGCTGCGGCGCCGGCTGCAGCGCAAGCAGGTGTGCGCGCGCCTCTGCCTGCTGCGCGCGTGCTGGGAGCGGCTGCACCTGTGGGCCCAGGCTGCACAGCGGGGCCAGCTGCAGGCGCGGCTGGGGGATGCGCAGCGACAGGCGGCCGAGATGTCCACCGCGTGCCAACTGGCAAGGGAGGGCCAGCTGCGTGCCGAGAACGACGCCAGGGACGTGCGGCAGCTGCGGGACGGCACCCTGGAGGCCCTGCGCCGCTGCCTGCCTGCGGGCGCGGTGGACGCAGGCACCATTGCGCGCTGGCTGCCGTCACCTGGGCTGCTGGAAGGTAGGCGGCCGCGTGGCGTGTACAGTGGGTATGGCCTGGTGGGGGTTGTGCACCGGCAGCCAAGGTTTCCGTCTGATAGCTGATGCCTTTGGAATGCTAGGCCGTCCCCATGCGTCACCCCGGTGGGCAACGCTTGTGTGACGGACATGCATGGCTGCCCCCCATGGAATGCTGGCACCTGCGTGCCATGCGCAGAGATAAGGGTGGATGATATGGAGGGTAGCCGCGGGGCACAAACCTCGTCATTGTGGCGACGCAGAACGCCCCAGACCTGCGTGCCTGGGGAACGGTCAAGCTCACATATGACCATCCCTACTTGTAGTCATCAACGCTTGCGCACACGAACAGGGGCAAGCGGAGATCCCCTCATCCCGCGTCCACGAGCTCCCATGTCACCAGCCCATGTAATGGCACGGCCACATCACTGCTGCCACCAGGGGAGCGCATCCACCCTGCTGGCCTCTGCCTCCGCGTGTTTGCCCCCTGTGCCATGGCGGGCCACCACTTGCTGCATGGCAAGGCAGTCACCCCTCACCCCTCTTTGTGGCACGCCTCATCCGCCCTGCACCTGCCGTACGCTTGTGATTCGTTGCTGCTGGGGCCTGCAGTCGACCTGCGGTGGAGGACGCCAGCATTAGAGCACGGGTCGCCCGGCGGCAGCATGGCCACGTCCGCAGGCGCCCCTGAGGGCGTGCCGGTGGGAAACCTTGACCGCGCCCCCCTGCGGCCGCGCGCTGGGCATGTGGCCGTGCGCCTGTCCTGGGATGCGGTGGCCAGCCTGGAGGACGAGGTGGTGGTGGTGGGCGGCTGTGACGGCCGCCAGTGGTTGCCCGACGTCGTCCGCCTCCACGTTGGTACGTGCGGTTCGGCAGGCAACGCCTTTGTGCCCACACTTGTTCCATGGCCCACACACTTGTTCTAACGCCAGTATTTGTCAGCAGGCCTCCTTGCATGCATGGTCGTCACTTGGAGGTTAACCGGGGTGTATCCATGCGCGAGGCTCACCCCATGCCATCGTCCTGTGTGTCCAAATGTCACGCCAGCTGCCGCCGCGTTGTGTGGGGACCGTCATGCCAGCCGCCGCCACGTGTTGTGGGGGCGGCAGGGAGAAGGAGCTGCGCGGTGCCAGGGAGCTCAGTGGCTGGTCGGGGAACGCCCAGGAGATCTGCTGGCCATGCTTTGACATGAGCAGGGAAGCCAGCGCTTCTTCCTACTGCCCGTGATGGGATTCAGAAATGATTAAATGTGGGAGCCGAGCCCAAAGAAGCGGAGCCATCGCATTCCATTCTGTTCACCCCACCCTTGCCATGCATGCTACCACACATCCTCACGCTGCTTGCCCCCCTATCCTCAAGCCGCCACCAGTGCGCATGGATGAGTACTTGCATGCCAATCCGCCGAGTGCCCAAGGGCACTGGGTGTCCCCGTTGCTCGCGGCTGTTTGCCCCCGGCAGGGCCTCCCCTGTTCTTGTGGCATGGCCGCAGGGTAGGCTGTAACAGGAGGGGGGACACCCCCCCCCATTTTCCTACTTAAGCCCACACACTCTTTTGCCGTCCAGCGCCGTCTGTCACCAGCCAAAGTGAAAAATGGCTGAGCACACACCTTTGCCCAAATGGGTCCGTCGGAGCGAAACGGATTGCACGCTGGACGTGTGACACGTGGCATTTATACGCTAGGGAGGTAGTCAGCACAGTCAGGAGTTGTATCTGACGCCACCAAGATCACTCCTAGTTTCGCCACGTGTCCTAAAAATTATGTACCGTATAATTACCATAGTACGTATATGTGCATTAGTACGTCCACGAGTACCTCACACCGGGATGTAAGCCAAAGCGCCGGACCAATACCTAGTCTCACGGTGAGCGCGCACCTTTCCTGAAAACCAGGCGCCGGGTGTGTTTGCCGAGCGCACTCCGGTTCTATTTTCCTTGTGACGTCCTCAAAAAGCCAACTTGAGCGCACTCCTTTTTAATTATTCTGGTGACGGGGCGGTTTTAAAGCTCGCTCCACGTCTGTCAGAGCCCCGTCGGACCAAACTTGGAGTGGTAAGTTTTGCTGTGACGTCTCCCCTCCTGCCGTAACGTGCCCACACACACGCCCCGAGAGAGGCCACCTGGCTGGTGAGAAGCCAACACCTGACCACCCCGCTGACACTAACATTCTGCCTGACCACCCTGCCTTCCCCACGCTGTGCAGGCATGCACTCCCCCAACGTTTCATGGTCGGGACTTGCCACCACGCCAGAGGTTGTGGATGCCAGCGCAGACGTGGATGGCAGCAGCGCCCCACGTGACAAGCAGCCGCGTGCGTGGCCCACGGCGCGGAGCCAAGCTGCCGCGTGCTTCGTCGGCCAGCGCTCACTCGTGCTGGTTGGGGGCTTCGATGGCCACAGGGAGGCCAGGGACACCCTGGTGGTGTGGGTGCCTGGGGGGCCGACAGCACAAGGGAGCGGGCGCGCTGAGCAGGGTGCGTCCCCAGATGTCGAGCGGCCAAGGGAGCCAGGTGCGTGGCAGGGTCAGCCAGGTGGTTGAGTGGGCCTTCATATCCGTGGGTGACAGTTGCAGGCAGCAGATTCATTCATAGCGTGGCAGGTGGCTCTGTACAGGTCGCACGGTGGCAGCCAGCAGTGGGAAGTGGCCAGGGAGCCTGCTATACACCGCCACCAAATAGATCAAACAATACGCTCGTGGATACTGGCGCTGCCAGCCCGTGGCCGCAACCAGGGCCGAGATTAGCAGGGAGTGGCACGGTCCTTCCCTGGGACACTCCTGGGCTGTGGGCGGCCTGGGGACGAATTCACCTGTAGAGCCTTTTGTTTTGCACCGCAGTGCCCCCTGCCGCCATGTGTGACTGAACCGGGAGCTGTGGTCGAACTGGGAACTGGGAACAAACCAGGGAACTGTGGGCCTATCCATGACACCATTGTACCTTATCTCGCGTAAGTATTGTAGGGCCCCACGGCTCGGTACACTCCGTGCAGCCTCACCGTCTCTGCGTCATGAATGCCTGATGCCCGCGACCTACCTGCACCTGCCTGCACCTGCCTGCACCCTCACCCTTGCGCAGGCGCGTGCCACGTGGCGCCGCTGGAGCTGGTCGCCCTTGTGTCGCAGGAAGGGTTGGACCAGGAGCGCCAGCGCCAGCGCCAACCCCCTGCACGGTCCCAACACACTGCTTGCTCCCGCCTGCTGCCGCCACCGCATGCACCCGCACCGGCGGTGATGCGTGACCAGGGCGAAGCGGGGCCCGCGCGGGGGACGGTGGGTGTGGACGCAGCGCCAGCGGTCGCCGAGGTGGTGGTGTTTGGAGGCTACCGACGCAGTGTTGGGTACCTTAATGAGTTGTGGCTGCTACACGTCACGCAGGGGGGAAGCAGGCAGGGAGGGGAAGGCGAGGACACTGTGGGGTCCAGACGGAAGAAAGAAGAGATGAGGCAGCCTCCACGTGCAGATGCTGCGGAGATGGCGGTGGAAGATGTGACAGATGCCAGGGGAGGGGGGGCAGAGGGAGGAGGCGGGGCAGAGGGGGGGGGGGGGGGCTCCAAGACGGCGCGTCTGACAGCGGCGCGCCCAATGGTGGCCGTAGCGGTGCCTCCAGCCGTCATGCGGTGGCAGCTGCTGGCGGTAGTGCGGCATCTGACGAGCGCCCAGGGGGTGGTTGTGGCAGCACCGCCGGCGCTGTCCGCGAGGGTGTGCGGGGGACGCAAGGCGCGTCGCCCCCCCGTTGGGCGGGCCAATGGCACATGCCGCGTGTGTTCGGGGCCCCACCCAGCCCTCGCAGGGGCCACGCGGCCGCCATCGTGGGCCACCTTATGCTGGTCCACGGCGGGTATGACGGCATGCACCACCTGGCAGACCTGCACATGCTGGATCTGGACACGCTGACATGGCACGCCCCTGTGGCAGTGGGCACTGCGCCAGGGCCCCGTCGCCAGCACTGCATGGTGGCCGTGGGGGCGCGCCATGTGGTGGTGTTTGGTGGATACGGTGCCCGGGAGGAGGCGGGGGATGCGAGAGGGGGGCAGGGCGGCGTTGGCAGGGAAGTGGCACCTTCTGGGAGGTTGCCGGGCAGTCAGCCCGACCCAGCCCACCTACGGCATGACAGCTTGACACGAACCGCCCCCCCCCCCGTTCCGGCATCGTCATACCGCGCGGTGGGAGAGGGCGAGTACCTGGGGGACCTCTATGCGCTGGATGTGCTGGCGACACCCATGGTGTGGCACCAACTGCGGCCCAGCGTGCTACCTGGCACAACCCCCCTGGCGCGCTCCCTGGCCACCCTGACGTGGCTGGGGGAGAAGCTGCTGCTGCTGGGGGGCATCCGCGCGGGAGATGAAGCGGGGGGGCTGGGGGACGGCGGGGCCGTGCGCCAGGGCCCCCTGGAGGCCCTGCTCCTGGAGCGCGCGGATGTGATGATGCTGCGCCAGGCGCAGGCGGTGGCGGTCGCGCAGGCGGTCAGGGTATCCCAGGTCGCGGACGAGAAGCGCCAGCTGGAGGTGTGGGCGCTGGACAACGCCGAAGCAGCCCGCGTGCTGCGCGCGGAGGGGCGCAAGCTGGCGGCGTTGCTCAAGGTGAGGGGGGGCAGCAGGTGGGCGTTGCTCAAGATGAGGGGCAACGTGGAGCAATAGGAGGCGAGGGTTTTAGGAAACTTGGGAGGAGGCGAGGGCAATAGGAGAGAGTGCAGTAGGACGCGAGGGCAGTAGGAGGTGAGGGAGGAGGCGAGGGCTATAGGAGGCGAGGGCTATAGGAGGCGAGGGCAATAGGAGGCGAGGGCAATAGGATGCGAGGGCAGTAGGAGCGGAGCAGTGTTCCTGCTGGGGGACTGCGTGGGGCCGATATCCAATGAACGAGAGCGCACCTCGCAGTCGAGAGAGAAGCACCATATGGCCATGTGTCCACCCAAACGCGTGCTTGGTGGTACGGCAGGCTCCATGTGGCAACACACCAGCGCAGCTAGCGTGGCTGCCTGAGCTACCTGGCGCATGTCACCTGCCAGTGATCTCTCCTGCACCATGGAGGCATCCCGCAGCACAAGCGCTCTACTCTTTTCTACCACGGATGGCCCACCGGATGCGGCAACTTGTTTTCTCTCTCTCAAGTATTTGTAGGGAACGTTGTGCCTGCACTGTGGCGCACAGCGCATGGATGGGCAGCATTATGAGTTGCCTGCTCCTCTGATCTCTCCTGCCCCCTGCCCCTCACCCCGCTGGTGATCCAACGCACACCCTTGCTCCTGAATACGCCACTGGATGCCACAGGACAAGGCGGCGCAGCATGCGGCCGTGTCGCTGGAGCTGCGCACGGCGCTGGACAAGCTGTTCAAGGAGCGAGGGCACAAGGCCCAGCAGAGGAAGGCCGCAGAGAGGTAGGACAGGCCGGTGGTGCCATGTGCACACAGCAGGTGGCATCGTGGACTTCACTGGATTCCCCTTTCCTTGGCCATCCGTTATGTTGCCGTGAACGGGGAGGAAATAGAGATGAGTAGATTACCATTCTCCAGCGCCTTTGATTTTAGTTTGGGCAGTTTTCAGTAGCAGTTTGCCCCACAAGAACAGCGCCAACGCGAACGGCGGCTCCGCTCAAGCCACCATGCTTTCCCTTGCGAACAGCTTTGCCCATCGCAGGGGTAGGGGAGTCCGCATGCTCTCCCGAGGGGGCGTTAACGGTACGCAGGAGCCCAAGGGGAGGGGGAAGCCGGGGCCATCCGCCATCCATCATCCCTGGCACACAAATGGTTCTGTGTGCGTGGTGCCACGGTCCAGCTGGTGTGAGCAGATAGGGGAGAAAAATAGCAGAACAATTAGGGGAGCAGATAGGGGAGCGAATAGGGGAGCAGACTGGGAATCGCACCTGAATATTGGAGAATATTGGGGGAGCACATAGGGGACCAAGTAGGGGGGCGAATACGGGACCAAGTAGGGGGCAATGCGGGAGCGATGGGTGAGCCAATAGGGATGCAACGCGGAGGCCATGGAAGGGCAGCAGCCACCTTACAGGGGATTATGGAATGTCCACCCTTGCATGCATCACAACGGAGGCCAACGGTCTCCAATAACGTACATCAGCTGACTGGCGTTCTGGGTGCGCATTTACTTACCCCCTGCCTGGGGTGCCCAGGCTGGACAGGGAGCTGGCGGCGGCGCAGCGCCAGGTGGCGGCGCTGGAGCTTTTGCGTCAGCAGCAGGCTCGCGATATGGGGGCGCTGCTGCAGCGGGCGCGCGTGCTGGAGAGTGACCTGCTGGCCCGCTCGCGCGCGCTGCTGGAGGTGGGCAAGGGGGCACCAGGTGGGGGCACATGGGGCAGGGCAAAGGCCTGTACCAAATTTCCAAACAGTTGCAGGGGTCAGCGACGAGAGGATGGTTTACTCCTGGACATGGTAGACTCTTGGCTACACGCACACTGCCCCACAACCAGGCCTTGCCCTGTCAGACCCACGCTGGCGTGCCTGGAGTACTTATTTCACCAATGGAGCACTTGATGCTGCCCCAGGCTCACGCGGGCCGCATCAGCTGGTGCACCCATGCAGGACCCACCAGGAGGTGCTCGGTGTGGGTGTGGGTGCACAGCAGCCGCCTGCCTGCTGGGGTTGTGCGTCTTGCAGGTACCCGCGACCATCGAAGGCTGTGTAGAGGGGGCATCCCTGTCACTTGTGCGGGGCAGTCACCCGCATGCACCACGCCGCGAGGATCTTTTTTTGCGTCCTGTTGATTTGGAGGCCATCCCCATATAGTGCCCTTACAGTGCCCTCGTAGCGTGCGACCCAGCTTCTTGCTTGGCCGTATCCACTGAAAGGGGGGACATTGACGCTGGGTTCAAATACGGGCGTGCCGCATCAGGAACAGATCTGCTTGTGCTGCTCATGCGCGCGATGATGACCCCAGCCCCTGCGCTCTGGCGGCACACCTCTTTGCATGCTGCACGCCTCAACCCCCCTGCTTGCCTGTGCCTCCGTGCCTGCATGCGCGTGCCTGCCCGCGTGGATGTGCCGCACAGCTGGAAGTAAAGCTCCAGAGTGTTCACCTGGCCCACGCGCAGGAGGTGACCCAACGGCGGCTGCAGGCCAACCGAGAGGCGACACCTGGCAGCACGGCGGGGCAGGCCCAAGGTGGCGCGTCGGCAAGGGCCGCCCCCCCCCCACACACACACAGGGCTCCTGCGCCGGCCACGGACAGCACTGATGGGACGCGTCCTGAAGGGGGGGAGGGGGGCCGGCCCCATGGCCGCAGTGCCCCCGCTGGCCCCGCACCCGCGGCCAGTGGCGTCCCGGCTCCCCCCACGGGAGATGGTGGTGGTGACGCTGGCGATGGCACAGCGGGCGCCGGCGGTGGCAGCGACAGTGACAACAACGACGAGGGTGGCTTCCCGCTGCTACCGCCCTCTTCCCCCATCCACTCCGCCTCGTCCAGCCGCAGCAGCAGCTGCAGCCGCAGCTCGTCCAGTGATGCTGGCACCCGCAGGCGGCGCGGTGCGGCAGGCGCCCCGCCGGAGTCGCCCCACGGCCCAGGTGGTGCCGTCCCATGGCCGGCCGAGGATGCCCGGCACTCCTCGGGGTCGCGGGCCAGCGGCAACAAGGTGCACCCGCTGGTGACGTCCCCCCCGCGCCCCCCCCCCCCCCATGCCGCCGCGCCGCAGGGTGCCGGGGTGCCTCGCGCGTCTGTGCCGCTGCCGCCGCGCCCGACCAGCCCGAGGGAAGCCGCGCCTTACGCCATCCCCCGACCAGCTGTGGTCGCGGCACCCAGGGGACAGGGGGGGGACGTCCCTGGGGGATCTCCGGGAGACAATGGGTGGTGGCCGGACGGGGCAGGGGAGGGAGGCGTGGACAGGGACACCCCGGTTGGGCGCGGTGGCGCTGACGGTGGCGCCGTATCCCGCCGTGTGCATGACCACCGCGCGCGCGTTGAGCACGACCTTGCGGAGGCGCGGCATGCGCTGGCGGAGGTGGGCGCGCAGCTCGAGGCGTGTCGGCGAGAAGCGGCCGAGTGGCAGCGGCAGTGTGCGCAGGCAGGCACAGAGAGGGACAAGGTAGGTCTCTGTTTGCGCGCACATCGTGACTCACCATGAGTACCCCAGGGCACAGGGGGGGGGGAGGTCGCATGCGGGGCAAAGGGGGGGGAGGTCGCATGCGGGCAAAGGGGGGGGGAGGTCGCATGCGGGCAAAGGGGGGGAGAGGTCGCCCGCGGGCAAAGGGGGGGGGGAGTTCGCATGCGGGCAAAGGGGGCGGGGAGGTCGCATGCGGGGGGTGGTATGAGGGCGTACAGAGGGGTGAGCAGCCAGCGACAGCAGAGGCACCTCATGTGCAGCTTGGGGACGTGGCCAGTGATCCTTGGGTGGTCTTTCATCCCTTGCACGGCGCGGATGCCCCTTGTACGGTGGCCACCATGGTCGCAGGCCGGGAATCCCAGCGCCTTGGAACAAGGAGGGAAATGACAGGGAGCTGATTGGATGTGTGCGTGGATTTTCTTTTCGCAAATCTCAAAAACTTCTTTGATTGAGGTGGTATAATGTGTGGGTGTTTGTGTAAATTTTCTACCACGGACACTTGTAGCTGCCTAACTTAATACTCCACAGGTCGGACAAATATAAATGATATTTGGCCGTATTTGCGCATTTGATTTATAAATGTTGCATATTTAGTCCACTAAATTAATCCAACGGCGAAACAATTTTGACCAAAATATTTAGATTAATCCAACGGTGAAACAGTTTTCACCAAAATATTTAGATTAATCCAACGGCGAAACAGTTTTCACCAAAATATTTAGATGTATCCAACGTCGAAAAAGTTTTCACCAAAACATCTAAATTAATCCAACGGCGAAAAAGTTTTCACCAAAACATCTAAATTAATCCAACGGCGAAACCGGCTTTGAATATTTAAATGAATCTAAATGAATATTTAAATACTCGTGCCGCCAGGGCCTTTAACTTTAACATCTGAAGTTTCAGTCTGAACTGGCCGCGTCTGCGAAACGAATGGCATTTCGGCAAAAAATATTTGGATTAATCCAACGGTGAAACAGTTTTCACCAAAATATTTAGATTAATCCAACGGCGAAAAAGTTTTCACCAAAATATTTAGATTAATCCAACGGCGAAACAGTTTTCACCAAAATATTTAGATGTATCCAACGGCGAAACAGTTTTCACCAAAATATTTAGATGTATCCAACGGCGAAAAAGTTTTCACCAAAACATCTAAATTAATCCAACGGCGACCGGTAAGCAGCCAAAAGTATTTGAATCATATTTTATTTATATTTGTCCGACCTGTGTAATACTCGACGAGTCCTCGCCATCATGGACTAGGTTTACCTTGAATGCGGAAGGCTGGGCGCGTTTGCATTGTAAGCCAATCGCACCAAACTCCACAGCGGAGGCTACAGGCAGGACATCGGCGGCCGCTTCCATGGCCGCCCAACAGGTGGCCCTAATAGGGCTGGAAACTGCCGCTTGTGTCTATGAGCACCGGAGGAGTTCTGAAGCAACATGTAACTCAGTGCTTGACGCGGAGCTGGGCCTGTCCACCGGGCAGTTCCGATTGTGCCAACGAGACAGGCGCATAGGCGGGCGGGAAGAGTGGTGCAACATGGCAGGCGTGCAACGCTTGCCCCCCAAACCGTAGGAGGCATGTGAAGATATCTATCGCAAGATCTCACCAAGAGGCGGCCCAAGCGCGGCGTCGACGATGCATGACGCATACCTGCGCATGTGACACCAAGTACGCCCGCCTGAGCGTACGGCTGGCGGAGATCAGTATGAAGGAGTGGTTTGAGGAGATGTCACTGGTCATTACCTCTCTTGATCCACATTCCCCACTTGGCGAATGAAGGAAGCGGCGTGTAAGGGGGTGCTGCTAACTCATGGCGGGCGTCTGGAGGATAATACTAGGAGCCCGGACACCCCTTTACTGGGGACGAGTAATCTCGTCGTTACTTCTACAGACTTCAAAATTAGTTCAGATTACTTTATTGCTACAAGGTAATATAATGTAGTAGTTCAAATTAGTATATGTTGGTCCCAACCAGTCTTATTTCGTCCAAGATGTGTTTGATGATCAGAAATTATCTAAGTTGCACTATAATGTCTTTAATATTGCTTGAAGAGTTTTAATGGAAAGTTGTTATTTGTTGCTCTACTAGACCGGTGCACTCTGGCATTGTGCCAGAAGGTTCAGTTTGGCATCCAACACCCATGCAAGTGCGATGCGCGTGAATATTTGAGTTAGCCATGGCGGCAAATGCCAATATCATTCCTCTTTGCCACTTCTTTACCCTTTCTTATGCGATTTTCTTGTAAATAACCTGCACAGCACCGGTACACGGCACGCGACAAGATTTCCACGCGGAAATAGGGCCGCCGATGGAGTCTCTACCGGATAAGCATGCGGCCAAATCGCTGGAAGTCCGGTTCGGCGCAGGAAAAAATGAGAAGGCTGTGGCGCAATTTACTATCACAGACCTAGGTGAAAGCTACGCCGAAAGGCTAGCGGCTAGTTCGGTGGTAAATTTTCGGAGTTCAGCCAAGCAGTCATGGAACTTTGGCATCAACATTGCCAAAGTTCCAGTTGGGGCTTTGCGTGTGAATGTTGAACTTGCTGCACATATCGCTAAGGCTATTGTGAAAAAAGCTGCGCAGGCATTGCACGCGCGGCATGCTGCCCACCGCTCTGCCCACGGGCAGTGCTACCCTCGATGGTGCAATTATTTTGTATCACCAACTAGGCCCGTGCGGGCCCAACTCTGTATCATGCACCGTGTCACTTGTCGCTGTGGACCTACCTCATCCATAGACATGGGCGGCAGTCTCCAGCCCATTTGGGGCCGCCTATTATTGGGCCATGGTTGGGGTCGTGGCGGATGTTCCCCCAGTGCTCCGGGGGTGCCGCGGTGCAGGGTGCCGTGGCAGGTGCCCGCGTCCCAGAGCCAAGTCCCCCTCTAGGCAGTTCCCGTGCTCCCCCCACAACCAATTTAGTCCGTTCACAAGCGGCGCAAGAGGCAGGTCCGATGTGGCCTGCGGTGGGATTGCGGGCATGCGCGGTTGATGGGCTCGACAGCCACTAGTGGCAGGGGGGACACCCGGCGCCCCCTCACTTGTTCTTGTTGGAGTCCCCAGTTCCCCCCTCTGCCGCTTAGTCCAGTCTTCCTCCTTCGTCGCCGGGATCGCCCTTGGAGCCCCATGTGGTCGCAGGCTGCCCGCCTCGCTGGCTTGCAGACTGTGCTGCTGCCCCGCTCCACGCGCCCGTCCTGCGCTGCGCCTCCACAATCAGAATGGCTTCAAGGGTGCATCCTGCACACTCACAGCAGGATACAACCGACGATCGCGTCGAGTCCAGCTCCCTCTCCGTTGTGTCGAGAACAAAGCACAATTCGCGTGCAATCTGTTCACGCGACAACCACGTCGCTCGGCCCTTTTGCTTGGTCTCCAAGGGGCGGCATACCTTCAGCTACGCCTGAGTGTTTCCCCCGTGGCCATGCAGGGCCCTCTGCTAAGGAACCAGGTGCTCATCGTACTTGTACGGGTCCACCTCCCACACCACAGGCTAAATCATTGGGCGAAGCGCCACGCTAAAGGTCAGGGGCTTTTTGGCGGCAGACTGCCTCTCCCCTACGCCGCCTGCCGTTGGACAGCAACCCGCAACCGTGGTCAGAGTTGCAGCTGGACTTTGTCTTGCTACAACTTCAGCGCCGGTGCCCGCAATCCACTCATTTTCCCTTACACGAGCTGCCCAGGTCCCCAGGTGCGGGCACGCCGCCCATGGTGCCCGCAGGCAACAAGCCGCCGTGGCCACCACACCCCTACGACTCAGGTTGTCTGTCGCAGGGAAGATGTAGCCCGCCATGAACCTGTAGGGGTAGGAGAAGCCTGTGACTGCTGGCGCTGCCCTGCTCCCTACATGGGTGGGCCGAGTGCATCCCGCCTCCCCCACCCCTTGAACCCAGCCCCCCCGCCACCTGGCTGGCCACGGCCTCCACTGCTGCCACCCACCACCCCAGGCGCCCACCCGCTTGCCCACATGCCGGGTGGTGTGTGAGGGCACGGCAAACAGCCCCCTTGGAGTATGGCCTCGGACGTCGTGCTGCGGCGCCTGCCTCATAGGACACCACCTCTGCCAGGAGCCCCCCATCCCCCGGGCTGGAGGGGGGGAGGGGAGTCCACCACCACCTGCATAGCGGGGCCTAAGGGCTGCTCCCTGACTTGTCTCTTACCGCCCCCCCTCCTCCCAGCTCCCCCTGCAGCGCTCCCATTGCAGCATTCGGTTTCTTCGCCATGTCACGGTGTCGGCTTGAGGAGGCCTTTGTGCCCTGATCCGTGTGGGCAGCACACCTTGGCCTGCCCCCCACGCACCATCACTATTAAATGCGCCAGCCCCCGTGGAACACCACGTCCCGCAGCCCAAAACATATCCCCGTCCCGCAGCCCAAAACGCCCTGTCCCACCCCATTCTACCCGCCGCTACCCTCAAGGGACTGCCATGACCCCCCGCACACACGCTAGCAGCTGCTGCAGCTCTTGCCGCGTCCACCTATCCACCTGTCACGTTGCTAGCGGCTCGCTGGCGGAATGGATGGTGGGGAGCGCAAGCTGTGCAAGCTCATCATCGCCCTGAACTCGTCGTCAGACTCGCCTTGTTGTTTTCACTCAACTCCAGTTTCCTCATTAGTTTGTG
The DNA here is from genome assembly GCA_009746045.1 of Mesostigma viride. Lineage (NCBI taxonomy): Eukaryota > Viridiplantae > Streptophyta > Mesostigmatophyceae > Mesostigmatales > Mesostigmataceae > Mesostigma > Mesostigma viride. The sequence continues at coordinate 1,053,056 of RPFO01000114.1, read as the reverse complement.
CCTCTTTTGCCCTGCGCCAGCATTTGCTACTTGCTAGGCTATCTACGATTTTGTTCGCTACTTGGTCACCACGACAAAAGCGTGCAACTTAGAAGCCCACATCATGCATGATGTAGAACGCTCAAGCTTGTCCAGCTTCTTGTTTGAGCTAGGCCGAAGCCTACCTCTAACATTTTGGCCTAGATACTTATCTGACACACTTGCACGATGTGTTCACGGCCGCTTTCGCATGGCAACGTGATCACAGATATTTCCTGTTTCATCCTAGCGCCTTGGTGGTATTGACAACCTCAAGGCGCTTGCCCATGGAATGGCTGCCAGTGCGAAGGCACAAGGTTGTGCCTTTGTGGCGTGGGCTTGATTGAATGAGCATCTTTCTCCAAATGGTCCGTACACTTGGGCTGTGATTCTGGCTTGCCAGGGTGCAACTGGCCTTGCAATAATAATCCTATAGCTGTTTTATTTGCCCTGTTGTTGATCATCAATTACCTTTTACGGTGGCCTGCAACCGCACCCCTGCAGGCAGAGGCAACCAAACGGGAGGCTTTAGCACACAGCAAGCAGATTGAGGAGCGGAGCATGGAGGAGCTGCACCGGCTGGAGGTGAGGGACTGCTTTTGTTTCCCACGGCTGGCCCCCCTTGTTTGCGCAGCGATTTTCACTCGTGGGTGCAAGTTACAAACTGGAAAAGGGCATACACGTGGGTTTATATGGAATACTTGGCACCCACAATTATGGCCTGATTGCGGCACATTCATTTGGCAATTTTTTAAATGCACCTGGTGGCTAAGATATAGCCATGTATGTTTTGTTTTCATTCCATTGATATTAACTATCATCTGACCTGCGCAGGCACAGCTGCAACGATCGGAAAGCCAGCGGTGGAAAGTGGAGGCTAAGCTGCAGCAGGCTGAGGCGTTGATTCGCGATAATGAGATAAAGGTTGCCATTCAACATGGCACTAGCAACCTATAATTGTTTGGCGAATCCAGGCTGGGGGCAAACATGTTGCCATTGACATTTGTAGTCACCACATTTGTGACACAAGATCGGCACGGCGAATTACTCGCCACTAAAAAAGTTCCACGGTACCCTCTGTACCGTGAAAAAGTGGGTGCAAAGTGCTCACACCCTTTGCGGAAGTGGGCATGGCAAAACATGACAGATCTGGCATGCGGAAGGTGGATGTGCTTTTGAATGTTGGAGAATATAAGTTACTGATTCTATTATATGGCGGGATGGTTCTGATCTCTAAGGTCGCTGGTTGTTTTTCTTTACCATCAGCAGAGGCGGTCCAACCTGAAATCTCTGGCAGGATATCTAAAGTGTAAGGGATTCCTGCAGCTGTGATTGTCTATAACAACCAAAAGTGATTCGTTTCAGTTAATACATCCAGAGTTGTGTTAAAGTTTGGCTTTTATTCGAGGCCTTTTCGACAAGTATTGAGAAAGTAATGAGGTTTCAAAGTAGTAGGGGTACTGCGGCCTGGAATGTTTGTTCGACTGCCTGCCTTGTTAGGGCCCTCATCGGTCGTGGCCTGATCCACGTGGGGATACATTTTCCAGCGATTTGTCCATTAAAGTTCCTTCCCACCAAGAGAAACATTTATTTTACAGTGCTAGGCTTTATACGTACAGCCTATACCACACCTTCAAAATCAGTGCACATCATTTTGAAGTTGGCTATTGTAGCACCGTGCTGGGGCCCCAGCATACTAGAACACTTTCAAGGTTTTGCCCTCTCAGCAGCGTTGATGGGTGGGTGGGTGGGTGGGTAGGTGGGTGGGTGGGTGGGTGGGTGGGTGGGTAGGTGGGTGGGTGGGTGGGTGGGTGGGTGGGTGGGTGGGTGGGTGGGTGGGTGGGTGGGTGGGTGGTGGGTGGGTGGGTGGGTGGGTGGGTGGGTGGGTGGGTGGGTGGGTGGGTGGGAGCTGAAAAAAGGCCTCCCTGTGTCCCCTACACCAAGTACTGACTGCCCATGACAACTGCGCCACGTGTGGCACAGGTTAACAAGGTCCAGTGACGCATGCTAGAAGCTACCTAGGCCTGCACTTTGGGATCATACGCCAACCTTCCCCCACGTATAGTATAATACGGCGTATTTACCGTATAATACGCCGTACTAACTCACACTGGACGCATGACGGCTGGCGTTTTAAAGTAGCATCACACGGTTGTGGCCTTGCATCGCCATGCTCAGCCGGCTCGCCTTATGCCGGTGACCGTCCCAGCTTGTCCGAACTTCCGTCTGCTTTTATGCACTTGCGAGTTAGGGATGGAATTCCCACGCATAACTCGCTCTGAATGTTAGCCAGTCATAATTTTAACGCACAAGGCCTCGTTAGTAAGTAAGTAAGTACTTGCGTGTCATGCGCATGGGCATGCCACGGAGTACTATGCTAATCTCATTAGAGAAAATAAGTACACGAAAGTTACAAATATTGTCTGCATGCATCATGCCCCAACCGTATAGTCACCGGGTTGGTTGCAATAGAATTGTCTTCTAAAGACGAACACGCTGATATAATTTTCTGTAGCCATCGCCCCAGATTTAGGGAGCTATCATAAAACTCCTAATCGGCAGAGTTCGTCTTTTCCGGATACGAGCTATGGTGGAAACCCAGCCAGCCGCCTCCCCTCCTCCCGCAGATGGGGAGGAGACAGCGCCCAACACCATTTCGCAACTACTCGCAGTTGCGGAAACCTTAGCGACGCAGCCACAGGCCGACGAGGCGGCTATTAACGCCCCCTCCAAGCGGCATTGCGTAGGACCCAAGGACGAGATGGATAGGCAGGTCCCTCGGCTCCACTTCACAGCGGGGTAATCAGCGAGGAAGCCCCCACTGAATTGATGCTATAGACGACGCTAGCTGCCTTTCGCCCAGCGTCTTGTATGCGGGTCCAGGTCGTGCCCGACCATGCCTTCTTTGCGCTCTCCGTAGAGCAGGCTAAGGCTGTGCTGCGACACCTGAAAGGCCAGGCCATTGAGCTCTACTTGCCCCCCACCTGCCTGACGGCATCGCCAGCATCGACGACAACGCCGAAATGAATGAGCCCCAGCTCCGACTCTCTGTTCTTTTGAGCCACGCGCAGCCCCCCAGCCTCCGGGCTCTCATACCCGCCAGCACCGACGCCCCACAAGGCACCCGGCCAGCACACGTATGGCTTCCCCGGAAGCTGACTTGCGCCAGCTCCACCAGAGCGTCGCAGCCATGACCGTACAGCTCGATCAGCACACTGTCGTCTACCTTGCTCAAGGACACCTCGGCCCTGCACACCAGCCTGGCCGAGGTGAAGGCAGCCATGACTGCCTCGCCCCCACCAGCAGCTCAACCGCTCCCTAGCTATGCAGCTATGGCGAAGCAGGCAGACATGGCCACCATGATGCATGGCAGATGCCGCCAGGAGGGGGGCGGCGGCCCACAAGATCTCGATGGAAGAGGAGCACCGCTCACGCAGTATAGTGGTGCGTTTCTTCGCAGTAGAGGGTCCGCATGAGACGGACATCATGCGCCACTCGGCTGCACAGGGAGCTCATCACCCAGAAGCTTCATCTGGGCAATGATCGCATTCACATTCAGTCGGCCGCATGGATGGCTGGCCAGCCTGGCCCCATCCGTGTGACCTTCACGAGTGTTGCCAGCCTTGAAGGTGAAAGTCCTTCAAGCTCGTCATCACCTGCTCGGCCGGGGCAACCCCAGCATCGACGACCTGCTCTCCCCAGAGCAGCTCCGAGACAAGAACACCCTGCTAGCTACCGGCCGAGGAAGCAGCATGCAGATGCCAGTAGGCGCAGGGTTCGCGTCTTCGTACGCCTCGTCGGCGACCGCCCTACCCTTTTCATCAACGGGGTCCGCACGAATGTGGCTGCCCCCAAGAAGAAGCAGAAGGTGCATGCAGCACCCGCCGGCCTCTGCAGGATTGTCGTCAACGCACGTCCCCGGTGAGGATGGCGCCCGGTAAAGCGGGCACACCCTCGCGGCCTCGCGGTACAATAGGCTTCGGGCACAGCCTTTATTAATAACCAGGCCCCTTAAGGGGACGTGGCGCGCCGAATATTTTCCGCGCCAAAAAATTCGCGGTACCGTCCGTACGGTGTATAATGTGTGCCCGGACCGCTCAACCCTCGCGGAGGTGGCCATGGCGGCATGCCTTCATGCAATATTAATCGATATGGCACGTGAACAGCTAGAAAAAATGCTTGAATTTTGCAGAAGATTAGTTGATGACCTCATGTCATGGCGGAAAGTTTACGGTTTGCAATATCGCTAATTTCTCGAACGGCTACGGGCGCGGGGGTCCAGGATATAATTTCTCTTGCGGATCATGAAATTTAATGCAGGTTTACGGCAGCTATTGTGAGGCAACGTAGGGTCTAAAGAGCGATTATGAAGCTAACTTAATGGTGTTGTCGAGTTTGTGCCGAAGCTTCCCGGTTTCTTTTACATTTCCGGCATTCAAGGTAAGAACCTACGCAGGCCTGCGCATGTCGCCTTCGACGTATTCACGGAAGGCGCACCTTCCTTGTTCGCCTGATCAATGGATGATGTCTTTTATTGTTCGAGCTTGCGTGCCAGTTTATGCATGAAACATTTCCACGCAGGCAGGTGCAATAACGTCGGCCTTTCGCCTTTTTTTCGGGCAGTTTCCCTGCAGGAAGCGCTCCATTCCTTTCGGTTGCATCGTCAGATTCCTAGCAATTTCGTACAATTTCGTGTAGTTTGTGGCTGGCATGCTTAAGGCGCCGAGGTCAAGTTGTTGGTAATGTGTTGACATTTGTTTTCCATAATCCTTTGGACATGAGCTTGCTCAGACGCTTTGTTATGTGCCGGATCTGACACGCCTGTTTTAGTAAAGACATCCGGCATGTGCCTAGAGGCTAACAAGCTGGCATCAGCTTCTTAGCAAATTGCCGTATTGGAAAGGAAGGTGAGAGTGGTTCTTTTGCTGGCCATACTGCATGAGTGGCATTGCATTAGATAGGTGTTTTTATTGCTTTCCTTGAGCTATAACCATTAAGACTTCCCTGCTATGTGTGCAGCAAGGCAAGCTGGATAGGATGTGAATGCATGGCAGACAACATGTATGATTTGCTGCCAAGTTTGCAGGCTGCAGTTGCCTCTATTGCTTGGGCAGTCTTTCTAAGGTTTTTACACGTATACTTGCTGAGTTCTTGGCATAAATTTACATGGTAACCTTGGGCTGAGCATAGTGTATGCTCTCTTGGTGCGTGTATGCCTAGCGATGGTGTTGCTATGCGCACGCTGGCAAGGCTGGCCATGCTGAGGGCAGGGGAGGGCAGATGAGGTGCCTAGCCTTTTCTTATGTTGTGTGATCGAGTTGGGCATGTTTTTTGGCTTCTTGGATGGAAAACATGCTGTCTAGGTGGCCTTATACACAGAAAAACCTCATTTAGCGTATGTTCAGGTTTTAGCACGCAAAACCTTATAACTTGAGCTGGACTTGTCGGAATGACCTGGGACTTGGACCACTGCTGTCCCCCTGTTAGCCGGATTTTCGCTTGATTTTGTGGCCTTATCTGAAGTGTTTATGATATGTTTATTCCCAATGTCCGGTAAAAAAAGACCTGTTTTGCGGGAAAATTAATAACTGTTCAAGTTTTTGCCATTTCCATGATGTAAATAGCTCAGCAAGCTACACACTCAGGGAACTACAAATGGTTGATTTTTGGTTGCCAACAAATGTGTGCATTGGCTGGGGCATACCCAGCCCTAATTAGCGTCTTTTTCTATTTATAGCGCAATATTGGCGTATACTTGGGGGTAGTACCCCCAACAAGTGCATGGACAAGTCACAAGAGATGTTATTTAGTGCCCGCAATCAATGATATTTCAGCATTGTGCAAATGAATTTCAAGTGTTATTACCATAGTTCAATTTTTAAGGTTTTTGGGGTGCCACCTCCCCTTAATTCCATCAGTCCATGCCACGCCGTGTGAGCATGATCGAGATGCAAGGTCACCAGGCACGCCACGTTTGACCCTCCTGCCAATTTTCCAGCCTAACATGGCCCCTGGCCCATCTTGAGCGGGATGAGGCGCAGTCGACACGCCGGCGACCCCAGAAAGGTCGGAGAGGACGCATATCCAACCTGAAGGAAAGACTCCATGCGTTGAAAAGCGTTAACCCCACGGCGCCTCGATCCCACCTGGCCACCTCCTCCACCCCCTCCACGGTCCCCCGGCCACCTGGCCATCACTATACCCTTCTCCACCCCCACCTCGACCACCCCCACCCGGCCCCCGCTAACTACATAATGAGGGCAACGGCCCATTCTTGGTATTGCTACTAGCTGTGCTTGCTACTAGCTATGTGCGCACCCTCCCTACAGATCCTTCTACCAGCAGCGGCACCCCAGCACGACAACGCGTCGACGAGCTTATTGCCCTAGTGTGTGCCGACAACCAGATCGCCGTCCTCGGAGTCCACGAGCATCGGCGCACCGTAGACCCGGCCACAGCAAGGGGTCAACGGGCTTATGGTCGACGCCCCTGAGTCAGCGCACGCAGGCTGGCGATTCCACTATGGTGGAGGCGCCGCGCCGGGCCAAGGCGGTGTGGGCATCCTGTGCTCACCGGCAGCATCAGCCCAGCTCAAGTCCAGTGTGCTGAGATCCTGGCATGTGCTATTGGCCACTTTTGCGCCGGCCACTGAAGGGCATTCTCACCAGCATACGCTCACCGTTGTCGTGGGCTATGCGCCACATGCTGGTCGAGAGTACCAGGCGGAACGTGCCGTGTTCTTCAGCCGGCCCTCATGGCGGAAGAGGCCAGCACCCCAGCCCGGCACTTCCTGGTCATGCTGCTCGACGCCAACGCCACGCTGCCAGTCGGCACCGGCGGCGCTCAGTACGCCCCCTTGAACACGACAGCCAACGGTAACACGGATCTCTTTGCGGATCTGCTGGCAGAATCTGCGCTGCATGGTTGCACCTGCAATTCTTCTCAGTTCGCACGTCCCGCCCAGCAGCTTGCCACCTTCTTTGGGCCGTCGGATCGGGTGGTCTGCCTTGACTTTATCTGCGTACGCCGGGCTCAGCGCGCCCCTCTGTTCTGGACGCTCGCGTGCTGCAAGATCCTGTCAGCACGGTCCAGACTCCGACCACCGACTAGAGTGCTCGCGCGTATCAGATTGCGGTTTCCAGGTGTGAAACCATCGCGACAACTGGCGCCACGTACATGGCCCGATCTCAAGGTGCTCCGGAGGGTACAGTCTGAAGGATGCGGCCGACAAAATGTCAGCAGAGGAGCAGGCCGCTATGATGACGCACCGGGATCAATTCCTGGCAGTCAGACTTCAACGCCAGGGGCAGTCGACAGCAGTTAATACACACCATTCCGCCCCCGGTGACTTTTCAGCGATCCTACGCGGTATCGCTGCCAAGCACCGCCTGGCTGCCCGCGCCCTCATATATCAGCTAGATCATAAGCCCCACCGCCTGCACTTCCAGTGACAAGCTATATCTAGCCAGAGTTGGGCAGATCGACTGGGGGGTCTCCACGAGCGTTGCATGTCATCAGCGTAGATCAGATCGCTCAGTCGGTAGGGCGGGTCAACCCCGCCGTAGCTGGCGTACTCCGTGATCTCGATCCCCGGCGGGCGCCCCTCCACCCGGGCAAAGCGGGCTTGTGCACGCCTCATAATATAGTCCACCATAATGAATATTTATTTTAAAATATAATTACTTACAGCAGAGTCAAGGCACCCTGGCACGAAAAAATAAACAAATTAAGCCGACGCTAACAAGAGATACCACAACAAAACTGAACTATACAGCCGGCATGGGAGACTCGCTAATGAATATATATTCATTGAGAATGATACATTACGGAGGTGAGATTGGCATGCAACAAGGAAAACCCCGAAAAGAAGAAGAACCCTGACACGGACATCCACGGATCACGCCAGCTGCACATGTACAAGGTACAACTAACTAGTACATCACAAAACTACGACACGCAGCAACATCGCTGCCGGCCCACCATGCAGGCATGGGAGGGATCTAGACCGCATGGGTTGCGACAAAGTCGGCCCGGGTGCGGCGGAATAACACATCAGCCAGGTTGCGAGTAATTGGGCGAGTGACTGGAGCTGCCGCCAATAGGAGGACCACGTGCGGGCAGACCACGGGGCGGTCTGACCCTCGAGGTCCAGGCGGTCTTCACGGCGCTCAGTGGCAGCACTCGTGGAAAAACTCCGCCGTCTTGGGGCCCATGGCCCCGAACTCCTCAAGGACAAAGTGGATGACCCGGATGATATATGGGGATGAATAGATATGGGAGAGCACACAGCCCTGCCACACCCCGCTGTGCAGGGGGAATGCCGGAGTGAGGCCGTCAGCGGTACGGACCTGGGGTTGGGACCCTTCATAGAACTGGCGGATGATCTCAACAATGTATGATGGGACACGGAACAGGGGGAGGACCACCCGCATATTAGCCCATAGGGTGTCCCATATTATATATAACCGTAGTTTGTTTATTTTTACGTGGGTGCCTTTACTCTTATGTAAGCAATTATATTTTTATATATAACCGAAAAAAATGCCAGTCTCACCTCCGTAATTTATCATTCTCAATGAATACAATATAACCGTATCGAATTAAATTAAATTAAATTAACCCATAGTCCGCGACCCATTTTTGGCACTTCCAGACCCCTGAAAATAAAAAAAATCATAACTCACAGACCACAACTCCAAATACCCTCAACCAAGGTGCTAGGAACATTTACACTTCAAGGGCTTTCAGAATATGCAATAATATTTTAATTCTATCAAGTGGTTTGCAAGATATTTACTGTCAAAGTTGGACAAAAGACGAACTTTTTCGCGCAAGAAAAAGTCTACCCCCACCTCAAATCTTTGGGATGGTCCTGAACCACAAATGCATGGCTGGGTTGTTTAGATAGATAGTCCAGGGGTCCCCAACTGAGGGGGGTGCACTCAGAATGGGATTATAATGCTTATATCACGTTCATATAGGCACATGACTACGAGCAGCCAAAAACAGGGAAAATGGTATGTCAACCCCTTATGGCTTGTATGATGTTCTACACATGTTCTAGTGCCATAAACATACTGTCATTGTCAAATAAACATGGTGTGCAATAACACAAGCCTGTGGTGGCTCAACCATCACTCTAGGACCGGCAAAAATTGCCCTTGACCTTGTTATGCCAGTGCGCCCAGCAGCCCGGCTCGGGATGCAGGTGCACCTTGCATCCAACACAAATTCTAGTGATGTTGCTATTTTGTTTGCATGCAGCACATGTGTTTTTCATATCACTAAGACCGGGAGCATGTGTGGCAGCCTCAGTGAACACAGCTGCAGGCGTTCTCCTGGTAACGGCCCCGCTAACTGATTGGCGCTTAGCCTCCAGGTCCAGGGCATCTGCCTTTGCTAACAACTCCTTGGCCAGCTGTGCCCTAAATTCAAGCTGGCTAAAGAAAGCCTCCGTTCCCCCTTACTAGCTGTTGATACTTGTAGGCTGTCACCACCACGAGGTTCAGCAACCAGAAAAATGTACGCTGCCATGGGCGCCTGGTAACGAGTTCCATGTGGTAGTACGAAGCCACTTGATCAAATCTGTCCACCCCGCTTTTGTGCTGATCATAGAAGTGCTTGATCTTGGGAATGTGCACGTCCTCGTAAGCCCCCGTTGCCTTGTTCCAGCGCTTCTTCTTGTTGGAGGGGTCCTGGGCAGGGCTGGCGTGTCGTGATGAGTAGAACCGGACGACCTTGCTGTCGATGTACGTAAGGGCAGTCACCACTTTGCCACCTGGCAATGCTAGCATGCGATGCAAGGTGTTGCCACGCCTCAGCCCTTGTGCTTTTGCCTCCTGTTCAGTAATGTTTATGTCACAAGGGTAGCACGTCCTGCTCTTCCTCACAGTGCCCACAAAGGTGTAACCCTTCATGCCCAGCCACTCGACTAGCTTCACAGAACTAAAGAGGTTGTCAGCGACAATGGTGGAGGCAGGCTGCAAGACACCCTTGCAAGCGTGAACTAGGGCAGCCACCCAGCATGACCCGATACCACTAGCAGCAGCGAAGAAATCCAGCTCCTCCTGGGTTGGGCAGCCTATCGGCCATACGCCACCACCGAGGTACGGGATGAAGTAAACAAGAATGCCAGTGCTGCCACAGGCTAGAGCCCAATGCTTCACCCCCCAGCGACTCCGTGATGGCTTATCCTTGCAGTACTGCCTGATCTCGCACTTGGACTTCTGGAACTGCATTGACTCATCGACGGTGACGACCCCGCTGGGCCGAAACACCACTAGCAGCCGCTTCTGCACGCGCTCAATCATGACCCTTGCATACCACAACGGATCATAGCCTTCCTCCCCCTTGGCTGGCCTGCTCTCCGTGGGGTCCCTAACTGACAGGTTCCGAAGGATGTCTTGAAATCTGTTCAAAGTCATGATTGCACTGACGGCTGCAAGGCCCACGTAAGGATCAGCACTCCAGTAGGGTACATAGGCTCCCCTTTGCCAGTGAATGGACATGACGATGAGGCATGCAAAAAAGCGAAGGATGTCACTTGCATAGGTCTTGGCCCATGCACGCCCAGCCTTGCCCTGCGCAGCGAGCTTGTCCAGACGCTGCTGAGCCTTGAGGTTGGTCCACTCGGCGATCTTGGTGATGAAAGACAACTCGAGCAGCAAGAAGAAAAAGCCTGCTACAGAAAGCTTGGCGTAATTCTTCCACATTCTTGCGGCACCGACGCCCTCTGCCTCACTCGTATCGATATCTTCCGATTCCCAGGCGAACTCGGAGGCTTCTTGGTTGCCCCGGCCCTGCGCAGGCCTGCCCCGGCCACGGGACCGCCCCCTACCCCGGCCACGAGACCCAGCAGGCCGGCCGCGCTTTGGTCGTGGCTCATCGTCCACGTCCTCGACACCATCGTCTCCATCACCACCGCTGCCTTGCTCATCACTATCTGCAGCACTCTCATCCGAAAGCTCGTCACTGCCTGCAGACGAATCTGACCGGCAGGAATCGGAACCATCGCCTGCCTCGCAAAAAACTTTGGCTGCCCTGATCTGCCCACCACTTTTCGACCTGGGCGAGCGGGTACCACACATCCTTGCCATCATCCTCGAAATGGAGGCAGAATTTATACTTAGCCTTGCCTCCTGAGTACACGATATCGGTCACACAGCCTCCGTAAGTGTCCGTAGTGTTAAGTTCCTTTTCATCGACGCGCAAAACTCGCCCTAGCCACGTTTTTTTGAGCGCATCCGCCATATCCGCGCGCGCGCTTGGTCCAAATTTTCCCGCCAAAGTCACGTGACCCCCTATGATTACAGCCCTATAATTACCAGGCTATGGCGGATATTACCCCCAAACCTATGCATCACCTTCGTCCCTAAGTGTTCCCGGACCCACCGGACCACTGACATCCGTCACAAGTGGCGCGGCGCTCGCGGCGCGGCGCGAAATTCGACCGTTAGTCAAACCCCCCGACAGGTCGGGGGGTTAACGGACTATGGGTTAAACTATAACATATGACGCCGTTGGGAGATCATGTAGCACATGTACATATTCCCTTAGATGGATGGAGGGGGGCAAAGCCGCGAAACCGAACTAATCTAACTCTAAGCTAATCTAATCTAGAAAACCCTACCTATTCTACTCAGCAAAGCGCCCATTCCGCTTGGGGGGAGGGGGCTTGCCCACAGGGGCGGGCGTATGAGCCTGGACAATGGTCTTCCACCTCTTCGTGTCCTGCATAGCAGTCCAAGCAAGAGAGAGGGAGTGAATGCGATGTTCAAACGGGGCTGGGACCAAAAGGTCAGCCAGCTACCAACTGCTGTGGGTAGGTCATGACATGTTTGCCTACCTTCTTAGGTATGTCCTTGCATGGGGCCAGGCCAGGGCAGGATATGCCGCCCTGGCTGGCCAAGCCGCTGGGGGCCGGCCAGACTGAGGTCGGTGTCTACCTGGCTGGTGCGAGCAACATGTCCTACGAATGCTATCCTAGTAACGCGCTGTCTAATCTCGTCCGAAATGCGAGGGATGCCCTGGTACAAAGATTCTAAAGACCTATGCGTGGAAAACCCTACATTCAGGGCCTGACGGAGCATCCTGGTTACCGTGCCGTCTACCTTGGCCACCAGCGTGTCCGTGAGCGTCCATATGCCATGCACAGCGCCATAGGTGAGCACCGTGAGGACAAGGACCTTGAGGAGCATGCGCTTGCGGTGCTCGCCGAGGGCCTTCGAGTGCCAGTAGGTTTTGAGCGAACGATGCCTAGCCCAGGCCAGGCCGATGCGGGTGTCCACATTGTCGGCGGTGTCGGGGAGCATGCTCCCCAGCAGTTTGAAGCGATCACGAAACGGGACCTCCGTCCCGTCCAGTAGCCGCGGAGGGCGACTGGAAGCCCCAATCACCATCGCCTCAGTTTTGACACTAATCTCCAACCCCACCGCCCTCGCCTCCAAGCCCAGACAGTCCAGCCAGGTCTGAATGTGCTCGGGGTGCGCGATGAGGGTGGTGTCATCCGCATAAGTCAAGTCGGACAGGCGGTAGCCCGGGTCAACGCCGCCGTGTTCGCGCGCGCGTTAAGGATGTCCAAGCCGGGCTCGAACCCCTTAAGAGCAGTAAAGCGTGCACGTGCCCGGCGCATGACATGATCCACGACAATAATGAACAGATATGGGAACAGGACACAACCTTGCCACACCACATGGTGAAGGGGAAGCGCCCGCGTGTGCAAGCCCGTGGGAGGCACGCCAGTGCATGCTGTATAGATAGATGTTGTAGTTAGTAATGCTGTTAGATAGATGTCGTAGGTAGCTGATGCAGATAGCTTAGACCGGTAGGACTGTTTGCACCCACCCATCCATCCATCCATCGGGGTTAATGCTCCGTGACTCCCCAACGGGAGCACGAGTCTAATTAATTAATTCATTAATGGTGAAGGGGGAATGGTGGGGTGGTGCCTTCCGCAGTCCGCACTACTGCCTGTGAGCCCAGGCTCATACAGTCGACGAATGGCAGCAATAAACGCTGGTGGTACCCGATCCAGAGCTAGGATGGTCCAAAGAGCCTCCCAGAGGCCGGACCGTGTCAAAGGCCTTGATATAGTCAACAAAAATGAAGTCTGACTAGCGGCAAACTGTCAGGGCAAAGAAGGCGACGCACTTCCTCCATCAACCGGCGCGCGACAAACACAGCCATGACAGTGTTACGACCACGACGGAAACCCATCTGAGACTTACCCAGGTGTGGGTCCAGCGCGGCGCGGAGCCGGTGCAGCATCATGCGCATGAAGACCTTAATCAGGGCGGCGCTCTGGAGGCAGACACCCCGATAGTTACCGGGGTCAGCAGCAGAGCCCTTCTTGTACAGCATGACTCGGATGGCCGTCTGCCATGCTCAGCAGGCGGAGGCTCAGCAGAGAGCAGGACACGGTTGCAGAACGCCAGCAGAAGCTCCCTCACCGCCAGGGCAGCGCTGGGTCTTCAGCAGCTCAGCCAAAAGGTGGTCGGCACCGACCGCCGCGTCGTACCGCAGGCGAGCAAGGGCGCCGTCCAATTCGATCCTTCAAAGTCAAAGGGGTGGACGACGCCGTCGGTGGCAAGGCAGCCCTCCTGCAAGGCGGGGACTTGTATAGTCCGCGGCCAAGAAGGAGGGAGGCGTACAGGCGGGGGGCCGGGTCCGGCAACACCGAGACGGGCGGCCGTCTCGGGGTGAAGCGGTACCGTATCGAATGCCTTGGTGTAATCCACGAAGATCAATAGCAATGGTAATTAAGAGACCGGGGGGCAGGCGGCCCACTAGTTCCTCGATCAGGCGGCGCGCGCAGTCATGCATGGTGACCATAACACAATTGCGACCAACACGGAAGCCCATCTACATAGGACTCACCTAAATGGGAATTGAGGCTGGCGCGCATGCGGTTCAGCAGGAGACCGGCGCATGACTGAGACTTTCAGCACGCAGCTCAGTTGAAGGCATACGCCGCGGTAGTTGCCGGTATCCGCGGCAGCCCCCTTGCCCTTGTAGAGCATGACCCGGACAGCGGTCTTCCAATACATCGGCGGGGGGAGGCCATCCGATCGTAAAATCCGGTTGCAAACTGACCCCAGAGGAAAGGCTCAAGCTCACGCATCTTAACCACCTCCGGTGAAATATTGTCCACTCCCATGGCAGCATCGTTGTGGAGGGTGGAGATGGCAACAGCCCATTCCGGCCGCAGGGTCCACTCATGCCTGCATCGTGGGGGCCGTCCACCAGGCGGGCCGGAGAGCGGTGGGACCAGGTCTACAGTTCGTTTCGCCGGTGGGCGCCTGCAGGGGCTCAATAGGTCCCCGCGGCAGCGGGGTCGAGCGGGGTGGGGGTCCAGGAGCCCGGCCCGATAGTTTGGCCTGCCAGGGTCGAGCTGAACCAAAGCTCAAGGCGTTCACTGGGGGTGCCTGGGATGTCAGCCCTTTGCGTTTTCCGGCGTCCGGTGAGACAGTCGAGAGACCGCCATGCCGCGTTAAGTGCTGGTTGGCGGCCGTGTGGCGATTGATCTCCTCGGTGGCAAGTGTCTGAGTCTGGCACCTCCTCCACGTGTGCGGCAGTATATATGCTTGGGTAAGCCGCTCAATTGCATGGTATGTGGGGTACAGGTCTTCCCCGCGGCGGCGGGCTGCTCTACAGTAGCGGCGACCACCCCCGGGGGCATCACGCAGGTATAGCGGGGCTGGGCGGGCGCGGGCCGCGGGGTAACTCAAGCTCATGGAGCAGTTGAGAGCCAAAATCCACGGATTGCATGAACATGGTTCGTAGGGTGGCGTGAGATCCAGGCCGCATTCGGCATCCATGCAGGTGCATCAAAGGTTGCGAAGCCACGAAGGCAGACCTGATTGCGTCGCGGCGCGTCTCCTCCTCGGACCACTTCTCCCGGCACCCGCGGACGGGGCGTAGGCATATGTCCAATCAGGGCGTGGGCGGGGGCTGCGGCGCTCGGGGGCCTGAAGACGTAGGCGAGCAAGGTTGCGGTGACCATGCGGTGATCCGATGCGACACTTGGGGTGCATGGTCAGCGTACGGCCGGGCATCGATGACGGAAGAACGCCAGCACTTGCGCACAAGTATGTAGTCCAAGCGAACACACCGCCGGCGCCCGGCGGGGGAGTATACCAAGCCATGCAGCCGCCTGCGCGCGCGGGGCCCACAAAGGTCACTAGCGCATCAGGCGGCTTAGCATACAGCGTATTGGCAGCGGTCAAGTCAACCCCATGCAGTGAGTAGTTGCTCAACTTAGGAGGGGGGTGTTGGCATTGCTATTGGTTTGATAGGCGCGGCGCGTACATGCAGCCCCTGCGGCCCACGGGCAGGGTCGCATTGGCATCCACCAAGATGGCAACGATGTGTTGACGTACGTGGGATCTGTCGCTCAAGGTCGAGCAACTTGTTGAAAAACGCTTGATCGTGGTCTTCGGCAGGGTGCCCAGCGCGTGTGGGGCATAGCTGACAATGACTGAGAGCATATAATGGGGGTCCGTCCTTTAAGGGAGGAGCAAGCGGTCGAAAGTGCCTTAAAGGATCCGATTAGAGAATTAAAGTTTGTGGTCCACCACGAGCTGCGTAGTGGGCGGCAGCGGTGGGGGAGCATAACAAGCCCACCCCCCGTTGACCTGCATGGCGCATGCGCAGCCTGAGCCGCTGACAGCAGTTGCCATCGGAGTGCAATGGTGACACGCTGAACGGCTGGGCCCTCATCAAATTAGGAGCGCCGGTGCTCTACTGCTCTTGAACACCGAGCACATCAATGCCATATAGGCGGCAGTAGTGGACCGGCTCGTTGCCCCGCGGGGCCCCCATCCCCCGGCAGGGCGCGGGCATTGTAGGTATAGCGATGTGCAGCTCGAGTGGTGCCGGCGTTGGCCCAGCAAGGGGCGCCGGCAGGGACCCGCGTATCGGCAGGGGGGTGGGGTCCCCGACCGAGAGGCTGGCGGAGTGTGACAGTGCGGCGTAAGATAACATTATTAGTACTTTTCAACGCGCATATGGCACCCTCCAAGCGAGCGGCGCGACTTGCTCGCCTGCATGGTCCTGGGGTCAAAGGATGCAGACAGCATATATACCGTTGCAGTGGGAGTGCCAGGTGGCAAAAGCCAGCAGGCGTTCCTTGTTGCGAAGTTGGCAATAAAGGTCACGGGTTTGACTCCGTTGCGTCGTCCGTGAGATTGCCGGGCTATCCAACTAGACACGCTCGGCCATGCATCGGACGACGGGTGACAGTGGGGGGTAGTTAACTGGCTAACCCCCCGGTAGCTGCTCGCGGTGTGGGTGCATGGCGGGGAGGGCCTACTCCCTATGTACCCTGCCGCGTGTCCGCCCTCGGCGTGGGGACCTCCCGCGAGGTAACCTCCATCGTCCATGCATTGTCCTTCCACCGCAGCCGCACCTTCTTCGTGCGGTCAGCGAGGGCCTTCTTCGCGTCCTCCTGTGTCAGCTGGGGCTGCGGGGGCTAAGCTGCTCCGGGGTCAGATCCTCATCGAGGGTCCAACCCATGCAAGCTCCGTGGTTACTAGCTTCGTCCGGTGTTGTCCAGAGGATATTATTAAGTGCATGCCGACGGGGCGCGTAAGCACGAGCACCACCGGCGCGTCCGCGCGCCCCGGTAGGGCGTGGCGCGGACGGAGTCAAATGTGACACTGTCCTCTACTAGGCGGAAGTTGCTGATTCGAGTCAGGCCTGATGAGTAAGGCCTCGTACAATGCTAGACATTTTCACCTTCATTCATTTCCATCATCATCATGGACGACTTGACAAACGTGAATATGAGATTATTTAACAGCAGCGAGCAGGCTCGAGCTACAATTAAACACGTGCTCCCGTTGGGGAGAGCCCCGATGAATGGATGGATTGACAATCCTATACCAGCTCAGACTATTGTATCTATCTAATGCCCAAACTAACAAACCGAGGGACATGCATGCCACGTAGCAGGTACAGGGTCGACGCACTTCCTTAGTACTTTCGGCGCCTCATTTAGTACAAATTTTCGGTTCGTTAGTACGGTTTACCTGAGAAATCTGGCCGGATACTGATTAGTACAATTGACACCCGATCGACCAATTAATCCGAGCCGAAAGTACTAACGACGCAAAGATTAAGTACGTGCAACTCCCTTAATTAGTATGATGGCGAGGTCGTCAGCTCATGGAGCTGTGGAGACGGCACAGTTCCCAATCTTGCCGCAACTATAATCGGTTTACAAAGACATCGGTGAAAAAACTCGTGCTTTTGTATATAAATGCTACAATTTCCCAGTCTGCAGCGCTCCACGCTGAGGTAGGAGTCATGCATATAGCGACAAAAATTTGCGATGATCAAAGAATGAAATACTGGGCTATCCAGAAGCGTGTGAATTGTGTGCCTGCAGCCGCCTACGTGACGCGATCACTTCGAGAAGGCGTTGCATGCGTGATAAATCCATGCAGGGCTCCATCGTAGAGAATTTTGGGGGCGGACCGAGACGGCTGCCGGTGGGAATGCCATGAGAATGCTGCGGAAACATGGCGTAATAAGTGATCACTGGATACTGACTGCTTGACCTCCGGAGCATCTGGTGAGCCGCAGTCCTGGTTTCGCAGGGTGGGCCTGCTCCGCGGGGTTTTAGCCACCTCATGGTTGTTGTTGTCACGTTCCTCAGCCGGAGCCATGAGACTCCGAACTGGAGGGCGACGGTTTGAAGCCCGACATCGAGTCTGGGGAAAAGGGTTCTGGCACCGTCCCCTCGTTGGGTGCCGGGCTCCTCCACCAGCTGCTGCCAGCGTTTTGCTTTCTTTTTCTTTTTCTTCATTTTCTTTTGTTGTTATTGCATGCACGGGCGCACCGACATCAGCCGGTGCCCTGTTGTCTTGCGGACGACACTGATCATCATCGTCGTCCCCAAGATATAGTTTCTTTCTTTTTTTTCCATTGCCGGTTTGAACTATTGTTGAGTTTGATATTGCTGAAGAGCATTTGTAAAATTCAAGTCAGGAATGATAACGAGCGACGTAGTATAATGCTTGAGAGCACAGGATATGGTTGTTGGCAATGAATTGCTTATTAGAAAATATGTTTACCCTTTATCAACACGTTCCTCTCACTGGCTGCGCCGCCAGTGACCGTTGGGTGCAGACCGTTGGCCCGAGGCCGCACGATGACAGGCAGCAGTCTAGTCACAGCATCGTGTGATCACAGATCACTCCACTCTGCAGTATGTACGTTCCCTATCTAGGATTAATTAATTAGACTCGTGCTCCCGTTGGGGAGTCACGGAGCATTAACCCCGATGGATGGATGGATGGGTGCAAACAGTCCTACCGGTCTAATCTATCTACATCGGCTACATACTACATCTATCTAGCATTCTAACTACAACATCTATCTAGGCAGCCGCACGCTGCCCTAGGGGAGCAGTCGGGCGTGCCTCCCACGGGATTGCACACGCGGGCGCTTCCCCACTGGGGGGGGCTCGTTGTCCTCTATGACCTGGGCCCACTTGGCCTTAATTGTCCATCATCTTCTTCCAAATCACAGAGAGGCCTAGGCCCCCCATGTCCTCTACTAGCTGTTCTTTGAAGGTGCGGGCCTTGCGGCGTCTAACATCACTGGGCCCAGCCCACGTCAGGAGGTGCCGGCCAGGCTGGGCTGGTCGCAGTCCTGCGGGGGGGCCACGTGAGGTGTCTACCTGGTTGGTGCGAGCTAGGTGCCCTACTAGCTGCAGGCGGCGTTGCTTAATGGTGCTGGTGATATAGGGCATGCCCTGGTATAGGTCCTCATTGCGCCGGACATGAGCAGCATGTCCTACTCTGAAAATGGAACGCAGCATCATTGCTGGTGACCGCGCCGTCCAGCTTGCGGGCCAGGTCGGCGGTGAGGGTCCACGTCTCGGCCCCATACGTGAGAACAGGAAGGACGAGGACCTTGAACAGGTCCTGTTTCTCGATCTTGCCCAGGGGCTTGCGCCACAGGGCCCGGTACTGGCGTAAAGCGTGCCAGGCGAGGGAGATGCGATGGTCCACATCAACCTCGCAGCTGGGGAGCAGGCTGCCCAGCAGCTTCACGCGGTCCCGATACAGGACTCGAGAGCCGTCTAGGAGATAGAGGGGCGGCGGTGAGTTGGTGAGCCCAACCGCCAGGGCCTCTGTCTTCTTGCTGACCTCAAGCCCCACTGCACGGGCCTCGAGAGCCAGGCAGTCAAGCCATGTCTGCACGTGCTCAGTGTCCTCGAAGAGGGTGGTGTCGTCTGCGTAGATGATGTCTGCCAGCCGAATCTCCGTGTCCGCACCGCCATGCCAGAATTTGTTAGCAACCTGCACGCCTGGTTCCCTGCCCACGATGCGGGCAAATCGCTTGCGCGCCTGAATCATTACGTATTCGACAATTAACAATAATGAACAGGTAGGGCGACAGCACGCAGCCCTGCCACACCCCCATCTGTAAAGGGCATGGGGGCGTGGTCCCGTAAGAAGTGCGCACCGAAGTGGTGGACCCTTCATACAGGTTGCGGATGACAGCAATCAGGGGGCGGGGGATCCGGAACAACTCGAGGATGTCCCAAAGCGCAGGCCAGAAAACCGAATCGAAGGCTTTGATGAAGTCCACCAGCACAAGGTGCAAAGGGGACTCACCAGGCTGAAGGCGTTGCAGTTCCTCCACCAGGCGGCGAGTAGCGAAGAGCGCCTGTACTGTGTTGCGACCTGAACGGAAGCCGTGCTGAGTCTCGCTGAGGTGACCGTCCAGGGCCGTGCGCAGGCGGTTCAGGATGAGCCGCATAAGAAGCTTGAGGGGGGCACTTTGAATGCACACCCCTCTGTAGTTGCCGGGGTCGGCAGGCGACCCCTTGTTCTTGTACAGCATCGTGCGAAAACTGTGTTGCCAGGCCGCTGGAGGTGGTTGCGACGACAGCAGAAGGCGGTTGCAGATGTCCCGGAAGAGCAGCATAACACCTGTGTCCTCGAATTCGGCTGCAAGTTTTACAACTGCGGCCGGAATCTCGTCAGAGCCGGTGGCTGCGTCATAACGCAGGCGCTGGACCGCCTCCGTGACCTCGCGAGAGGTGAAAGGAGGCATGTCAGACGGGTCGCCAAGTGGGCCGACCAGCGGGGGACTAGGTAGTCCGCCGCTGACCTAGGCGGGGCAGGGGGCCCAGCGGGGCCGGCCAGGGCGGCCGGGCGGGCGGCGGCGGCTGGGAGCAGGGGTGGGGGCGGCGCAGCTGTCCCCACGACCTCGGCCGTGGCCGTGGCCCAGGTACGAAGCCGCTTGGCTGGGGCGCCGGGGACGTCGTGGCGGTGGGGCCGGCCGAGGCCGTCCGGGTGCCCGAGGCGCTTGTACCAGAACCAGGCCCCCTTGCTTGCCGTCATGCTTCTGCTGGCAGCTGCGCAGGTCCTTGACCATCTGCTGAGCATCTGCCTTCTCAGCCTGCTCGTAGGCGGCCCTCAGAGCTGCTTGCAGCCCAGGTTTGGCGATCGGATCTCTGTTGCGGCGGAGCATCTGCCTGGCGGCGACCACTGTCGGTGCCTGACGGTGGACAGCAAGCTGCCAGCGCGTCTAGGATACTCTAGTACTGTCCAATGGCAGGACACTACGTATACTGGGTACTGACGGACATCTGTCACGTACCCCAGTACCCAAAGTACCAACGTACCTATCTAGGGAAACATATGTGACTCGACTAGCCGTCCTATCTGAAATACTGACGGAGCCACTGCGCCTCCGTCTCCCAGTCCCGACTCTTCGTGTGGCTCTTACCGCCCGAAATGACAATTAATTAATTAATTAATTAGACTCGTGCTCCCGTTGGGGAGTCACGGAGCAGTAATAACCCCGATGGATGGATGGATGGGTGCAAACATTCCTACCGGTCTAATCTATCTACATTTAATTATATTGAAATGACAATTACTCATCATCAATAGAACGCGCATGCCCTTTAGTGTCAGTAGCACACCCGACCAAATTTAGGCAGTTTTGGCTAGCCGGCCCGGCCGGCACGGTCGGTAGTCATGCGGTGCTTCACCTGACCCAGGTCATTGCCTAGTACAGCCGGTGTCGGTGATGACTTGCATGAGTTGCATCCAAGTTTCGACCCGAAATACGACCTTGGCCGGGGGGTGAATTCTTTACTGCAGTTCGAACTTTGATCGGCCTTGACGAGAGCCGGCTATCATGATTGAAAAGACACCGTAAACTGAGTCCTTCAGCAGGGCTGGGGGTCGCCGGCAAGTTACTGTATGGTTACTTTTCCGGGTAAATGGGTATTAGGAATATCGTTAGGAACACGGGCAATTCACAATTTTTTTCCGGGTAAATGGGTATCTTTTATTAAGCAATGGCTTTTTTTTTTTTTGAGACTATATCGTTAGGTGAAGAGGTACCACGTATCGACCAGCTGGTTAATAGTAATATGGTAACTTAACGCCTTACTGAAGTTGGGTTCACGCCTGAAGTTTGGGTTGACCCGGAGAAACCCTTATCAAACCCAACTTGAGGCGTGAATGACAGTACTACCGACGAGCACGTCGTTGCTCACATCCGCCCCGCCGCATCATCACTCATCATTATGTGATCCAGTGAGTCCAAATCTCTGCTGCCCATGTGCGGCCTGCCGGCCGGCCATGTAGTGCCGCCGGCGTGGGCAACAACTGAACAACTGAACATGCCCGACAACAACAAACAACCCTGTACCAAGATGTGATTCATCAGTGAGCAGAAAGTGAAGGGCCGGTGAAGCGCCGGTGCTCTGGCCCGACGACCCGGTCTCAGACCCAGTTCACCAACAGTTCACTGCCGCAGTTCACAAAGCCTCACATGTGTCTGTGGTTCCGCTTACTCACATGTGTCTGTGGTTCCGCAAAGCCTCACATGTCATGTGAGCCTGACCTGTTCAACCTACTGCGTGGTAAAAACCGACTGGCTGACTGACTGACTGACTGGGCCCTAGGTCTCCCCAGTTCAGTCCAGTTCAGTTGATTTCTCACTCCCTTGTACCTCCTAATTGACACGTCGAGTAGCGTTGACAAAGTACGGTATATACGGTAGACTTTTAAGCCGTTACATCCCTGCCAACGGTAGTTGAGAACAATCGGATACGACTGTCCACGCTTGCAAAGGCAGCCCTGGTGAGTGGTGACGCTCGCTGACGGCGGCGCGGCCATGTCGGCAGAGAGTTGCTGGCGGCTGCCGTACAAAACTTTTTGTTGGCCACCGTAACCAGCCAGTTTCCCAGCTCGCGTCAAACTCTGTCGGTCATGACACGAGTCATGACAGGCGTCGGAATGAACTACATACAGTGTATGTAATGACAGCTAGTTCCATGCCACTATTGCCAGCTAGTCGCTTGACACGGAAGCTGGCTTAATTTCTCACGGCTGAATAATTGGGCCCGAGCACGAAAAGCGGAAGTGAGCCCACATACAGGCGAGGGCGACCTGGTGCGGCAGGCGCGCACGACACAGGAGTTTGTGGAGGCGGGGCAGGATATGGGTTGGGGAGTGCAGACGTCAGGGCCTCGCTAGTGCGTAGGAGTTGGGGTGATTGCTGCTTGTGTAATTTACGGCCAGAAAAATGTGGGAAATGCCGTCAAATGTGCCGCTTTGGGCGGTGGGGGTGGGAGTCGGCGTCGGCACTATCGCGCTTGTGCGGTACTTAGTGTCCGTCGATCTACCCATTAGGCATGGACAAGTTGCCCGCGAGGATGTGAAAGGCAGGTTTGAGGAGCTAGACAAGGGTTTCCGACAAGAGAATGGCAATGGCATCGAACAGCCTTGCCGAGCACCCGAGTTGGTGAATAAGTACTACGACCTCGTGACGGACATGTACGAATGGGGCTGGGGCCAGAGTTTCCACTTTTCCCCCCAGGTGAGGCCATGCTGACGTATACCTGCAAAAGTATACCTCACCATAGCATCTACAGTGTCGATGTTTGCAGGAACGCTGACCGCATTTTAGCTGGGACAAAAGTTCTGGTAGCGTACATCGTCATTGCATGCATGTCGATGTGAAATGGCTGTGTAGCGCATGTCTGCTTCTAGGCATTTAACACTTGGGCAATGCCTGGGAGCCCCAATCCTTCTTATCACAGGGGCTGGCGGCAGCGCTGTAGAAATTGCGATGGTGTGACGTGTACGTATGCCTTGGCAGTCTTTGGTGGGGTGGCGACGGGTCACTGTAATACTGGCCATAGTACCAGATGGTGGCTGCCCCCTGGGCCTATGTCCAGGCGATACCTTGGGTAGATGTGTGCTGCCAAAGGTAGTTGGGGGCGGCAGTAGCCAGTGTGTGCATATTCGCCGTATGTCGCTCATGGGTAGCGCGCCCCGTGAGGCAAGCCAAGTGTGGGCCCTGTTACATGCACATGTACTGTGTGGGGAGCACGGCTGGCCTGGCGGCGTCACGCGCCTGGTGGTGCTCACACATGCCTTCCTCCCAGCGCCCACGGGAGTTGAACTAGGTTGCAAATCGTGTCAGCCATCGTGTGACCTACCAGCCCATGATGACCTGTCAAGCTACCATGCCCAGCCACGCAGGCAGGCAGGCGGGTGGGGAGCCAGGCGCGTGGGCGGGTGGGCAGTTGGGCGTGTGGGCAGGGATGCGGGGTGCTGGTCGGTGGGCGGGCAGGTGTTCTACCATCACGTTCCCTCACCCATCCGTGTATGTGCCCAGGCCACCACCACCTGCCCGGGCGCCCCTCTGCTCTGTTGACTCGCACACGGGATCTAGTAGCCGCACGTGGGGGCAGCCGCGATGGGTGCGTCATAGGCGTGCCCATTACTTGCACCCGTGCCACCACACAGCACAAACCAGACCACCCCCGCCGGTGATCCTCCTCTGGGCGTGGCACGGATTCGTGGTTACGTCCATGTTGGATGCACCCTGTCCAGATGCACAGGCGTATCTGTCCCACCCATACTGCCCGGGTGGGATCCCAGGAACAACTTCCATGCCCCCCCCCCCCCCCCCCCCCCCCCCCCAAGTTAGCTCCCTGCATTATGCTCACTCGGCATGCCCAACCTCCACCATATGCCACTACTGCCCCCCCCCCTTTTGCAGGCGCCCCACCGCAGCTACAAGGAGAGCAACCGCTGCCACGAGCGCGACATGGCGGACCGGCTCAAGCTGCAGCTGGGCATGAAGGCGCTCGACGTGGGCTGCGGCGTGGGCGGGCCAATGCGGGAGATTGCTAGGCACAGCGGCGCGGACGTCACGGGCATCACCATCAGCGAGTACCAGGTGCAGCGGTGCCAGCACCACAACCAGGCAGCGGGGCTGGCCGGGGTGGCGGGGGCCAAGCCCTGCTGCACGGTCGTGCGCGGGGACTTCATGGCGATGCCGTTCGAGGATGACTCGTTTGACGCGGTAAGGGGCTGCGGCTGACGGGAAGAGGTCTACCCTCGTCTCTACCTCGTCTGGTGCCAGGGGCATTCTTGCTGCAGGGACATGTAATTACTAATTACTACACCCGCATTCTACGACCGAGCGCATGTGCCCTTGGATGCCGGTCGTGGGGGTCTAAACTTGCGCCGATTGTGCCCTACACTGCGCTACTGCGCCGGCTCTGCTCCCTCATGGCCATGTCCGCAGCCCGCGCGGGCGAGCCCTTGTCTCACTCCCGTCTGGTAGCGGGTGACTGGGTAGGCTGCCTTGCCCATCACTCCACCAATCAGGAACCACCCCCATCGTGCCCGCTCTTCGCCTCTTCTGCCGCCATGCAAGGGCAGCATACTAGAAAGCTGGATGCCAACCGCTTTACCCATAGGGGCAGCCGCGCTGCCATGCAAGGGCAGCCGTCTAGAAAGCTGGATGTGAGCCGCTTTACCCATATGGTGGCCGTGCTAGGCGGAAGTCTGTGTATGTTCTCAACCCACAGGGACCCAAGTGATTGCCAAAGTCACAGCGAGGAGTGCCGGGCTGGTTTTGTCTGCTGAGCTGCTGTTTGCTTGCGCATGGATGGCACTAGAACCCTGAGGGAATTGATACAGGGCTTCTTTCCTGCCGCTGTTGTTTGGCAGCATGCTTCATGCCGACCACGGTATGTTTGTTCAGCAAGCAGGTCGACCCTCCTGTGTGGGTGGCCAGTGCACACGTGGTCGCACGATTACCGCGTTGTGCGACCAGGGAAAGTTAAATGGGGCACTAGCTTGATTGGGTGGGTTGAACCGGGACAACATATTATTATTAGTATTTGCACTTGCATTGAACCCATCATGTCCCCTGGGCTGCTTTTTCTGAGATTTGCACCCGCCACATGATGATACTGACAACAAGTTGACAAGGAACGCCGTCCCCCCACGCCCTCCCCCACGCCAGGTGTACGCGATGGACGCCACCTGTCATGCCCCGTCCATCCGCGCGGTGTATGCCGAGTGTTTCCGCGTGCTCAAGCCCGGCTGCCTGTTTGGCACGTATGAGTGGGTGACCACCCACAAGTTTGACAAGAGCAACCCGGCCCACGTGGCCATCATCGATGGCATCAACTACGGCAACGCGCTGCCCAACCTGCGCAGCTACCAGCAGTGCATGGACGCGGCCAAGGAGGTCGGCTTTGAGGTGCTGGAGAGCCGCGACCTGGCTCTCCCCCCTGCGCTCCCCTGGTATGACAAGCTGCGGCTGGGCAAGTGGCGCAGCTGGCTCACGCACGCACTTGTCGCAGTGCTCACGTTCTTGCGCATCGCGCCGCAGGGCATGCGCGAGGTGCACGGCATGCTGCTGCACACAGCGGCCGACCTTGTCGCGGGGGGTGAGACAGGCATCTTTACGCCGATGCACCTCATCCTGTGCCGCAAACCCGCGGGCGCAGGGGCGCCCGGCAGGGCCAGCAAAAAGGTGCAGGGTGCGTAAGAACCGCCTTGCCGTCGTGTGGGCGGTATGGTGCTATGAATAGCGCGTTGATTGGATGTCCTGCTATGGAAAATGGGATGGTTGGGTCGCTGTACTCGGCAATAAATGCGAGACGGCGTGGGAGATAGTTCCTCAACCTATGCACCTGACAGGCTTACGCCTGGCCTTCCTGGCAAGTTCAGTGGATCCCTGGGTTGGCCGTCACTAGCTGACTGCCACAGCCAACATTGCAGGTAGGCAAGGGTGGCACCCGGCACGCTTGAACACTGCCCTTGTAGCGTGTGGATCAGAAGTGCGCTTATGTGCCATGTCTAGCATACGAGTGACAGTGATGACTAGGAAAGGAAATTGTTCAGGAGACAGTTATTCAGGGCCATTTTAGTGCACATGTGTGCTGTCCTGTCAACTTAGAGCCTGGCTTTGTCAAGAGGCTGACCCGCTCGAGGGTTGTGCCTTCTTTTGCACTGATCCAAACTTTTCATGTTCACCATCTGTAGTTTGACTTAGCCTACAGTCATAGCTGTCTTACGCCCCCTTCTACTAAAAAGAAGGATTCAGCCGTGTTCAGCCCGTCTCACGGTGCGAGACTGAACAAGTCTCGCGTGCAGACACGTGTGTAGTACTCCTACACACAGATCTCGAGTGATTTATCTAGTACCAAATCCGAAAGGCTTGCATCACTCCCCGGACAGGAGAACTTTTGCGGATGACTGTAGGTGTAAGTTGGCGATGCCATGGTATCCGGAGACGTCCGTCCTATAGTCAGCAAAATTGGTGCGAGAGGTCCCCAGTTCGATTCCGGTCGGATTCATTTGCAGATCGCGTTTTCCGCGTTTTCCGCGGCCTGGCACTGAACGCAAAGGTTTTCACCTTTGCGGAGTGTCTGATCAGAATAGCTGTCTTAGCTCATGCATTTCTCGAGATCTTATTTCGACCTCGTTTTAGGCAAAAAGGCATAGGTTTAACCCGTGTTTTTTTACAACGCGATACATCGCGTTGTAGGGTTAGAACGCGATGTATCGCGTTGTAATCTGACACGTGGCAAACCTATTAAACATGCGATTTTTGGTCTGAAACTTTCAAGACAGGTCAGAAACATCTCATAGAATTCAAGAAAAAATCCTGGTATTTTTGGTATTTTTTTTGTGACAGCTGCAAACAAATATGTACCACTGAAATCAGGCATTTTCGCGGGACGAAGGTGAAGACGACGGCGATGGCGGCAGGTAGATCTCGCCAGTTTTCGCGCGAATTTCAGTGGCTGTTGGGTAGCACGACCATGATGATGCGTTCAAAGGTTGATAATTAGGTTTCTACGAGTTTGTTGAGGTACTGGGGCAAAGAAAACGTAGTTTTTTCCAGTTTCTCACCCAACTTTCATGCGGAAACCCTGGAAACCGGCATACATATTATTACGTCAAGACTCGGGTCTGCTGCGGCACCATGCTTGGTATTTCCATGGTGTTTCGACTTCTTAACACATGTTTATTCATTCCGAACGCCCGGACTCTCGGCTAAACCGAGATTTGTGCAGACTTTTATTGGGTAGCTCCGGGCATGATGGTGCCTGCAAATAGCGTAAGGCGTGACCGTGGCTATTGCTACGGTATGCTGTATTTTCCTGGAAATGGCCTCTGCCACCGGCTCAATAGTGCTTGCAGGCGTAAGTATATCGTGTTTCTACCTAGTTTCTGCCAGTTTTCCACTTATTTCTACCGACCTCTGCCCAGCCTCTCTAAGACCGCCATCCTACTCGACGTTGCTTGCATGTCAGCCATAGCAGGTTGCAGTTGTGCAGTATTTAGGTGCTGTATACGTCGTCAAGCCGTGCATATATCGTGAGGATTGGATGTTGATGGTTTATACTGCGTTGATTGTGCAAGAAGATCAGCTGGGTGCCCATAATCATGGTGTATAATCATGTGTTGTTAGCATCTTGCCACCATTTGCTAGCATGCATTCCAGCGTCATCTTTGCCTGCATGTAAGCTCATGGATCACTCAACCTATCCAAGCCTTGCATTACACGTGCCTCTTTCTTTCAGTATTGCACGCGTTATGGAATGAAAACCCAGCACCTCCATTCCCACGAGGCATGTGCTCAACACGTTGTGAGAGTGGATGATGCTTTGGCTATGGCTGCCTGATTCAGTCATATTAGGTCATCCAGTCATGATGTTTGATGCATGTTTGATGCTGTATAACTTATACAACGCCTATGTTCAACGTTTTGACCCTCCAAGCTCACTATGGCCCCGTTTATGGGGCTCGGGTCGTTGCGTAATGTTGTCAAGGGCTCTCATGTTTCCCACTGCGTTGTACTGCGTTGTAATTGTGATGCTAATGAAAAATAGCTCCAGTGGCCCAATGGGCCTGAGTTTTGTTTCACAGAGCCTGCATATGTTGCCCATAGCTCGTGCAAGAAGCCAGATTTTTTTCATGAACCATTTGTGAATAAGCGCATGACTTGTGACCTAGGGTCAAGAAATCGCGGTCATGGTCAGACCCCCCTGTATTCAAACCAGTGTATCTCTCTAATGAATAAGCAGTTTGTAGGTCTGAGTAGCTCAAAAAATCCTTTGATTTATGGGCTTTCAGGAAAGTATATACATGACCATGAAAAAAAATTTTCCTTAGGTGCTATACGCGTTCTAAAAAAAGCTTACAACGCGATATATCGCGTTCTAATTAAAAAAACACGGGTTAAAGAGTCTGGTTGTCTGAGATAACTATGTCTGGCATTGTTAGAGAGAGCCTGTAGTTACTGGGTGAGACAACTGTGTATGTGCAAAGCCCAGCATTTAGCATGTCGGTTGTCTCCCTTAGTATAAGTAAAGTGAGACAGCTATTGTACTGCACCAAAGTTTCTCCAGTCAATGTGGCTGGGCGCCAAATAAAGAGTACGGCTAAATTTAAGAGGAGCTTGTAATGGACTCTTACAAATCGCGGCTTTCTACTCCCCGAACCACCGACCTGACATCGTGGTTCTGGACTCGGAGGGAGGCGGCCGGCACTTGGTCATTGACGTTTCTGTGGCTCGCCCCTTGGGCTCTTAGCCATGTGGTTGGTGCATCCCAGGCGGCGGGCTGTATGGCGGGTCAGGCTGAGCGGGCCAAGCTCACGGCCTATGGCGACGTCGGGCACCCCCGTGTGGTTCCCTTTGTCTTGGAGGAGTTTGGGGCCCTGGGGTCCCTGACCGCCGGTGTCACAGATGGTGCAGGTAATGCAATATACTGTTGCATGGTTGCTGAGGTTGCCCGGCTTGAACATGGCCCACCCCTTGTGGTAAACTTTCTCTAAGCTTATGCCAAACCTTCTTTGACATCACGGACATGCTGGCCACCACCCAGCGATGAAAAAACATTGCATTTGCATTGCAACTAACACATGAATGCAGCCAAATCAAGTTACAAAACAACGTTGTGATAACATGCAACGCTTTGTGAGCGAATTCAGGGTGCATGTAACACGTAAACCATACTGTATATACTGTCTGAGAACACCCTGAACGACTGCAGGCCATAGGACCATGGCTTATAACTTCCACATGAGTAAAACTGCTCTTACGCATGTGTGTTTTAGCTGCAGCGGACGATGAAGATAGAGACGTAAAAAATTGTATGACGTAAACCAACTATGTGTGACAGTTATGTGCACAGAGAGCGTCCCCTCTTTTTAGGCATAGCTGGCTGACTCAAAACACCACGACAGCGTTGCCAGTTACACTCATGATCTAGGACACCCCGGCACGTACCTGCTACTTACGTCGCCTCATTCCAGATGGTTGCAAAAAAGTCGCTGAAATCCGCAGCGAGGTCAGCTTTCCGAGAGCAGAGCGCACCAAAGCTGGCCAACCGGTTCGAAAATGATATAAACCAAGCTTGTGCTGCGTTCTAGGTCCAAGAAATACCGAAAGTGAAGACCTATAAAGTCGCTGCCCAGCCTGAACGTCCCTAAAACATGGTCGACAAAGGAAATCGGGCAAGAATATCACGGCCCAGGCGCTCCCATGTCAAATACTCCGTTTCTAAGCTCCAGACTATAATCAAAATCGTCCACACAAATTTCCTGGCTTGATTCGCCCCACCATTGCTAATACACTAACATTTTTGTGCCAAAATCGACCCTCCGCGAGCAGGCGATCTGCGACCCATTTGTGTTGTGCCGCTGTGCTACAGCGCTACACATAAAAACTTGCGCAGAAAATTTTCACAGCCTTTAAGCATAACTAACAACCTTTCGTTTTTGCTACTGGGCGCCCGAAATGATAAACGCACGTGAAAACGCCGGCCACGATTGTCAGGTCGCCATATCCACCTCAGATCATTCCCGCACCCACTTTTTCGCTCGAAAATGGGTTATATTTTTGGTCGAGGTACCTAGTTTCCCGCCATTATACCCGGTACCCGGGTACGGAATCCGGGTACCATGTGCCGGTACCACGGTCCGGTACATCATGCCGGGTACGGTCCACATGGGGTACGGTCCATATAGTGAACCCCCCCCCCCCGGTACCTCGGTTATAGTAAATTGGTCCTAAATTTAGGACAAAGTCCCAAATTAAGGACCGTGGGTGGCTAGACAATATTAATTGAGATGGTGGATTGGTTGATTGACTTGTAGGGATCGAGAACCTTAGCTTACGCTCGACCCAGGGACGGACTGTGTCCCTCGGTATGTAGTAAGCATGTGCACTCAGATTGTCTCTGATATGATTGGTCGGTACCTTATAGTACTTGGTGTGAGCTGTTTCGTACTCGCTTGCCCTGCCCAGTTGCCGGCCCGGCAAGCGCTTCCCCCAGCGCAGGCAGTCGTGGGAAGCCATCGTAGGCTTGCGATGGTAAGCCCCGCACCGATTGGTGGTGGACTCGCGGTTGATTCGGCCCTCCCTGGGGAACTGGAAAGCTGATTGGTTGTGTTATTGACACGTGAGTGCGATAGCTGTACTATGCCTACCGTCCTTTCATGTTCTATTTGTTTGTGCCTGTGTGGCCTTGCTCTCCTGGCGTAGGGAGAGGGCTTGTGGGGGGCCGGGGGAGGTGTTACGGCACGTAACAAATCTGTTTAGTTACAGTGCCGTAAGTTTGGCGTTCCGTCCGCTGCGTTCGGACCTTTCTACGTATAGTCCTCCGATCGGGAGTAGCGTGTTACGTCGCGTAACTTTTGTTAATTGTGTTACGGACGTAAATTAATTAGGTCCTTGGTTGCCTCAGCCATTCCGAAACAGTCCGTTGACTTTCCTAGGCTTACGTGTAGTTATTAGGACCTTTTGACCGGTTGTTACCGGGCCTTGTGACGTGGCAATTAATCGTACAGCAGTACAGTACTGTGGGTCGGTGCAGTCGCGCCGCGCTGCGTACTTTATAGCTGGGGCAAATGTGACGACTGTTAGTAGGTGTCTTGGTCCGGTGCCTGAGTTGTGGCCCTGTTGCTGTACCAACGGCATTGTGGCTGTTGCGTACCCAAGATAATAACTTACTGCCAAGTACACGTGAGATCTACGGTGGCAAGTACGGTGTTCAGTTTCAAACCTGTACCTATGTAGGTCGTCGATAATGGGCCGACATTTGGAGGCCCGACGGCCCGTGCGTACCCAGTGTGCCGTGAGCTCAGAATTTAGGGTTTCCATGGCCGTGAATATTGTTAGTCCAGCTAGCTACGTGATAACCCTCGTCAATTGGGCTCTTTAGGTTAGTGTGGCTAACGGATTTGGTCGTTGTTGTACTGATTAAGGTGTAATTTACGGAGTTGTAAGTGAATGTATAATGTCATACTGAAGAAAGAGCCCACACAGTCTTTTGCAGGCTCAGCCACCTCCAACAAGCTAGTGGTTATTGGTACCGTCAAGGATACTAGTGTGTCTAGGGTTGCTAGAGGTCGGGGAGGCGGTGGGCTGACTCGTAACACTGGAATTTGCATCTTGATCATTATTGCATGGTTTGTGTAACCTGCTGTAGGGAAAACCCAAATCTGAAGTAAAACCTCCTCTCCAGGAGAGGACAAAACCTCCAGGGGGAAAAAAACCTACAGATGGAGCATTACAGTAGGCCCAGGCTCGCAGATTACTCCTTATGACAACAAGGGGTTCCCAGCCATCATAAACCTCAACAGCTGGTATCCATACAGTATTCTGGGTAGAGCAAGAGTCCAAGTCAGTAGTGGTGGCCCTCTAGTGTCCAAAAACCAAATGTCCTCATTTGAGGACATAGTCCTCGTTTGAGACGGGGGGGGTCAGGGGCGCGGTTTTGGCGCCAAATTTGGTCCTAGGGTCACTTGGTGGGTTTTGGCGCGAAACTGGGATAGGTACTGAGCGCGCCAAGCCCCTGGGGTCGACAGGGGTCGACCGTACCTGGAAAATATGAGGCGACGAAAAGTACCTACAATAGCAAGAACATCGCAATGCAATCGAGTGTTTTGTCGAGTGGCGGCTATGGGGTCGTGCCAGTTCCGAGGCTTGCCTGAATGTTATAGGGCATCATTTTGCCCCGGACGAAGACAGCATTTTAGATCGTCATCTAGTGATTTCGAAGATGCTATTCTTCACGTGCAGGTGCTTTGTATATGTCGAAAATTTTGTTCATGAACGGATTTTGGCATTGTTGAAGAAAATCTGAGAGCTACGTAGATCGCATGATAGGTCAGTTCGCAGTTCGGTTTTACAATTTCTTTTTCCGCCCAGGCGCTGCGGATATCGCGAGTATGGGTTATGGTACGCTTCTGGGCTTATGGGCGACATGGGGAGAAGAGGGACCTGGGCAGTTGCATGCGTCAAAGAGTCTCTATTTTTTCGTCGTGATGTCGCAGTCGCGCCTGGCGAAAACCAGGGCGAGCGCGAGCCATATTTTTCTTTTGCCGCAAGGCTTGGTGCTTCCCACGCGTCACCGTCCTTTAATATATATTTCTTGAGCTGGCCCGCGCAGCTGGCGGCCTGGGCGCACGTAAAGAACAAGGATCCGACTGCCATTCTCAACCGCATCGTTCTAAGTAAGCGATTGTAACCTATAACTCCCGCAGACGTGATAATTCCGGTTGCTTTCAATGCCCAACTTCGTGGTTTTGATTACGTTTATGTCCGGGGGATAACGGAAGTTTGCTGGGCGGTACTTTCTTTTCCCGTTGCGTCACTGAAAAGGTAAACGGCCTTGCGTTATCAAAACAGCAGCGAGTAGAAGTCGCTGTGCTTAATTGCGATGTGCTAGTTTGATTCAACACATATGCTGCCTTGTTGCTGAGAAGTTTTTCAAGGCTTGCTGGTATGTTGCCCGTATGTTTCTAATGCTTCAACTCATGTCCAAGTGATCAAGACTGGCTCAGAAACTTGAGCTTGTCATGTTTACATTGTGCTTGTGTTACAACTTGTGCCTCTTTGCAGTATATGTTTCATATATAACGTAAGGGTTCAACATGATGGTTTAGCACCGTGGTGGCAGCCGAGCCTCTACAAACGATCATGGACCTAACCTTGGCAAGTATTTGCATCATATTTCACTCTTTGGACTGAGCTAGCTTTACACCCGCTGTTTGGCCTGCACCATGGTCCCTGGCTGCCAGTTACATTTTGTGCCCCCCCCCTGGCAGGCTGCAGGGTCTAGGACTGCGAGGGTGTAACATAGACATGTTGTGGGCACCCTGGGTGCATTTTCAGGACCAGCCATGACCTGGCCATGCCTTCTTTCTTGGCATATTGTTGACTTGAGTGCTATTTGGTCACTCGCGTAGCGACCCCCCTGCATTCATAAATCGTAAACAATTATACAATGATCATATTTCATGGATGTTAAGCATTGCAACTCTTGAACATATCATAAATGAACATGGTTCCATGCCGTACCCATGGATGTGTTGACATGTGTTAGTTATTACAAATGGTATCCATGCTAGAAAATGTCCTCATTTGAGGACATTTTCTTGGTGATTAGACAGTCTAGCTCATTATTTACTTCACTTTACTGTCAATGCGGCAGTGTTTTCCACGTGGATGCATGCCCTATTATAAAAACCCTTAGAAATGCAGTCGCGTATTTTATCCGTATTTTATCCGTATTTTATTATCTGTATTTAACCCTCCCCGTGTATTTTAACGTATTTTAAGGCCCGGAATAAAATACCCGTACACGTATTTGCCAACCTGGCGACTCCGAAAGCTAAACGAGGGCTGGAAAAGGAGCTGGAAAGGCTTCCAAGCGCCCAGCCCATGCAACCCTCTTGCCCCTGCCCTTGCCAAGCCGCCTGGCTTAATACCCGCCAAACCATCGCCAAGCGCCTCGCCTGTCAGAGCCCAAGAAACCCTGCCACGATCGCAAATGCAGCCATTTCTTCCCTGGCGACTCACGCTTCTCCTAATCACCGAGTGGCGAGAATTGGCGCCGCAGGAATGCATTGAGATTCTCAAGTTCCTCGAACAGGAACAGAAGCGCTTTGTGCCCCAGAAGGGGGCGGCTATTATCGACTACAATGGAGACAATGATGTCCTGGCTCTATGCTTGTAACGAAGCACTCAAAGTTACGCCTGATTATTTTGACCAGCCAATTCCAGCCTCGCCTAAGCCACATCACCAGAACGCTCCGCACCCCAGCCCCCGTGCAGCCAGCCGCCGTCTCGGCTTCCTCCCTCTGCAAGGATGACCTCCGCGCAGTGTTGGAGGAGCACGTGACCTGGCCGCTGCCAGTGGCCGAGCTATAATAGCGGCTGACATCACTGAACACCGGCCACGCTCTGACAATACGGTGGAGGCCCGGGTCTCCAATGTGGAAACCAGGGTTGCCCACAAGCTCCAACCTCTGCATGACAGTTCATGGCGCTGCACACCGGCCGCGGCGCAGGCATCTGAGACACACACTGCACTTCTGTCTCGCCTGAACCAGGTGGAGGGCAAGTGCGGCCTGCTCGTCAAGAAGCTCAAAGCCATCACCGCCCAAACCGACGCCCTGGCCGCGCAGTTCCCGGCGTCATCGCAGTGCAGACGGCCTGCCCCATCGCAGCCCAGCCCACCCGGCCGGCAGATGATAGCCTCTCGCCGCACTAATAGTTGTACAAGCTACTGCTTATACTTTTTAATATGCGGAAAACCTTTTTGCTAAGGTTGACGCATAGACTTACATGCATTCATTCATTAATTAATTAAACTCGTGCTCCTGTTGGGGAGTCACGGAGCACCGAAGTGCTTTTAATCCCTGTGTGTGCACAACAGGAGAAAGGGCAGAGACCCCCAGTCTCCTTCATGCCAAAGGCATGCCACAGCTGCATTCGGGCACGTTAGCTAAACGGGTCACACGCTAACGATCCGGCAATGATTCTGTGGGTGCAATTACTGCAATAAGACCCATGTGAGCATCACATAACATGGAGCGTGGGCGAGTAAACTGATCATAGCCAAGACGTAGCATGGCTGTACAACAAGGACTAAGCTATAAGGCTACATGGCTGGTTGTGTACCGTGCGTTAGCGGTGCACGTGACTAGGTATGTTGGCACGGCTAGGCAAACGTTCTAAGCATGGCTGCCATGGCGGCAGTGACTACCAATGGATACAAGCTAGGGCTATTAGCTAGTCTAGCCCGCGGGGGGCGTCCACATATTGTGGGCTTACATGCATGATCCTGCGCAGGATGTAAGTCTATAATTATGCGTTAACCTTAGCAAAAATGTTTTCCGCATAAAAATTATAAGCAGTAGCTTGCACGTACAACTATGGGTCGACCCATAGTTGTGATCAGCGGACTATGGGTTAATTAAAACCTTTGAGCGTGGGGCGAAATCTCAAGCGGCTTGCTAACTAGGGCTTTACTTCCGCATCGAATTACTAATTCGATATTAATCCCGGGAAGCTTCGATATCTAACTCGCGAGGCGATTATATAGGATTTGCACAGCAACTCGTCAGCGAGCTTGTGAGTCTTGCTGGCCAGTGGATCGAATGACGCTAGGCTGCTTGGCTAGCAACCTTTATCCTCACACCAGGCCTACGCGATCCTCGATAGGACAGGCTCGCCACTCGTTGTGACGACCAAGGTTCGTGTGTGAAGACGCTCATTCATTGCCTCGTTCGGCCTGACGAGCTATATGCTACCTCGTTTCATCCTTGTTCCTCGGTCACTGATGAGCAACGCTCAGTGTGCACCGCTACCTTGCCAGAGCCCCGTATCGTTACCCTGCATCCTCGTTGCGGGCAACACACAAGAATCTCTGGCCATCCTGTGTCTAGGCTAGCACAGGACCTGCCACAGCTCTGCACAGATTCACCGCATCCTTGCAGACCTGGTGGCTGGCTACTGGCTTCTACTAGCCATGTGCAGGACCGTTGCGTCCTCAGTACCCTGTGTACCACAGTCACGTGATGGTGCAGGATAAGCCTGTGCAGGCCCTGCCTGCCACGTGTCCTGTCCACTGTGCCCTGAGAGTGCACCGCCACCGCCCACCGGTCGGCAGTACTTCGGGACCTGACTGTATCTTTCTAGTCCCTTGTCTGTTTGAGGCGGTTGGCACGGCGTTGGAACGGTCTCCTCAACCTGCATCCAACTAGCACATTGGTGCCCCAATATGATAACTCCAACCCTTTCTTGTATTGATCGAGCTTGGACCAGACTAAGAACCTATCAGCCACTGCCCCCAAAAGCCACAGACATCTGATCTCTCCCAGAGACCAGACCTGCCCTTTCTTTTGGAACTTGAGGTACCACCCAAGACTAGAGCTCTAGGCCTGCTCATTGGTTCAAAGGTTACCCTCTGACCCACATGACATCCCAACCCTTTCTTTGGGAACCTGGTGCAGATTAAAGGTAGGTCTTCACTTAGTCAGAGGAGCTTGGATATAGAGGAGTCCATGAACGTACTATTGTGAGTTCCTGGTCTTCCAGTTATCACAGGCGCCCGTTCATTTGGCGCCCACCACGAAGCCTCCTTTCTCTTTTAAATCCTCCAAAGACTTAGAGAGCCCTGACAAATGTTAGCCAAACTGGGGAGCCCATGACCTCACTGAGAGATAAACTCAGGATTCACACATGCCAGGCTGAGGTCAGCTGGGGAATCGAACCCCACCCCATATCCTCCAGGTTTGGATCAGATCCTGGAACTGAACATTACAAACAACATTACATGGCAGTCGGGGTAAAATTGGCTCCTTTTTAGCAAATTAGCAAATTAGCGGAAGGCGGGGGCCGAGATTAACTAGCCCTTGAAATTAAGGTACCTTGAAATTAAATAAGAGGCATGACTCTATCGAGATACATGTTTGGAGGCGAATTTCGATTGGCGTGAATTTGTAGTATTGTACGAAAACATGTCTTGAAAGGGTGACGAAAAGTACTGTAAGTTGCGGTAGTGTCGCGGAGACGTTTCTAAGTGGCGAAAATAAATAAGAGGTATCACCTGCAGCGGTATCGGTGATTTGAATGGTAGTGAATCGGTGGTACTGCACGACGGTATTGGACGGAGTTCCCGGTCTGGCAAGCGGATTTTGGATCTCACGTTCAGAAAAGGGCTCGGGTACACGACGCGGCGCGACGTTGTAAAATGGCTCGCAGAAAAGGAACCTGGGCGACTTAATTTGGCGCCGCGTCGGTCGTGACGTTGTTTGCTCCGTTGGATCTGCATCTACGGCGTTTGTGGGTTGTTTCTAAACCCGGTCGATGAGATTTTACGGAGAAGTCGGGTATATAACTGATCCTTTTTGGACCAAGCGGTGAAAATGTAGAAGTCGGAATAAATTAAACGGCCTGACACGTAGTCGTACAATACTACAGCTTAAAAAAAGCAATAGAAACCTGCCTCCAAAAATATATCTGGATAGAGGCATGCCTTTTATTTAAGGGGACTCGGCGCGGCGAATTTTTTCCGCGCCAAAAAAATTCCGCGGTACCCTCCGTACCGTGAAAAGTGGGTGCACGGTGCGCGCACCCCTTGCGGAAGTGGCCATGGCGACTGCTTTTAGACGAAACGTGACAAATCTGGCTCGCGGAAAGCAGAAAAAATGCTCGATTGTTGGAGAAAATTAGTTACTGATTCTACTTTATGGTGGGATGGTTGCGATCTATAATGTCGTGGGCTTTTTTTCTTTACCATCGGCAGGGGGGGTCCGGCCTGAATTTCTGTCGGGATGAATAAAGTATAATGGATGCCTGCAGGTGTGATTGTCGATTGTTGCCAGTTTTGATGGTCCTAATGGAAGCTAGTTTAATGATGTTTCTAAAGCCGTAAAAATTCCCGCTGCTATCCTTACCTTTCCCGTCATTTTGCGGTAAGATAACATTAGGCCTGCGCGATGCGCGCCCGACCTCTCCATGAAAGGGTGGCCTTTCTTGTGCGCCTGGGCACGAATAAATGCCCGTTATGGTACGTTCTTGTATTAAACGTCCTAAGATAGCGCTTTC
This sequence comes from Mesostigma viride, assembly GCA_009746045.1. NCBI lineage: Eukaryota > Viridiplantae > Streptophyta > Mesostigmatophyceae > Mesostigmatales > Mesostigmataceae > Mesostigma > Mesostigma viride. Next base: position 1,014,839 of record RPFO01000114.1, on the reverse strand, counting down.
CTGCTTTCTTAGCTCGTTGAGCGTAAGCTTTTTGCCTTCTTTCCGGCCAGATGCAGCCATGAACTTGCGGGTCCTGGCGCTGCATCGCTAGATTCCTGGATGTTTTTTAGCAAGTTCGTCTGTGACGTGGCTGGCTTGCTGCAGCGCGTGGCCCACAACCTGTCGGGAAGGTGTAATGCTTTTATTTACATGCTTCTCTGAAATTTCTTTTGCTTTATAGACAGTTGTGTTCGAGGAAATTCACGCGGTCTTCCTAAGCAGCGGCATCATTTTCCCCAGACACTGACGAGCTGGCACCTGTCTCCTAAAGAAAGTGGCTCGTCCTTGTTAGAAAGGAGGCAGTGTGCATTTTGCGGGACACAATGCTTTGGTGGCACATGCGTCAGGTAGGTTGTTCCAATGGTCTCTTCACCTTTCCCACTGAGTAAATGATAGCCTTTGTCATGCTAACCAGAGCAGCTAGCCACAGGTTGGCTGGATAAAAAGTCAGCTTATTTTCTCTTTATATACTGCATGTGTGGTCCTCCACATGTCCGGCTTGTTGGGCATTTTGGAACAGGGTTTTTAATGTGTTGTTGGGTGGAACAACTTGGTTGTTGGCACAAAATCGCACATTATTAGCCTGAGATAGGCATGACATATGCTGCTCAGGCGTGTCGTCCTACCAGCCTTGTTGATAAGGGTAGACTCACAAGGCTGGCTGTGCCGATGGAGGGGTGGGGCGTATGACGCTCCGGACATCCTCCTCACACTCCGTGATCAAAGTGGGCATGTTTTTGGGTGTCTAGGGTAGCAAAACAGATGTCATTTTGGCTCAGCACTAGCTCAATTCTCTTTTAGCGTCTACCCAGGTGGCATCACAGGAAAATCAATAACTTGAGCTACGCTTGTCAGAATGAGCTCAAATTTTGGCAGTGTGTTTCCCCCCACTCAGTGGAATTTAAAATGTATGGATGACCCAATCTGATGTGTTAATGATTTGATTTATTTTTTTTTGCTAAAAAAAGTACCCATTTTGCGGGAAAATTAATAACTCAAACAAATGTGACCATTTTGGCCATGTAAATAGCCCAGCTTTTAAAAAAGTGGGGGAACTTTGCAGAAATGTATGGGCAGGTCATTTAGACAAGTGGTTTGTCTTGGGCAAAATATCTCATAAATAGCGTCTTTTTCTATTTTTAGCTCGCCACCGGTGCGTGGTTGGGGGTAGTACCCCCAACAAGTGGTGGTATGAATGTCCAAACATCATATTTATGGTACCCAATCATCACTAGATGGTTCCCATGTGCATTGGAACTGATACTCACTAAAGTCTGTTTTTCAGGCTTTTGGACGTGCGAGTCCCCTTAACCCTTTTCAAGGTACCTCTTAATTAATCTCGGGCCCCGCCCTCCGCTAATTTGCAAAGTTGCAAATTGCAGAGACAACCTATAGTCAGGGTAAAATTGGAGATTACTGATAATTTATCTAATAACATGATTATGTTATATTAGATTAGATTAAATTAAATTAAATTAAATTATAACATGCCTCCGTGGGGAGATCATGTAGCACATATTCCATGATGGATGGGTGGAGTGGAGGAAGCCGCGTAATCCGGAACTAACCTAACGCTAAGCTATCTAGTCTAGAAAATCCTAACTACACTACTCATCAAAACGCCTCCTCCTCTTGGGGGGAGGGGGCTTGCCCACATGCAGGGTCGGGCGTGTGAGCCTTCTTGACAATCTTCTGCCACCGCGTCTTGTCCTGCATGGCAGTCCAAAGACGGGAGAGAGAGTGGATACGGTGTTCAAACTGGGCTGGGACCACTACTAGGTCGGTCGTCCAGCAACATCTGGATGTAGTTCGTGACAGGTTTCCCTACCCTTTTGGGAATGCCCTTGGGGCCAGGCCAGGTCAGAATGTGTCGCCCTGGCTGGCCAAGCCGCTGGGGGCCGGCCAGACCATTAGGGCGGTGTCGACCTGGCTGGTGCGAGTAAGGTGTCCTACAAATGCTATCCTACGCTGCCTAATCTCGTCCGAAATACGAGGCATACCATGATACAAAGACTCTGATGACGGGCGCCTCGGAAAAACCTGTCGGAGCATCCTGTAAACCGTGCCGTTGAGCCTAGCTGCCAGTTTGGGTGTGATTGTCCACGCCTCGGCGCCATACGTGAGCACCGTGAGGACGAGGACCTTGTTTTATTAGATAAAGAAGTATAACCCATAGTGAGGCCCCGTGGCAACCACGTCCTAGATGGTCACACAACCAGGGATTTATTATAGCATGCAACAGGTTGGTTACAGAGAATATATACAAATGTACAGTAACCTGTAAGAGCCAACACTTGGGCTGCCCTTTCAGGGTCCACTCCATGAAGACCCAAGGCATGTTACAAGGTCCTTAAGACCCTTCTGCAACCCCATGACAGGTCCAGGCAAGATTCTCAGCCAGGGGAGTGACTCCACCCTGACCCCTGTCAACCAGAGCGTGTCTGAACTTTGGAAGACCTGCTGCCAGCCAACACTTCGCTGCACAGCCCACTGGGACGCCTCCCACCTAGAGCAAGGCTGTTTGGTCTCCTATGGCACTCCCCCCTTGGAAGCCATGAGCCCACGGAGCAGAGGGTACTGCAGCTCAGCCTTCTCCTCCAGCTTGGCGAGAGCATCGGCAGAGTTATCCACGCCAGCCACATGTTCAATGTTAGCTAAGCAGGACATTTCCTTGAGCAACTGTCAAGTAATCAAGGTCCCTGCTCCTGGCCAGCTGCCTGTGCACAAACTGCACCATGCCCATGCTGTCTGTCAGTTCTCACCAGTGTGTGCAGCTGCAAACGACAGGAAGCCACTTGACATACCTGGTAAAATAGCTCCCTCAAGTAAAGAGCAGAATGAAGCCCTTCATAGATTGCCCTGCACTCAGCAATGTCCGACTGCTGGGAGTTACCCTGTTCTGCAACTGACTGTACCAGCAGACCAGAGAGGATTGATCTTGCACCAGGGATATTAATGCTGCTGCCCGGCCCCTGACCTCTGTGACTGTTACGTCGCGTAACAATCTGTCGCAGTTACGGACGTAAACTAGGTCCTTTGCCTTAGTCATTCTTATAGGTTTACGTGTAGCTTGTACCGGTGGAAACTGTTGTCCCAGTACCGTGGTGCATTGGATGCATTTGGCGTCGCGCCGCGTACTTTAGTAGTGGTCCTTATCCTTTGGGCAGAATGTAGTGGACCAGCGTGCATCTGTGCATTTGTAGGCGAGGGCCATGTCGGCCCGAGCATGCTGGACCGTTGGTGATCATTTATGCACGTTCTACCCCTCGTGTTGGCACTCGGCGTGTGTTAATGAATTGACACATATAGCTAGTAGGGTCATGGCAGTGTTACTAGTAGTGTTTCCTTCCTCTATAATTCCTGGAATAAAAGGGGTTCGGGTAAATGGCTTATGGCGTATTATAGTCGTACTTATGTAAATGAGTTAAGTAATGCAATACGCATTACTTTTGCATACTTGCAAGTATGCAAAAGTAATGCGTATTGCATTACTTAACTAAAATTGGGCCGCGTGGGGAAATCCGGCGTTCCGCACACACCGCTCGTTACCGAGGTGACTCGATTAATTACGACTCGGCTATTCCCAGCCTCCCGCCGTAATCCCTATTTCGACTTGGCCTACCCGGCCTCCGCCAAACATAGAAATCCACAAATATTTCGACTCGGCCTCCCAGGCCTACCCGCCGCAAATATTTCCGTGCCTCCGAGAGGATTCGAACCCGGTACCCCAGGAGCGAACGCCAATTTTAGTTAAGTAATGCAATACGCATTACTTTTGCATACTTGCAAGTATGCAAAAGTAATGCGTATTGCATTACTTAACTAAAATTGGGCCGCGTGGGGAAATCCGGCGTTCCGCACACACCGCTCGTTACCGAGGTGACTCGATTAATTACGACTCGGCTATTCCCAGCCTCCCGCCGTAATCCCTATTTCGACTTGGCCTACCCGGCCTCCGCCAAACATAGAAATCCACAAATATTTCGACTCGGCCTCCCAGGCCTACCCGCCGCAAATATTTCCGTGCCTCCGAGAGGATTCGAACCCGGTACCCCAGGAGCGAACGCCAATCTTAGTTAAGTAATGCAATACGCATTACTTTTGCATACTTGCAAGTATGCAAAAGTAATGCGTATTGCATTACTTAACTAGTTAAGTAATGCAATACGCATTACTTTTGCATACTTGCAAGTATGCAAAAGTAATGCGTATTGCATTACTTAACTAAAATTGGGCCGCGTGGGGAAATCCGGCGTTCCGCACACACCGCTCGTTACCGAGGTGACTCGATTAATTACGACTCGGCTATTCCCAGCCTCGCGCCGTAATTCCTATTTCGACTTGGCCTACCCGGCCTCCGCCAAACATAGAAATCCACAAATATTTCGACTCGGCCTCCCAGGCCTACCCGCCGCAAATATTTCCGTGCCTCCGAGAGGATTCGAACCCGGTACCCCAGGAGCGAACGCCAATCTTAGTTAAGTAATGCAATACGCATTACTTTTGCATACTTGCAAGTATGCAAAAGTAATGCGTATTGCATTACTTAACTAAGATTGGCGTTCGCTCCTGGGGTACCGGGTTCGAATCCTCTCGGAGGCACGGAAATATTTGCGGCGGGTAGGCCTGGGAGGCCGAGTCGAAATATTTGTGGATTTCTATGTTTGGCGGAGGCCGGGTAGGCCAAGTCGAAATAGGGATTACGGCGGGAGGCTGGGAATAGCCGAGTCGTAATTAATCGAGTCACCTCGGTAACGAGCGGTGTGTGCGGAACGCCGGATTTCCCCACGCGGCCCAATTTTAGTTAAGTAATGCAATACGCATTACTTTTGCATACTTGCAAGTATGCAAAAGTAATGCGTATTGCATTACTTAACTAAGATTGGCGTTCGCTCCTGGGGTACCGGGTTCGAATCCTCTCGGAGGCACGGAAATATTTGCGGCGGGTAGGCCTGGGAGGCCGAGTCGAAATATTTGTGGATTTCTATGTTTGGCGGAGGCCGGGTAGGCCAAGTCGAAATAGGGATTACGGCGCGAGGCTGGGAATAGCCGAGTCGTAATTAATCGAGTCACCTCGGTAACGAGCGGTGTGTGCGGAACGCCGGATTTCCCCACGCGGCCCAATTTTAGTTAAGTAATGCAATACGCATTACTTTTGCATACTTGCAAGTATGCAAAAGTAATGCGTATTGCATTACTTAACTAAATGCACTGAGATCCGGATCGTCACGTTCGTCTTTCGCGCAGGGTTTGACTAGAGGTGGCCTCACTAATTTAGGTAGCATTAGACCGGTTAGAGGTAGAGGCGGAGGTAGAGGACTGAGTCGTAACAATGGACTCGGAGGAACTTTAGGTAGAGAGCCTGACGAAGATCCCCTGCAACAACAGACGCCATAGACCCTACCCTTCCGCGTCCGGGAGTATGAAGACAACACCATCTTGCCAGGTAATGGGCGGGTCGCCTGCAAGCTGGATAAGTAGTAGTGCTGCCTGATTCGGGACACACCTAGGCTAGGAGTTAGACCTGCTCGCAGCGGAAAATCCTATAGATAGCTCCTTTCCCTCGTTCGGCATTAATGTTTTCATTACGTTGCTGTTTTTGGACATAGTTAGGTTCGGCTTTTGGTTCTACGGTAGAGAGACGACTAGCGTCTCGTAGATTACACCTTTTCTGCAGATTCTTGCCTGCTTTGTATTTAGACGACCCTTCGCCTGACGCAGAATTCTTGAAACCGGATACTTACGACCACCTGGCGCTGGAATCCTCGTACCTGCGTGCGTCGTCAATCTGGTTCGGTTTCAGACACCTTAGATCAGCTGCCGTCTCCTCATTCTCCTAGCTTGACGTCACAAGACCTACCAGGTGAGTTCTCACGAAGCAACGGCGTTCTTTTACTGCTCCTTCCCATTCTTCTAGCGATAATAGTCTAGCTAAATATTACGTAGTAATTACGCCTCAATGGTCCTCCATTTTCCTTTCTTGGTCCGATGCTAGGAAGATTATTAGTTCAAAACCGTGTATACAACGTAACTAGGTATAAGAAATTTATGACATTTGAAGAAGCTCAGCAGTTCCTTATAATAGACCATAGCGAATCAGATTTAGGTCTACATGTACGCCCCATTCCTCATGCTCGTCCTCCCGTGGAATCTCTAGTTTTTGCTACCCCTCCTTCTCCCCCTCGACGTGCTGCATCCTCCTCTAGTGTAGATACTCCCCTCACCTTAGAGTTTGGTTCCCTATCCATTACTGTTGTTAAAAAGGATTGATTTTTCTTGTTTTCCTTTTATTAGGTCATTAAAGGTTTTTCCTTCTTGCTTTCCTTGCTTTAATTTAGGTTTTTGTACTTCTCCTTAGTGCAACTTTCAGTGTTTTTCCTCATAATTGAACATGGATCCAGTGGGTGGAGAGATGTCACCTATACCTACCGCTAATAATACTAATAATACTACTACTAATAATAATAATAACAATAACACTCGTGGTAGTAGACGGGACTCCTTGGAAACGGTACACCACCTCACTCCTCAAGGTAACCTGCGTACCTCACCTCCTTCCCCTACCACTGGTGGTCGTCGTCGTCCCTCTGTCACCCCTCCTACCTTTGAGCAACGTATGCGTGTCAGATTTAGTGAAGACCCTTCTTTCAACCTGAACCAGGCCCCTGCCCCTCCTGCAACCTTGGCTCAACCCTCCATTAGGTCCTCACTTCCTGATAATGCTTCTAGGCCTCAACCTCAACCTGTTCCTTCCATCCCTGCTTACAACATGGGTCGTGCCTCTGCCACTGTAGGACCTTCTGGTCGCCCTAGTGCAGTTCCATTTCATCCTCCTGCTTCTTGGTCCTACCCTGATACGGCCTATACGAGGCTGCCCAGGTCCCTTCCCGCGTTGCAGAGTTAGAAGTTAATATAGTGATTTCAGCACCATGCCTCTATAGATGACAGAAATTATGATCCTTCCCATCCTCCTAACACTAAGCCCCCTGCTCTTCCCCTCTTTGCTAGCCTTCCCAAATTGGATGTCAAGTCTTCTTCCCCTCAACAGTTTTTCACTTTTATTATGCTGCTTACCCAGAACACAGAGTCGTGGCAAAATCATAATAGATGGCGTCTCCCTGATGCTGTTTTAGTCCCTCACTATCTTACTACCTGTATTACCTCTGAGCTTGCTACCCTCATTCAGTGTGAATCCTTGGCCTCCCATGCCTACCCTAACTCAGTAGCAGAATTGTTTAAGAGGTTAGAGAGTCATCTAGTTCCTCCTGATGCAGATTGGCAGGATAGATTATCCTTTGGTACTTTGCAGCAAGGTACTAAATCATTTAAGGAGTATATATGAAAGAATTTGATGCACAGATGGTACGCATTAGGGATTTGTCGGGCGCAGAAGTACGTGCTCGTTTCCTTCAAGGCCTCAGTAGACCCTTATTACGTGAGGTAAAGCGCCAGTTCTCTGCCTACCGTTTCACTGATCTTCATACACCCGTTTGCTCACCATAGTCACCAGCATCTTTGTTAAAACAATAAGTAGATGCATACAGACAGGTAGCGGTTACAGAACTCCTTAGGCAGAACTCCTTAGGCATGGCTCGCGATTACCCGCGCAGACCAGGCCACCAAAGAGGGTGGGTGGGTGGGACAAGAAAAAAGACCACAACAATGTCACTACGCCGCCAAAGTAGTCAAACTGCCATAGCACGGGGCTGACATCAGCAACCGAGCTTAACTTAACACGCCAACCTGAGAATGTAGCGACACCTACCGTACCACAAAAACAACAACCAATCAAATACCCTTTCCGAAAGGTTCTAATTATCATTCAACAAACCGGTTCAACAAACCCGGCCCTGTCAAACTTTAAGCATAAGATTGTTTCGAGATTGTAGCACAATAGGGCCACTGCCCCTACTAACAATTCCAGGTCGCCAGCCATTAGCCAAATCCGGTTACATCTGCCAAACCCGCCCGGTTCAGCCGACCATCCAGGCGGCTCCCGTGAGCGGCCTTATTCCCCGCCTCACTTCGAGAAACTCTTTTCAAAGAAATCCGATTCATACACCCGTTTGCTCACCATAGTCACCAGCATCTTTGTTAAAACAATAAGTAGATGCATACAGACAGGTAGCGGTTACAGAACCGCTATTAAGAACTCCTTAGGCATGGCTCGGGATTACCCAACCTCCCCTTCCTGGCCCTCCGGTCCGCTAAAGAAGCACCATTTCCTTTCCCGTGAAAAGCTGTCCTGTCGCGATGGGCGCTCTCCGTTGCCAGAAAACAGATTTAATTCCCAGCGACTGTGAATGCACAAAAATTCATGCACTGTCGATCGACACAGCTCGCATTTTTGACCCCACTCGGGGGCCCCCGCTGACCTCGTTGCCGACCTCTTCTCTGGTCCGCTAAGGGGTGCTGTCGCGGAACACAAAGTCAAAGCAAAAGCTGCTGACTGGCACCGCTGATTCCAGCCGACGCCCAGTTTACAACTTTTTTGAAGAGCAACCAACCTAGTGCCGAGCACATAAACACTCCTTCCGTACAAAAAAGTGGAAATACCACTGAATACGAAATCAAGTTGGTTTTCAGCCCTTGCCTCCTGCGCCGAGGCTCCGTGTCCCACAACGGTGACTTAAATTTTTTACCCCCCCGAGCCGCGGCGGCCCTCAAGCCAAGCCCAACCCGGAATGCAAGCATTTCCAGGTACGAGACAACTCAAAGGCAGGCCAGCCTGCCGACAGCCCAACCCGAGGCGCAAGCATCCCCAGGTACGGAACCGTCAAGCAAGCTAGCCCTTGCCCAACCCGGCCAGCTGGCCGTTTCTTTCAAACAAACCAGCCATTAAATAATGCATCAGCCCCCGCTTCGCATTTAAACCCCGATCACCCGGACATTAATTCCGGGCCAGCGGCAGCCATGAATCCCAACCGCCTTAAGCAGCCAGGGTTCATGGATGCCGGAAATTTGGTTAACAAATTTTAGCCCCGCACCCATGCTGAGCGCAAGGCTGGTGAGGCACTTCTTGTACCGCCATAGCCTCAGCCGCCGGCGCTCAGCCAACGTTTACAAGAAAAAAGACCACAACAATGTCACTACGCCGCCAAAGTAGTCAAACTGCCCTAGCACGGGGCTGACATCAGCAACCGAGCTTAACTTAACACGCCAACCTGAGAATGTAGCGACACCTACCGTACCACAAAAACAACAACCAATCAAATACCCTTTCCGAAAGGTTCTAATTATCATTCAACAAACCGGTTCAACAAACCCGGCCCTGTCAAACTTTAAGCATAAGATTGTTTCGAGATTGTAGACTAGCACAATAGGGCCACTGCCCCTACTAACAATTCCAGGTCGCCAGCCATTAGCCAAATCCGGTTACATCTGCCAAACCCGCCCGGTTCAGCTGACCATCCAGGCGGCTCCCGTGAGCGGCCTTATTCCCCGCCTCACTTCGAGAAACTCTTTTCAAAGAAATCCGATTCCCCTCAAGCATGTGCGACAGCATCTATTAAGAGTAGCAGATTTCTTGACCACTCCTCTTCCTACCCGTTCCCGTATTAATAATATTAGCCTTACTCCTGAGGAGGAGAACTCCTATGTAGAAGAGTTAGATATTTGTGTTACCGACCTTTCGGCTCTGGATGTCTCTCATATTACATGCTATCATTGTAAGGAAGTAGGTCATCTTAAACGTGAGTGCCCCAAGTTCCTTTCTGGTGCTCCCCCTCATCCCGATGCTCGCCCTCCTCGTACCCCTCAGCGTGCTCCTATTCGTCCCACTCCAGGACGCATTCCCTCAGCTACCCCTAGTAGGCTGAATGCTGTGCAGACAGGACCCTCAGGGTTCCCCTATGATAATCAGGCTCCTGCACCCTCTTCGCTCCCTCGTGACCCTCCAGCAGTGGCTTTTTTGCCAGGGTCTTCTTCGGGGTTAGTCCCAGTGGATGTGGGGGGGGAGGGGGAACAGTAGGCCTGTCAGCCGGGGGTAACCTGGACAGGTCCTTAGCTAGTACCCCAGATAATAGTTTTTGCCTGCCTGTTTTCATAACCTCTGTAGGAGCTGAATCATCCCTACCCTTACGTGTTCGTCCTCTTATGTTTTTGAATGGCGGTTTAACCGTCGATCCCTCACACTGTTGTAGACCCCTTCTTGCATGCTGATGAACTTTTGAATGTCTCCGTGTTAGTGGATAGCTGTGCGGCTAGCTCCTTTGTGAGAGAAGCCCTAGTTAGGCGTTTAGGACTAGTCCCTATCCCTCACACCAAACCTGTCACTGGTCATTATGCTGACGGTCGCACCAGTCATTCCCCGGGTACGGTATCCCTTCCCCTGGTTATACCAGGACGTACTGTCAACCTTACGGCCAGTATAGGTCCTATCACTACCGCTGATGTATTATTAGGATTAGATTGGCACCAGGATAATAAGATTACTATTAATTATGATACTATGGTGATCTGGTTTCCAGATATAGTTCTTACTGGGTACCGGAACGTCATTGTAGAGTTTATCCTTGGTAGACATTACCCCTCCTACACCTGTCGATCCTTCTGTAAGATCTATACCTGAAGTATTAATGTCCAATGATGAATTGCGATCAGAACTAAAAGAATATGGATATTTACTATCGGTATGTTCCTTCAGCTAGAAGTACAGGAAATACCTATCCCTAATAATAGTGTGGATATAGATGTAAACACAGTATAGATACCATAGCCGGGGTGGGATTTACTGAGAACGAACTAGTAAGATACATGGCTGTGATAGACTCCTCCAAAGTTTTTGAAGAAAAGACTCCTTCTTATCCTCCTCCTCGTTCTGTTTTACACCGCCGGTGTAGTTATCAAAGACGGTGCTGTTCCTACACATTCTCCGATGTACCGAATGGGCCCTACCGAGTTAAAGGAATTAAAACAGATTTTAGTGCCACTATTAGAAGCAGGATTAATAGAGCCTAGTAACTCCCCCTACTCAGCTGGTGTTCTTTTGTCACGTCCGTGATCATTTACGTCCGTGCACTCAAGAAGTTACGCGGTTGCCGTAATCGGAATCGTTACCGACGTTTGGTTGGTTCCGATTCAGTAGGCCGCAGGCTTTGTTCCTTGGGCCGGTGTGGAGCGCCGCGCCGGAAAGGCCTGAATTTCTAGAGTGACAGTCTTAGGTGACCTGACTTAGGTTCAGGCGCAAGACTTTGGGGCGCAAAGCCTTGGTGGCTTGCGCAATATTCCGGTGCGTGACATTTGGCAGTTATGAATCTTTTGTATTGTCCAGACGGAATGATGTTCAGTCCATCTGACAAAGCTAGATACGCAGATCGTAGTGTGCGGTGTGCTGGCTCGCACGTGGTTGTCGAACAGACTTGCTCTGCATTTTGCTGGCAGTCTAACTGCACGTCAGGCGGCTTGCTGGCAAATGCGACAGCGCATGGATGCCGGGATTTTTGGAGGTATTTAGGAGCAGCGCAGCGGCCATGGTGGTCGTTGTTCGCTCGTTTCTCTCCCTCACAACTAGTTTGTTGTCTTCATGGGGTTAAACTTCTCGAACAGCCCGGAGCAGCCCCCGTGAGTGGTTGCATGTCGTTGCCATGACGATGGTTGATAAGATTGACAATGGTTTGATCCGGTTGGGATGTTGTTGGCATTGTGGACGAGAAACGTTCTGCTGACCCGGGAACAGTCCCGGGAAAGGGCCGGTTCGTCGTTGGCCAGTGTGCCAGTAACTGGGACATGAGCGCAGAGTCACACAGTTGATATAGATTATGACGTAAGTAAACACTGTTGCGCCACAGTGGCGTCATGGTCGGTCTGTGGTGATTTCGATGGGTCTCAAGGATGTGTAGTTACTCTTACAGTTGCGGCAGCACAACTCGGCATTCATTGTAATTTGTCAAATGTTATGGAATGAATGGTTTGGGCATTGCTTTCATCATAAAGCATTATTGCAATCTTCATAATATAAATATCGGCTGGCTGCGCTGCCTGTCATGAAGGTGGTGGTGCCGTCAAGGACCACACCTATCATTTCCACATTAATTAAAACGAGCGAACAACCCTTGGCGGGTTCAGTTCGGACAGCCTGAGCCGGAGATATACCCAAGCTGCTTGCAGAATCAAGCACTTGGAAGAGGATTAAGCTTATCCTTTAAAAAGCTATGAAGAGGATTAGGCTTATCCTTGAAAAAGCCATGAAGAGGATTATGCTTATCCTTGAAAAAGCACTGAAGAGGTTATTGCTTAGCCTATTTGAAAAGCATGTGTGGTCCTGTCGTGGGAATTTTTTTTTCCCTATGTGATCCTCTTTTTGACTTTTTGGCTCTTCATTTTTTCGAGCTAAAAAGTGGGGGGGAATATAGTGGATCACACACAAGAGTACTCTATTGCTATGGATATGCCTTCCAAGTGATAGGCTAGGATATAATGGCACGCAAACGCGACAGCTGTCACGTCCGTGATCATTTACGTCCGTGCACTCAAGAAGTTACGCGGTTGCCGTAATCGGAATCGTTACCGACGTTTGGTTGGTTCCGATTCAGTAGGCCGCAGGCTTTGTTCCTTGGGCCGGTGTGGAGCGCCGCGCCGGAAAGGCCTGAATTTCTAGAGTGACAGTCTTAGGTGACCTGACTTAGGTTCAGGCGCAAGACTTTGGGGCGCAAAGCCTTGGTGGCTTGCGCAATATTCCGGTGCGTGACATTTGGCAGTTATGAATCTTTTGTATTGTCCAGACGGAATGATGTTCAGTCCATCTGACAAAGCTAGATACGCAGATCGTAGTGTGCGGTGTGCTGGCTCGCACGTGGTTGTCGAACAGACTTGCTCTGCATTTTGCTGGCAGTCTAACTGCACGTCAGGCGGCTTGCTGGCAAATGCGACAGCGCATGGATGCCGGGATTTTTGGAGGTATTTAGGAGCAGCGCAGCGGCCATGGTGGTCGTTGTTCGCTCGTTTCTCTCCCTCACAACTAGTTTGTTGTCTTCATGGGGTTAAACTTCGAAGAGACTACACGCTGCGTGAGAGTCCTCTTCGACTATGAACCAAACCATTCGTCATGCCACACGCATGACACACGCCACACTTGTCAGTCCAGCCAGGAATGCCAAAACTATCTTGCTGCCTGAACCATGCGAATAGAAACCGCATTCCAGTTGCCGTCCTGGCTTTCTACCACACATGCCAACAAAAGCAGGAAGGCATCCCGACAAATCTAAATTGCTACCCTGTTGCCGATCTCATCTCCTAGAGGCTCCGGCATTTCTGTCCCTGGGAATGTCCGACATTGAGTCACGTCCAGCAAGGTCGAAGCATAATATCCTTCAGACAATCTGCACGCTCACACCTTGCGTGTGAGTGGCCCAGCAAACATTGCGTCTAATCGTTCCTTTCTAGAAGAAATCCCTTTTTAGGGCTGCCAGCGATTTCGCATTCATTCCAGCGATCTGGCTCCGCACCGCAAATTGTCCTTTTCCATTTTCTGTCCAGTCCTCATAACGTTGACCCGCTATTCTACACCACAAAGACACCTGGCTTGTCAATAGCCTCGGCGCTGTTGAAGTCCAGCAGTACAGCTTCAGCTCCAGCTGTCCACTAACACGCGTATGATCCTCTCGACGCTGCACACTTGTGCTGCCGTCCGCTCAAGTCAGTGCTGCGCGCCCAGCTGTGCCTGGCCCGGCGCGCGTGCACGTACACTTTCGTCCGCTCTTATGCTGCAAGTGCTAGTGTCCCCCCCCGGTCACTAGCCTTTGTCGAAAATGCGTAGAAGACAAATGCCTTGCGCACGTCACCGGTCTTGTGCATAGTGGGCGCCCGGATGACATAGCGCGCGTCCGTGACAGCTGTCGCGTCTGCGTGCCACAATCTCCGGCGCCACCATGGCGGCTGGCCACTCAGCTTAATTTGGTAAAACCCAAATGAGCTGAGCTGATGTGCCTGCCTTAACTGCATGCCCTGTGGGGTGGGCGAGGACCTGTCCCATGATTATATAGTGGATCACACACAAGAGTACTCTATTGCTATGGATATGCCTTCCAAGTGATAGGCTAGGATATAATGGCACGCAAACGCGACACTTTTAGTGCCTAAGCCAAATGGCAAGTTTCGTTTAGTTACTGATTATGATATCACCGTGAAGTCTAAATATCCTCTACCTCGTATTGATGATATATATTTAATAAGGTTAAAGGTTCTACATGTTTCACCGTGTTGGATTGTGCAGATGGTTTTTGGCAACTGCGAATAGCGCCTGAGGATTGTCATAAAACTGCTTTTGCTACCCCTTTCGGTCATTACCAGTTTAGAGTAGCGGCTATGGGACTATTATGTAATTCTCCTGCTTCCTTCCAGCTAGATGTTGATGAATGAAGTGCTTAGGCCTGTTATGGGAAATTCTCACCTTCCTCAAGTGTCCTCTGATTTAAAAGATCCTTCCTTCTCCTCTGTTTCGGCTTTAGCCGACCACGATCGTTCCTGTGCCCAGGCTTACTTAGAGATGATATCCTTATTTACTCTCCAGATTTTGAAACACACCTCCGTGATTTAAAGAAGGTTTTAGAAATAATGTCTGGAAATTCTTTGTGGGCTCGCCGTGCTAAAGTGCGTTCTGGTAGGAGTGTACCCTTTTTAGGACATGTTTTGTCAGATGCCGGTGTCGCTACTGACCCGGATAAAACTAAGTCGATTCAGGATTGGCCTACCCCTACTGATGTTAAGAGTGTACGTAGCTTCCTAGGGATTGCCTCCTATTATATTTATAGGCGTTTTATTCCTCGTTTCGCCACTATAGCGGCCCCCATAAATCATCTATTAAAGAAAGATATTCCTTTCCTTTGGAGTGATGAGTGTCAGTCTGCCTTTGTTTGTTTAAAATCCCTCCTCCTCACTCCTCCCGTCTCTCATCCTGCCAGATACTACAAAACCCTTCGTGGTAGCTCAGTACAGATGCTAGTAAGGTAGCCATAGGTGGTGTTCTCCTTCAGGATCAGGGTCAGGGTTTACAACCGATAGAGTACATGTCTAGGACTATGCTCCCTGCGGAGCGCAACTACCCTGTCCACCAGCAAGAGTTATTAGCTGTGGTGTATTGTTGCCACGCATGGCAGCATTTCCTTAAAGGTGCTCAGTTCGATGTTTGCCTTAATTAACGAACCTTGTGAGATAGATCCTTATAGATTAGTTATACAAACGGACAATCGTCCCCTTACCCATCTCCTCTCCCAACCTAATCTTACCCCTCGTCAAGCGCGCTGGATGGAGTTCTTAGCACAATTTTCCCCTTTTAAACTTCAGTATGTTAAAGGTGTAGATAACATAGTGCCTGATGCCCTCTCCCGCCGCGCAGATTACTCCTTTTTCGAGGACTTGGATGTTCTCAATACTACTCTAGTGCCTACCACTCTTGGTGTCTCTCCTTATGGTGAACTGCCGGATGATGAACAATATACCTACCTCTTTCATACTGCTGTCCGTATGCCTGACCTCCTTTCTCATGGGCGTAGGACTCTCTCTCCCTTGTGAGGCCCTTCCTGTGGTCTCTGAGGGGGGGGAGGGGAAAAATAAAATTTCTATACCACTTAGCCATATCGCGACTAGGTCAGGAAAGTCCTATGATAATAATATAGTCCCTCTAGGACCTCCCCTTCTCTTTGGCAAGGCGGTAGGCGACCTCTTTAAGCCTGATATTGATACGTCTGTAGCGATGCCTACCTCTGATCTCGAACGCCTTATCAGTAGATTTACGGCCACTGAGCCGGAAGCTTTAGCTGCTATTGCCTCCCATCCCCAACAGTTAGGTAAATACCCCTGTAAGTTTGTAGGTGGATTTCTATATATGTGCAGTTAAAAGATTCTCCCCTCAATGGCGCCTGTAGGTCCCTCCTATCTGTCGCTCTTCATTGCTTTTTGAGTTGCATGATTTAACTGCCCATCAGGGCGGTAAACGGGTACGGGATTCAGTAACCCGTTCCTACTACTGGCCCTCCCTCTTAAAGGATGTAGATGAATATGTTAGGACCTGCCAATCCTGTCAGGAAATGAAACCTAGCAACGTAGGGCAAATAGCCGAGCCTAGAACCCTTCCTGATCCCATCATGCCCTGGGATTCCCTTATGATGGATTTTGTAGGACCTTTTTAAAAAAATGATAAGGGTAATGCTCAGATCCTTGTGTTTGTAGATCGTTTTACGCGTATGTGCCATCTAGTGCCTTGTCCCCTTGACCTCACTGCACGCGATTGTGCCCGCCTATACCTCAATAATGTTTATTATAGATACCATGGTTTCAGTAGACAGTTTATTTCTGACAAAGATAAATTATTTACCTCAGATTTTTGGCAGCAGTTCTTTGCTGCTATCGGTACTAAGGTCACCTTTGGTACTGCCTACCACTCCTCTTCTCATTTAGTAGAACGGTTGAATAGAGTAGTGGAAGAAGCTCTGCGACACTATGTGAATGGTTCTGGGAGTGATTGGGAGGATTATGTATGCCTTGTAGAGTTTTCCCTTAACAGTTGCCCTCAGGCCGCCCATGGTTATACGCCCTTCTTCCTAGACACAGGTAGACAACCTTTTACCCCTACCTCTCTCCTAGCCAGTCCTTTAAGGGACAAGGATGACGTGTCCCGAGATACTGTAGAAGGTGTGCATGCGTTATTAGATATAAGATGAAGAATGCCCACGACAATGCTATTGCAGGGTACCATAGGGCTCAAGCCAAGTACCTTGCTAGGTTGCGTGCCTCACTAGATAGGAGAGTCCCAGAGATAGAAATAGGAGATCTAGTCCTAGTAGAAGGCCCTCGTGTTGGCCGATTCGAGGCTGAACTTTAAGTGAAACTCAGGCCCGCCTTTTGAGGACCCTTCCGTGTGTTGTCTAGAGTAGGTAATTTCCTGTATGAAATAGACATCCCTACCTCTTGGCAAACCCATTCGCGCACCTTTCATCATAGAAGTCAGCTGAAACTCTACCACCAAAGCACGTTCGCAGGTAGAGAGTTAGCCCCTGCCCCTTTAGAGCATAATCCTGATACTGGCGAGGTAGAGGATGAGGTAGAGAGTATCGTGGCCCATAGAGACATTAAAAAGGGTCGCGGTACTCAGCGCCACACTAGGAAGGGGTCTGTGACATTTTGTGATATTTTTTTATCACAAAATGTCACTTTTGTGACATTTTGTGATAAAAAAATGATAAAACGTGACAAAATGTGACAAAATGTGATAAAACTGTGACAAATTGTGATCGAGACATGTCATGATTGTGACAAAACGTGACAAACGTGATAAAACCAGCATATTTTGTGATAACGTCATTATCACAAAATGTCAAAGTGTCACAAAATGTCACAAACCCACAGAAAAACAAAATGTGATAAGGTGATAAATCACAACCACTCAGGGGAAGTGATATATCACAAAGCACGCATAATGCACATCCGCAGCAAGGAAGTGCGTGCATGCCGCAGCAGAGATGGAGAAGGAAAAGGCCAAGGTGGGACACGGCAAGGTGGCAATGCCAGGAGAGACAACACGTGCAGCGGTACGGGGCAAGCTTTCAAAGGATGACACCAAGAACTCGCCACTGAGAAAGTTCTTAAGCGCAGGTGACAACTTGAAAAACCAGAGGGGGGTACTGAAAGGAACTGACAAAACAAGCTGGAAACACCCTTAGGTGCATGATAAAATGCACCACAATGTCATGTGCCGTGGGAGACATGGTTTATTGCAAAAATATCGACTGGGATGTTAAGAAAAACACCAATATTGAACATTCAGGGCAATCGTCATCACGGTCATCAAGTGTCAACCTCCGACCCATCGCTGGCCAAGCATCCATCATGCTGATCAAAGGTGGCATCGTCAATATCTACACTAAATCACAACACTGCATCATGCATCCATTGCTCTGAGCTCACAACACTGGTATGATAAAATGGCAACGGGGAGTGAACATGTTCAGATGGCATGCAACAACCCGATGAAATGGCACAACTGATCAAATACGAACACCAACTGTATTGATACACACACAAGGAACGGTGCACTCAAGCATGGCTGTGGGTGGTGTGCAAAATGGACACCCACAATCATCTCACAAATGCAATATAAAATCTGTTGACCGACAAGCACAACGGGGCTCAACAGTCCTCGTCATCAAAGTCATCATCCTCATCATCACTGAAACCATTACGAGGGCTGTCCCAGCCACCATTGCTGAAATATCTGGATGACTCTCTAGAAACAATCACAGGACACTGTCGAGTGCTACGGCAATGTGACCAAGGCTCAGAGCCTACAAAATCTGCATCCGCATGTGGCCTCTCGCCGTGTTGGACTGACGGATGTGCCCAGCCCGACTGTGTTAGGTATATTGCCTGCATGCAAGACAAAAATACATCATCCGGCAAAGCACGCATCGGTACACACAAAAATTTGTTAGTGAGATGAAGCCACGCGCTGGACGCGCCAACAACTGTCAACTTTGCATGACTTCAGTTCACTTGTATGTAAGGATGCGGGGGAGATCGCAGCAGTTGCGTGGCTATCTATGAGTACCGGCCTAGTTTTAGGACAAAGAAGGTGAGATACTGGGCCAAGAGAGAGACAGGGGTGCTCGAGAAAAAAATTGGCCATGGATGTTCACCTAAATTGTATCTACATGCCTCACAAGTTGTAGGGAACTGCACACCCAGGAATCCTCGAGTCGCAAAGGTTCCCTAACATCCCAAGAGGCCTCACAATCTACTTCATTGCAATCTCTGTATGGTTAATACGGCAATAAGAAAGAAACGCGTGATTAGTGCCAAGAAAAAGCAAGGCCAATCAACCAACAATATGCCCCGTTACAGGTAGGATGAACTCTAACGAGGCTGAAGGCTCTACGTCTGCAATTGACACTAGCAGGAGTCGTTCAGGGTGGGGTGTGGGGGGGAGTGGGAGGGAATGACAAAAAGCTGTGATCTGAGCAAAAAGGATAAATATGCAAAGATGCTACCCATGCAAGGAGCCGAGACATAGTCCAGCAATGCCAGGAATGTCAGCCGAGGCTACTGGATTGCAAAGAAGGTTCTACCGACAGCGAAGGAATTGGTACGAATAATGCCAACTATTTGTAGCTGAGAGCATCACCAGCGGGCTACAAAAAAATCATGCACGGAAGCTGGAAGAACAAGGCCAATGGTGGCTGACGCGCACAGCACGTTGATAATTTGAGGAATGAGCACTACATAAAGAATGATCACCGTTGCTCACCATCAAGAATTCGCCGCGCTGGACAGGCGACCAAGAGCTTGTCGCTGCCACATGCGATGGGGCCGCGTGCAAGCCCAACGGTATTAGGCATCACAAGTACACGCGCAAAATTGACACCACAATGGCAACACAGATGCACACATACGAATGTATAACGACCGAAAGCATAAACAGAGAATCAGTTGGTTAAGACAAGGAAAGTGGCGCAAGAGCAGCCCATGTCATGCAACTCTCAATCTGAACAAGGTTATGCCCTTCATGAAAACTAAATCAGATGTCGTTTGCATAGTCTATTGACCTTGTACGAATGAGATAGTGAAACTGCTGCAGCATTCATGGCAAGCACGGCTAACTTGGCATGAAACCGAGCGGCCCACAGCAGCCTTGGCCCTAGGGCGATACGTGAGAATGCCACGTGCGTACGGCATGCATGTTAAAGTCGATGCAAACTTATTAGTATTTCAGGCGAGGAATTCCTTGCTCACCTCAACTGGTAAAGAGTGGGCAGCTTCTGGATGTCCGAATGTGCTGTGCGTACCACTGAGCGAACAGATCGATTAAAGCTTTATTCTAGACCATGCCTATGTTTCTCCCCCGATGGCTGCTTGTAGCCTTGTCCGAGCTCGCTCCTGAATTCATTTGAGACGACGCCCTAATGGCTACATAAATCACGACGGTCATCAGTGAGCCTATGCTCCTGTTCCAACCACCACGTGCGTTCATACAGAAGCGACATTGCTGGAAATCAAAAGGCACATAATCCCGCCTTGGCTGCGAGCCGATCGCAGCTCCCTTCCACCTTTCCCACCTGTGCAGCGTGGATAGATGTGCAACTCTGAGGTCTTTTTTTTTTCGCGTCGTCTTAACTTCAACTTCAACCGTAACACCCGCGCAACCACTGGAATTAGGGCTCGCAATTCGCCAAGTCCCATCAACGTCGCAAAGTCTGGTGTCGTCGCTCCTCCTGTCATCAATCATTAGTGCCCATTGCCCAATACTATCGTCATTACTGTCGTCATTAGAGGCCCTTTAGGCCTTTACTATCGTCAGTGTGGGCGGTTCCGCTTACGGCACTGTAGATAGCAGCTGATGGGAACATGCATTTACTATCGTCAGTCACTCGCTTTGTGACGATAATAACGTACGGTAGATGGCATCAGTCGTACTTCCCGCCCCCCCCCTGCCCACGTCCCCTTCCGATTTCTCCGCTACTACATCTCGCCCCAAGTAGAAGTTTGTATTTTGCCATACATTAGGAATAACTGACTGACGAAACTAGTAAAAAGACGACTGACATGACTCTCTAGTATCGCTTGGTTGGGACCGCTGGCCTGGAATCGTAACTGTTAGCCGTACCGTTCAGACTACAGTCCACAGCAGCCCCTAGCTTGGGAGTCTGGAATGAATGGACAAAAATCTTTCGCAACATGCGCAAGTCTGGAATCAACCCGTCAGGATCCTTGCGCAAAATTCAAATATTACGCCGAAACCGATGGCAAACGACTAGGTGCACGCAATGGCTAAGGCAGTGAGGGGCTGAGGGTACGCTCGAGCGAAGGGGCCACCTAGTTTTATGTAACCACAGAGTGTGCAATAACAAACGGGGCTGCAGGTCCACGAAACGACGTGATTTCTCTAGCAATTGCGGCGTTGCAGTTTGGATCATGATGTAGGTGCACTTAGGATGTATGTCGAGTTTAATTAAGCATGGAGGTAGCAATGAGGGACTGAGACACATCATATCCAGTTCTGAATCAAGCCGTTCTTTACGCTGAAACACAGCGCAAGCAAGATCTCCGGAACCTGCCGCCAAGCTCCTTAGCCGCTAAGGTTAGCAAAATTCTGCCAGCTTCTTTTACAGCGGTTAGCATGCCGTGCTCATGTGTATGAGGCCATTTCATGGCGGCCGGGTAAAGCTGGCCATGTCTTTGAGAGCTTTGAATATGTATTCTCTGAAGGCTTTCAATACCATGGTGCTTTCTGCGCTCGGCATCTTATGTGTGCCTTCGAATTGCCGTTTTCCTCTTCAATTGCGCGTGTACCTGCGGGTGACTGATACCGTTGGGCTGGCCTCACCTGCGGCCTACCCGCGAATGGCAGGCTAGCTCCTGGTCGAGACTTGTGGTGAGTAGTGGGTACCATCGCATACCTGGAGTCTGTACTTTGTTATCGACGTGCTGTATGTGGCATTGCTAGAATGCATCCAGTTCTTCCTGTTTCTAACTCCAATTACTTGGCATTTTTGCAATCATGCTCCGCCTACATTTAAACACACATGCGTTGCATTTTTTCATAAGGCTTCTTTGTTGTTGAAAGCCGTAAACTGTCTTTCTGCTATTTACATCCCGTCTGCCGCGACTTTCTCCGGTTTTCCCCCATTGACCCCATCTCTGCTGCACTTTCCATCAGCTCCTTTTTGTTGACAATCAGCGCTTTTAACCTTGTTAGCAAATTGTAAAAATGACACTGTCTAATATATATGAGAAAAATCCTTGTGCCTATTTTTATTAGGAGTTCAGTCATTGGGCTCTAGGAGACATGTGTGATCAACTTTGAGGCTCGTCCTTTGGGATAAAACCTCCAAAGAGTCACACCACTGGACAAGTTATCTTGAACCAGAACTTTTTGTTGGAACACTGACTGAGAGCAGCACGCTTAAGGTTTTGTAAGAAAATCATTTTTTTCTCTGAAACGCCATAGCTCCTTTCTAATCATTGTGATTGTGTTGCGTGTTCCTTGTCAGTCAGTTAGTTATGTACTCCTTATCATGGGACAGGCGGAGGGGGGCTAATAATTCCTCATGGGGGCAGCAAGGGAGTTGGTAGCACACGCAGTTATGAGCTTTGCTTCTTTCAACATGTTGCTCATAATATCCAATTTCGTGGTTTCTTGGTCTTTGGCATCTTCATAGTAGTAGTGCTAGGGTCTCACTTGGTCACCCTTACAATGTTAGTGCCCTTCAGCAATCTCATTTTTAGTCCAATTAGGCTTCAATGGTCATCGATTTGAAATGGGAAGCGTAGTGAAGGCCGGTTCACGCCGAGAGAAACGCAGCGCTGCCGATCCAAGAGTGCAGCCGTGCACGAAGCTCGCAAAGCTGCCTGCAGCAGCACCACCACCGCCGGCAGCGCCGACAATCCTGCCCCCGACAGCACTCCCTTCAACAACCGCCACAGCATCGGTGCCATCATCCATGTTGCCTGCGCAAAGAGCAGATGAAGACATGGCCTCGGTAGAGGCGGCGCTGGCCGCGCTCCTTGCCAAGAAGGAGGCAATGATTGCAGCCAGAAAGGCAGCCGATGTCTCCCATGCAACCCCTGAAGTAAGTCTCAGGAGTGGGTGGGGTTGTAAACCTGGACATGGTTACGAGTGGTGTGATTTGGGGGGTTGCAAACAGGGGTAGTTCATGAGTGGGCAGAGTGGGGGCTGTGGGAAATTGGGGTTATTTATGAGTGGAGGGGCTGTAAACTGGGTTGTTTTTTAGTGGGCTGAGCGGGGGCTGTTGGGGGGTTGTCAACCGCGTTATTTATGTGGGCTGGGCGGGGGCTGTCGGAAACTGGGATTATTTATGAGTGGGCAGTGTGTGAAACTGTTTTTTTTTTTTTTTTTAACAACTGATTGAGGAGGTTGTAAACACTTGGGATTATTTATGAGGGGGGGGGGACTGTAAACTCGGTGGCATTTGAGGTGGCTGAGTGGCGCACTCGTTTTTCATAGCCCCCGGGGGCTGTGGAGAACTGGGGTTAATATGAGGGGGAAGGTTGTAAACTGCATGGGTGGTTTATGAGTGGGCTGAGTGGGGGGCTGTAGGAACCTGGGCTTATTTATGAGAGGGGGGGTCTAAACTGGTGTGGTTTATGTCAGAGTGGGCTGAGTGGGGCTGTAGGAAACTGGGATAATGTGTGGGTGGGTGGGTTGTATTTAACTGGATTGTTTATGAGTGGGCTGAGCAGGGGCTGTCATAAACTGGGATTATTTATGAGTAGGCAGTGTGTGAAAAGTGGGGTTTTTTTGTTTTTGATTACTGATTGAGGGGGTTGTAAACCATTGGGATTATTTATGAGGGGGGGCGGGTTGGAAACTGGGTGGTTTATGGGTGGCTGAGTGGTGACTGTGGGAAACTGGGGTTATTTATGAGAGGGGGGTCTAAACTGGGGTGGTTTAAGTCAGAGTGGGCTGAGTGGGGGCTGTGGGAAACTGGGATAGTGTATGAGTGGGGGGGGTCTAAACTGGGTTGTTCATGAGTGGGCTGAGCGGGGGCTGTCAGAACCTGGGATTATTTATGAGTGGGCAGTGTGTGAAACTGGGATTTTTTTTTATTTTTTTTAATGAGTGATTGCAATTTTACAACCCCCTCATGAGGGGGTTGTAAACACTGGGATTATGAGTTTGCGGGCGGGGGAGGCCGCCTTGCTGTTCTTGAAACCCATTCAAGGATGTTCTAGGCAACACGTTGATTTTGATGTGCAACATTTCTATTGATCGAGGCTGTGAAAGGCTATGACACATCTTGAGTGTTTAAACTTGCCTTTTTTTTCTGCTCACAGGGAGACAAGGTGCCGGCCTCCTCGTCGTCGTCCACTTGACATCGTCATCTAGGCACTACGGCTGCGCATGTTTGTTTTTGTTTTCTTGATCTATACCGAGCGCTTTCTTGTTCATGAATTGGTTACTAGGGTGCGGTGGCAGATGAGACAATTGACACCAACCATCCGTTCATGTTTCTTGCGCATGTGCGTTTTTTAATGCATTCCAGGAACATTCCGAGATTTCTGTCACGCAACGACAAGCGCCAAGCCGGCGTTTGCAAATTGTCACTGATCGATAATCACATTTGAAGAATGAAGAATCAAGACTGAAGAATGAAGATCTGTTACATTTATCTTTATATTTGTAATAAAGAAATCGCGAGGCGTGCTTTTCATCCGTTTTGCTTTGGAATGTGTTCTGATATATCTGTGTGACATGTCACGATATATCTGTGTGATATGTCATGATCGCCCGTGGTTTTATGTCACTGTTTTCTCCCTAGATTTATCAGAGACAATGTCACGGATTTTGTCGCCCTTTTTTCCTGATATATCAGTGACAATGTCACGGATTTTGTCACCCTTTTTTTCGTGATATATCAGTGATAATGTCACGGATTTGTCACCCTTTTTTTCGTGATATATCAGTGATAATGTCACGGATTTGTCACCCTTTTTTTCGTGATATATCAGTGATAATGTCACGGATTTGTCACCCTTTTTTTCGTGATATATCAGTGATAATGTCACGGATTTTGTCAGTGCGTTTTGTCAAGTCGTGACATTGATATTTTGTGATAATTTCCTTGTTTTTGTCACAAAGATAATCACAGAATATGCTGGTTTTATCACATGATTTGTCACGAAATGTCACAGAATATCACAGTTTTGTCACAAAAAATCACAAAGTGTCACATTTTGTCACATCCACATCACAGAATGTCACGTGATATGTCACAAAATATCACAAAATGTCACACCCCCCTTCCTAGTGCAGTACAAGGTTAAATGGATGTATGCCCGTAGTGAGGTAGATAAAGTGTGGTATACTGAGAGTGAACTAGATGGGTGTAGTCGCCTTTTGCAGGAGTACAAAACCCTGCATAAGCTTTAGTTGTATACCTTCTCCTCTCTTATCTTATGTCTGCTGTCGACGGGTGGTTGGTTGTTCCCCCCCCCTTCCGCAGCCGTCATGTCAGAGCCTACCCCTTCGGAGGATCCCCAGCCAGTTCCCCGGATCCTCAGCTGTTCTGTGAGGTGCTCCGCGGTCGCTGGGTCGCGCGGAGCGGGTATCCTGGCGGCCCCGTGCATTTGGCTTTTTCGGCTGACCGGGCCTCCTTGATCAGGCCTGCGCTGCTGGTTGTGCCCTGGCATGCTGTGGACCCTCTGGGCCAGCACCTGGTGATCCACGAGTTTGACGATGCGGGGCATTGTCTCCTGGGCTGCGGATCCCGGTGCCCAGCCTTGGAACAGGTAGACGCAGTCCTGCAATGTCCACGAGTCTTCTCCTACCTCTCGACGCCTGACGGTCGCGCCTGCCTCAGGGAGATTTTCCTTTGGCTTCCTGCCGTCGGGGAGGCCGAGATCGACGAAGAGCCCTCTGATCTCCTCCGGGCTGTCGAGTTCATGGAAATCGCCGACCAGTCGGCGGGGGTGTTTCCATGCACATGGCGATCAATCATCCTGAGGACGTACCGGCAGAGTCGCAGTACACCCCTGAATATTCGGCCTCAGCAGCAGCTTCCTCCTCCTCAGTGTCGGCGCCTTCCCCTGTTCCGTCATCGCCGGCGTCGACCAGACGCGTGTCGGTGGAGCCGTCTCCTACCCCTCCGGGCGTGGGTCCAGAGTCTGCCAACCTTGTGGCTACCGTGTCTGCAATGCAGGCCCAGATCCAGTCCTTAGCCTCGGCATTCGGGGCATTCATGGCGTCTCAGTCGCCTGCTGCCGTTGCGCCTGGTGTGGCGCCTGTTGCTGCTGTTTCGCCTACCCCTCCCGTTACCTCAGCGACTGCGGCTTCGCCTGCGCCCCAGCGCGAGCCCTCGGTCGCTGCGGTTCCGTCCGCTGCTGCGGCTCCTATACACCTCCTGCTGCCTCAGCGCCTGCGGTCGCCTTGCCTGTGCCTCCGCGCGAGTCTCCTGCCGCGGCGATTTCGCCCGCCGCCGCTGCTTCCGGGCCTTCCCAGGCTCC
The DNA here is from genome assembly GCA_009746045.1 of Mesostigma viride. Classification (NCBI taxonomy): domain Eukaryota; kingdom Viridiplantae; phylum Streptophyta; class Mesostigmatophyceae; order Mesostigmatales; family Mesostigmataceae; genus Mesostigma; species Mesostigma viride. The sequence continues at coordinate 988,847 of RPFO01000114.1, read as the reverse complement.
GTCGCAGCCGTTGCGGGGCTTCTTTGGCGACACGAGTGGGCTGCCCAGGCTCTGGGAGGGGGGTCCCCCGCAGAGGATTCCAGTGCCGGACTGGAGTCTTGACGGCAGCCAGTTTTACGGCAAGGTGCCTGTCCCTACGGGCCCAATTTTCAACATGTGGCCCGAGGGTGCGCCTCCGGCGGAGGCCACGCCGTCATCCGCAGTTGCAGGTCCGTCGCGGCCTCCTGTGGTGCCGGCCCCCTCTGCGCCTGCACAGGATCCTACCCCTGTTCCGGTTCCTGCCCCTTCGGGCGCTCGCTCGCTGGCCACTGTTGTTAGGGCCAGCAGGGTTGATCAGCGCGCCCTCCGTGCGGCCGACTCCCTCCGGGAGTTGTCCCAGGGTGACCGGGAGCGTGCCCCTTCAGTGGTACATCTTACGCCGGAGTCGCGAGATGCAGCCGTTCCCGGATATGGTATGTCAGCGATTGCGTGCCGTCAGTGTGACCTTGCGGGCGTCGCCCCGGAGCTGTCCATTTCACCCATGTCTTATGGGTTTTCCCAGGTGTGTCGGGCGCCTACTAGGGACCGTAACCTACCCATTGACACCGATCGGCCTCCTTTTGACATGGTTATTGTAGCTGATCCCGTGTACCAGGGTGAGATTCTGGTGCGTCCCGTCCTCTACCGCTGGGCGAGGCGGCATAACGACTTGGACACCTACGGTGGTTACCAGTGGGCTTACCCTCCGCCTCTGGGCATCATGGCTTCGGATGCCCTTGAACGGTCGAGTACCCTGCCGCGCCCGGTGCTACGTATGCTGCGGTGCACCTGCAGCCCACCCTGGAGTGGGATGCCCGCCGCCCAGTGCCTCTCCCGGGCCAGGGCCTGGACTCCCGCGGCCACCCTCCCCCTCGGGCCAGTGAGTACTTAGAGACTTTCGGGTCACGACAGTACGTGTGCACGCCGGTGGCGGGCTCGTGAGATCCGGCACATCCGTTTGTGGCCGGCCAACGTTGAGCCTCTGCTAGATCTGTTCTTCCCTTCGGGTCTTCGTAACCGGATCCGGTATCAGCGCCTGCTCCTTCGGGCCCTCTGTTTGATTGCGGTAGAGCCTTTCCTTCGGCTTTTTGCCTGTGGCTTTTTGGACTGGGCTAGGGGCCAGGTGGTCCTAACTCAGCATAGGTACTACTGGGCCTTCCTGGGCCTCTTTCCTGACGGCGTTTGGGCCGATGTGTTCCTCACGGTAGACAGGCATGACAACGCTGATGATGTGGCTCACTACCATGCATATCTGGATGTCCTGATGGCCTCGCGTGGTACTGACCAGACTGATGGCAACTAGATAGAGGGCCTTAGGCCCGACCTGAGGGTGTTGTCCCTCCGGTATATAGAGTCGCCCTCATGATATTCTGGCCAGTTAATTGGTTGGTTGTTCTTGGTCCCTGGTGTTGACATTGTTCACTCTGTGTGTCCTGCCCAGTGCCAACCCTCCCGGCAAGGCCTCCGTGCCAGGCAGTTAGGGGAACCTCACACCAGGCTTGGTGTTGGCTAACCCTACACCACTCGGGGTGGAACCGAGTTAACATGTTTGTGCTTTGTACCTTGGATGGCCTGTCGATTGTGCTGGACTTTGTGTTGGGTGCGTTAGGATATTCCTACTCCTTTGGTTTCCTCCCTGTGCGTAGGGAGAGGGCTCCCTACCTTTGTACGTGGGGGGGGAGGTGTTACGTCGCGTAACAATCTGTCGCAGTTACGGACGTAAATTAGGTCCTTTGCCTCAGTCGTTCTTAGGTTTACGTGTAGCTTGTACCGGTGGAAACTGTTGTCCCAGTACCGTGGTGCATTGGATGCATTTGGCGTAGCGCCGCGTACTTTAGTAGTGGTCCTTATCCTTTGGGCAGAATGTAGTGGACCAGCGTGCATCTGTGCATTTGTAGGCGAGGGCCATGTCGGCCCGAGCATGCTGGACCGTTGGTGATCATTTATGCACGTTCTACCCCTCGTGTTGGCACTCGGCGTGTGTTAATGAATTGACACATATAGCTAGGGTCATGGCAGTGTTACTAGTAGTGTTTCCTTCCTCTATTCCTGGAATAAACGGGGTTCGGGTAAATGGCTTATGGCGTATTATAGTCGTACTTACGTAAATGCACTGAGATCCGGATCGTCACGTTCGTCTTTCGCGCAGGGTTTGACTAGAGGTGGCCTCACTAATTTAGGTAGCATTAGACCGGTTAGAGGTAGAGGCGGAGGTAGAGGACTGAGTCGTAACAGTGACCTTCGTACTATCCATAGAACTGTCCACATAGTGAACAATAGAGAACCATGTCAAAAGCAGTGTTTTTTTTAGTGGCGATATGCCGCCAAATGTGGCGGTGTGGCACTTTTTTTGGCAAAATGTGGCGGTGCCACCCACTTTGACAGGGCTCCCAAGAAGCCACAATTTGGCCGTGCTGTTCTACTTTGTAGTTTCGTTTCGCCACAGGGTGGCCGTGCCTGCACTACAATACGGTTCGTAGGAGACGCGAAATGAGTGAGAATGTTACCCGAGCGGTAACGAGGATTCGCACCGTTGATTTTAACATATGTTTCTTTTTTTGCGCCATTTGGCGAGCATCGACTGGAGCCTGAACCTAGCGGGGGGAATCGTGCGGGGGAATCTTGCGGGGGAATCTTGCGGGGAAAAATTCCGAACGTGAATTTAGCGAAGCCCTACTACATTTTGCTTGGGTACACGGTACTACAGTTTCGTCACTGAAAATTTTCTGTAGTTGCGTTGGTGTTTCGTACGTTCCGCTGAAATTTTCGTGTTCAGTCCCAAGATCACAATTTGATCCGGGCGCAAAATGATTGGCTGTACGGTACGAACCAAAAACGAAATTTTAGTATCTAAGTTCCGCAGCGCTTGCTGAATTTGTCCCGGAAGCCCGGGGGCACTTTCCCCGCTGAAAAAGGTGTCCGCGGAAGCGTATTGTAGTGCTGAAGTTCACTCTAGTACAGGTTACGCCACAATTGGCGGTGTCAGCCGGTCTTCCGGCCGGCGTTCCGCCGCAAGCCTCCCTAGTACTAGAATACTACTATGAGTACTACTATGACTGACTGACTTAATGACTGCATAGTGTGCACATGTACGTAGAGCCCGGCCAAGTGCCAAGTGGCAAGTGGCCCGCTGCCAGAGACCAGAGTGCACTGTGCAGACTGCAGCTTGCATGTGTGCATTTTCACTTTTCAGGCTACATCAGCTGGCTGGCGGCCTGGCGGCTGGCGCCTCAGTTATTTATAAGTCACTCGCCAGCCATACTGCATTGACTACACTGTAATGTGTTTCGACTTTCGGCACTAGTGATCGTTAATTGTTGTTAATTTACCAAGTACGCCCGACGCCGATGCCTGAGACGGAGACGCTCGCCCGCCTGGTGTACAGCCAGTACGGCGCCGCGCCGCGCTGACCCCGGCAGGGTCATTTGCTGCACCAAAAAGCCAGCCTGCCACACGTGGCCGTGCCAAGCCCAATTTTAATTGGCTTAAAGCCACACATTGGCCGAGTAAACCGGAGTTTTCATAGTTCGGAACGCCACAAGTGGCCTAGCGCCACTAGTAACGAAAACCTTAGAAAAAACACTGGTCAAAAGGCCTGTATAAATCCAGAGGACCCAGCATGAGAGGGGGAGACATGCGAACAGCCTCTACCACACTCTCAGCACCCACCTCAACTGCAGCTGGGAATCGGTCAACCGACTCAGCACCAGCAGGATAGGAGCACAGATGCTGGCCAGCCATGCCAACATACCCCGTATTGTTGCACACCTGGCCTGAGTGATGGGCTCCTGCAAGGCATTGATGATCTGCTGGGGATAATCCTTACCACCCTCCAGCTTGATAGACCACGTAACCTGCTGATGGATCAACGTTGCCTGCATTCCACAAAACACCATGGGGCATGGGCTCATTCTCAACCATGTAGTGGATCTTACCCAGTTCAAATCTCTTCTGGATCGTGGCCAGAGTCAACTCTTGCCAGGTGGGAGGGCCCATGAGATGCAGATGATCACCATGCAGGCGGGGAGGCAAACGCTGCCATGCAGCCCATCATGGCGTACCGACAGGGTTCATCATATTAATAGTGGATCCACTATTAATAAGGGGATGGGACACATCTAAAGTGCACTTTTCTGGAAAACATACCTTTGCATGTGATAAAAATCCAGTTATGATTGGGAACCATCAATATGGAAAAAAAATTCCAGCCACTTGGGGGTGGTACTAGCCCCCAGAATGACCTTGTTATGAGCTTAAGGGGACTCGGCGCGGCGAATTTTTTCCGCGCCAAAAAAATTCCGCGGTACCCTCCGTACCGTGAAAAGTGGGTGCACGGTGCGCGCACCCCTTGCGGAAGTGGCCATGGCGACTGCTTTTAGACGAAACGTGACAAATCTGGCTCGCGGAAAGCAGAAAAAATGCTCGATTGTTGGAGAAAATTAGTTACTGATTCTACTTTATGGTGGGATGGTTGCGATCTATAATGTCGTGGGCTTTTTTTCTTTACCATCGGCAGGGGGGGTCCGGCCTGAATTTCTGTCGGGATGAATAAAGTATAATGGATGCCTGCAGGTGTGATTGTCGATTGTTGCCAGTTTTGATGGTCCTAATGGAAGCTAGTTTAATGATGTTTCTAAAGCCGTAAAAATTCCCGCTGCTATCCTTACCTTTCCCGTCATTTTGCGGTAAGATAACATTAGGCCTGCGCGATGCGCGCCCGACCTCTCCATGAAAGGGTGGCCTTTCTTGTGCGCCTGGGCACGAATAAATGCCCGTTATGGTACGTTCTTGTATTAAACGTCCTAAGATAGCGCTTTCCTGCTTTCTTAGCTCGTTGAGCGTAAGCTTTTTGCCTTCTTTCCGGCCAGATGCAGCCATGAACTTGCGGGTCCTGGCGCTGCATCGCTAGATTCCTGGATGTTTTTTAGCAAGTTCGTCTGTGACGTGGCTGGCTTGCTGCAGCGCGTGGCCCACAACCTGTCGGGAAGGTGTAATGCTTTTATTTACATGCTTCTCTGAAATTTCTTTTGCTTTATAGACAGTTGTGTTCGAGGAAATTCACGCGGTCTTCCTAAGCAGCGGCATCATTTTCCCCAGACACTGACGAGCTGGCACCTGTCTCCTAAAGAAAGTGGCTCGTCCTTGTTAGAAAGGAGGCAGTGTGCATTTTGCGGGACACAATGCTTTGGTGGCACATGCGTCAGGTAGGTTGTTCCAATGGTCTCTTCACCTTTCCCACTGAGTAAATGATAGCCTTTGTCATGCTAACCAGAGCAGCTAGCCACAGGTTGGCTGGATAAAAAGTCAGCTTATTTTCTCTTTATATACTGCATGTGTGGTCCTCCACATGTCCGGCTTGTTGGGCATTTTGGAACAGGGTTTTTAATGTGTTGTTGGGTGGAACAACTTGGTTGTTGGCACAAAATCGCACATTATTAGCCTGAGATAGGCATGACATATGCTGCTCAGGCGTGTCGTCCTACCAGCCTTGTTGATAAGGGTAGACTCACAAGGCTGGCTGTGCCGATGGAGGGGTGGGGCGTATGACGCTCCGGACATCCTCCTCACACTCCGTGATCAAAGTGGGCATGTTTTTGGGTGTCTAGGGTAGCAAAACAGATGTCATTTTGGCTCAGCACTAGCTCAATTCTCTTTTAGCGTCTACCCAGGTGGCATCACAGGAAAATCAATAACTTGAGCTACGCTTGTCAGAATGAGCTCAAATTTTGGCAGTGTGTTTCCCCCCACTCAGTGGAATTTAAAATGTATGGATGACCCAATCTGATGTGTTAATGATTTGATTTATTTTTTTTTGCTAAAAAAAGTACCCATTTTGCGGGAAAATTAATAACTCAAACAAATGTGACCATTTTGGCCATGTAAATAGCCCAGCTTTTAAAAAAGTGGGGGAACTTTGCAGAAATGTATGGGCAGGTCATTTAGACAAGTGGTTTGTCTTGGGCAAAATATCTCATAAATAGCGTCTTTTTCTATTTTTAGCTCGCCACCGGTGCGTGGTTGGGGGTAGTACCCCCAACAAGTGGTGGTATGAATGTCCAAACATCATATTTATGGTACCCAATCATCACTAGATGGTTCCCATGTGCATTGGAACTGATACTCACTAAAGTCTGTTTTTCAGGCTTTTGGACGTGCGAGTCCCCTTAATCCATAGTCCGCCGGACCCATTTTTGGCACTTTCATACCCCTGAAAATGAAAAAAATCATAACTCACAGGCCACAACTCCAAATACCCCCAACCAAGATGCTAGGAGTATCTACACTTCAAGGGCTTTCAGAATATGCAATAATACCTTGGCTTTATCAAAGCATGCATGTAAGTAGCTGATGTAGATAGCTTAGATCGGTAGGACTGTTTGCACCCACCCATCCATCCATCGGGGTTAATGCTCCGTGACTCCCCAACGGGAGCACGAGTCTAATTAATTAATTAATTAACTATCAAAGCATTTGGAAGATAGCTCCAGTCAAAGTTGGCCAAAAGACGATCTTTTTTCCCTAAGGAAAAGTCTACCCCACCCTAACTTCCCAGGGACGGCAGGGAATCTCAATAACAACATTGGACAACTTAGTTGGATAGTCCAATGGTGGTTTCCAATTGGGTCAGACCACCCGGATAACCCATTACCCCTATTTAACGTGCTCAAAAATGTGTGTGGGTTACGCGCGTGTAAACAGCTATCTATTGCAACACAATAATGCATTATAACAAGCTATCAAAGGCTGCCAAAAGTGCTGGAATACAAACACGTTGCCTACCTGCACCGCTGACGGAGTGGTATACTCCAAAGAAATGCCAAAACCTGGGCACTTTCAGGGCTAATACCACTCTTTACAACAGGCATGGAACTTGCTGAAATATGCATGGATACAATCGTCATTTATAATGCATGGGATACGTATTCCGCTGCAAACAACTCGCAAATACGTTGTCTTACCTGGATCGTTCATGCCCTACCCGGATTCCGCTGGCCGGGACCCTCATATCTCACACATACTGATGCTCTACATGCAAAGGCCGCAATAGCCGCATACTTCATGATCCGCCATGACTACCAGGTCGATGTTCCGTGCAAAGATGCATGGCTACTAAACTAGTCCGCATTCTCAGCAAACGCTGCAGCTGCGTCCCATACCCAAACTGGATGCCCGGGCTGGCGCAGATTGCCCGGCCATAGGGAGAAAATCGACCTATGATAACTATGACTCATCTGGAACTGACGACCAGGAAAGTTATATTTTCCTACCTGTATTTTCCCAACCCTATAAATCTGGCCGACGTGCCTGACCTACGAAAATCATGCATCGTCATTCTGAGCAACATTCTGAACCGTTTCAAGCCGTGAGACGCAAAAATTCGTAACAGCGGCACGTTGGCAGCCATATCTCATTACGCGCGTGCACGAGCGAAAATTTCGCGCCAAAGTCATGTGATACATTCTCAATTGAATTGAATTGAATTGAATTGTAACATAACTCCGTTGGGAGTATATGTAGCACATAGCCCTTGAGAGGGGGGCATATGGCCTATCATACATCCTATAAAGCTACTTCCTGCAAGGGTGGGGATGTAAAGGACCCTTGCTCTAGGTGCACCAGGGCACTTGCATCCCCATGATCTTCAAGCTATGCCCAGCGAAGGGGGAGCCTGTCATGGGGGGGAAGATCAGCATAGCTATACAAAATATCGTGTTGATTTCATCACGACTCTTGTTGAACTCTTGCAGCGTTTATTGGTCAAAGACTATGACCGAGCCATTATGCTCCGTCAAGTCCGATGTTTTTTGCAACGTCACCCACATCTGTTCGGTGCTGCCCCTTGGCACAAGCTCTACAAACAGGTCGTGGACCGGCTGGATCGCATAGTATCTCCGCACATCTGAACCCTGTGATGCCAGATCTCCTTTGCGGCCGTTCCGAGCTTGGCACTGGATTCGTTGTCCACATCGTCGCGTCGCTGCCGCAACACGATGTTTTCTGGCATCCGCGGGCTTTTGGTTCCCGCCGCACATTTGAAAGTGCTGTCCTCCGGCTTTTTGCCTTTGCACCGTGTGCAGTTCTTGGACGTTTGGAATCATGGCATGGCTAACGTGATGACTGACTAGCTAGACCTTTTCAGTGGTTTTCCATTTGCGGGTATTTCCTCGTAAATGGTGGGAGAGCGATCGCAGCAATGGTGCTCACCACTAGACACTCCCGGCCAGTTAGGCTAGAAACACACGCCCTGATCAAGCATGCTGTTTCCGGCCCCACCGTCTAGGTCATCTAGTCGCTCCACACGTAAGCCAGCCATAATTTCAATGCACAAGGATACACATTTCCATCACCATTCATCTTCATCATCCTGAACGACTCGAAAACGCGGAAAAGATAACGGCAGGCTCGAGCTACCATGGTCCGGATTCTCCCGATTTCTGGCCTGCGCTGGTTGTCTCTTTGATACAAAAAGCTAGGGCATGGCGTCTCAGCAGAGAGTTACTCCCTGCATGGGCACTGCATAATTAAATAAAGCTAGGCATCATGAATCTGGAGGGTGGCTCATCATAGGCACACATGTACATGACTAAAAAGGCTAGGCCTAAGCTGGTATAGTGCCTGTAGTAGGCGGGCATGTACAAGGCCACTGTCTAACTATTCTACACTACTGCTGTATTCCCCTAGGCTGGGGCTGGAGTTGCGGGGGCCGCGGTGGTCGAGGGGGTTGCTTGCCAGGGCTTGTGGCCGACGTAGATGGCCGCCCCCTTCCAGTACACCGGCTGGCCCGCCTTGGTCTGCCGGAGCTGGAGGTAGGTCGGCCATAGCTCCCGTCGCCGTTGTTGCTGTGCCAGGGTCAAGTCGTCGTCCACGGTGAAGTGAGTCTTCTCGAGCCGCTTGCGGCGTCTGAGAAACGAAATCTTGTCCGCTAAGCTATCAAAGATGAGAAGAAGCGGAGGCGCCCCTGCCTTACCCCGCGCGCGGGGGAGGCGGTGGGCGGTCAGCTTGATCTCCCCAAGAAGGCCCATGCGTGCAAGGATTTTGTTCTCAAACGCACGCGCAAGCTTCTCGGAATTCTCACCTTCTTCCATGTCGATGTTCTTGAGGATGGCGTTGAGGCTGCACGCTTGGCGAGCTCGGCCTCCTCGCGGAGGTCAAGCGTCTGCCGCTGGAGCTGGGCTGCGACGGCGGAGGTGGTGGAAGTGGTGTGTTGCTTAAGCATGTCCGCCCAGACCTTCGTGATGGGAGGAGCATCGCCGGCCAGGCCAGCCGGGGCTGGCTTGGCGGCAATGTCCTTCACTGCCTGGGCGGTGAGGCCTGCTGTGTTCTGCAAGACCTCGATAGCGATTGCATTATCCTTGAGGCGCTGGTCGATGTCACGGAGCTGGGCGGTAATGGAGTCGGTGGAGGCGGAGGGGGGGGGGGGGGGTGGAGGCGAGGAGGGTGGCGGTGGCGGTGGGGATGGTGGGAAGCTCAGCAGCCAGCGTGCCGCCAATTGCCGCCACATCTGCGGCAAGAGGGGTCACGTGCTGCTCGAAAGCCTCCTTGAGGAGGGTGCGGATGGTGGCTTCGGTGGGGAAGGTGGGGGGGGCGATGGGGAAGGTGAGGAAGCCCAGATCGCGGATTCGGAGCGTCCAACAAGGGAGCAGAGGGCGAAGCGTTGAAGCTTGGGGCGACTCATGCGGTGAATGATGGGGTTTTGTTCATTTCTCAATGCACGTTGTAATTACCAGGCTATGGCGAATATTACCCCCAAACCTATGCATCACCTTCGTCCCTAAGTGTTCCCGGACCCACCGGACCACTGACATCCGTCACTAGTGGTGCGGCGCTATCGGCGCGGCGCGAAATTCGATCGTTAGTCAAACCCCCCGACAGGTCGGGGGGTTAACGGACTAAGGTTTAAAATAGACAAAGACGCTATTTTTGGCCGATTTTTCCTAGGAGAATGGGCAAAACAAATGTGACCAAACCATATATTTTCCTAGATTCCCCACCCTTGCAAAAGATTTTGGCTACTCAGGACCACAAAATGAGCACGTTTAGACTATTTGATGGGGTTTAAACAAAAACACCTATTTTTGGGGTCCTAAAAAAATAAAGCAAATAGTAGACACATGCAACTGGGTCAGTTATGATATTTATACTAGGCCTAGGGTGGGAATTTCACTCTCACAAAGTTTGAGCTCATTCTGAGCACGTTTAATCATGTTGATGGGTGTAAACATGCAAAAAAAAGACAGAAAATTCCTGTTATGAGCACAAACAACACCCCTTTTACACCCTAGCCAACCACTAATCATAACTGGGGCAAACCAGGTGCAACTAATTAATGAAATGCATCATAAAGCTTGCCACCAAATTACAGGTCATTCTGACCTAGTTTGCCCTTAGTACATCATGTTATAGCTGCCACCCTGCATGCATGGTACACCATGGCATGAGGGACACCATAAGCACATTCCTAAGCTTGCCCCCTGCAAATGGGGCAGAAGCACATAAAGCAAATGCTAGATGCTTGAAGAAGACATCCACCGACTCTTAAATCATTACGCGAGCAGGCATGACCTCTTGCGGGAATCACCTCATAGCTAACACCCAGTCATGATGCTAAAGGATAAAAGGGTCATCCTTTAATATTGTCATAATAAGCACATGCAGATCCTTATCATATAGGAAGCCCCAGCCATGCTTAATGGAAGCAAAACATGTAGGAAGGAGATAACTATATCACACATGCTCGCCTTCCCTACAACTTCACCTTGTTTTCCAGCAGGCTGAAGAGCCAAGACAAGCGTTTATGAGCTCGCCAGCTCCTTGCAACGTTGATATTGCCGCTCCCAGGCAGCTAGCTAGCTGGGTCCTTGACGACGCAATATACAATGTCTACCATATGAAAAACTCCATAAAACAAAGTGTAGCCGAGCCGCAAAACTGCCCGATCAACTCTTGCTAGCTTTAAGAAGCATGGCATACGCAGGCCGCAGCATAAGGCAAAACATTGAAACCTGCGGAAAATCAGATAGCGCATAACAAGTGGCGAACAAAATAGCAAGAGCACCCGGAAGCGGCGCCAAGCTTCATGCCAGGAGCATTTAGAGCGCAAACAGACTGGGCGGTGACATGCGGCAAATGAACGTACCACGGCCGGCTTTATTTCCTACCCAGGCGCGCGAGAAAGCCAGCCAGCCATGGATGGCTTGACCGCGGATCGCGCACTAGGCCAGAACGATATCATTTCAGAAATGACGGGAAATGGCCGCAGATCGAAGCCGCTTAGGATGTTTTCACGGTTTCCATTACTAAACGATTCTTCCTGCATCAATATAACCCACGAATCTTAAATTATACCGTCGCAGGCACGCATTCTAAATTAATATATGCGGCCAGATTTTCGGATTAGACCCCCGGCCCGTGAAAATCTGGATTAAGAAAGGCACCGAATTTTCAAATTGTGCATATCTGGCTATGAAGCATCATAATAGAATATCGTTTAAAACCACCTGAGTACATTTTTCGCTTGTCGCCTGGCCGTTTAGGCAAATTTTTACGGAACGCACGTCGCCATGGCCACCTCCGCACGAGGTGTGGGCATTGTGCACGACAATTTCACGGTCCGGGGGTACCGACGGTACCGGCGCGAATTTTTTGGCGCGAAAAAATTCCGATGTGTCCCGTCCCCTTTTAAAATTCCCCTTGTAACCCTGTCGCCTGTCGGTACGCCGGCGCGGGAATAAACTCAACTCAACTCAACTCGTGACTACTCACCATGGGCAGCAGAGATTTGGAAACGGCCGAGGGCCAGGACACTGAACAGCATGCCATCACAAACATACAAAGAACTTTGAAAGGGTTGTCTCCTTGATACAAAGAAAGAAACCTTGAAGAAACAAAGACTATGTTGTTGCCCACGCCGCACATGGGCGGCAGATGACATGTTGTTGTTGTTGTTGTTGTTCCCACGCCGCACATGGGCAGCAGAGAATCTATAGTGGCCGAGGGCCGGATATATTTAGTATCGGTGGTACTATCGGGGCACTGGGACACGGACGGTTGCATCATCGGATACCTCACCGGTATTTTTCACCGTTTCTGAAAACCCTTTATGCTGTATCTTTCCCGTAAGGCGTAAACCCTACGCGTGAGTTCACGTGATGTATCCTAGCAATCAAAGATGACATGTACTGAGCGGGGATTCAACTAATAACTTACTAAACTCAGCGGGAACATGTACGATTCCACGTCAGGTTCAGCTAACTTGGACAGGAAGCTAATGGACGGCGTAGTTTCGTTCGAGGAAGCGCCTTCTGAGTTCTGACTGAACTGACAATCGCTGCCGCCAACCCAGCAACATCCACGGGCGTTTCGGAGTTGGCACTCAACAGGCGATCTAGCGGGCCCTTCACCAGCTTTGGCTCCACCGTTAAATTACAACGCTTTGTTGTTGTTGTTGTTGTTCTTGTTGTGGGCTTGTGGCCCCAGGCCCACGCGGCCACGCCGCACATGCAGCAGCAGAGATTCTTAATGACAACACTTAGTGATTCAGCACTCAGCGGGTGTCACTGCGTGTCAGCGTGCGTGGCTGTTGTTGTTGTTGTTGTTGCCGCACAGCGTGTCAGCGTGCGTGGCTGAGCCCTTTTCATCATGATCAGGGTTTAGATTTGGTCTCTAGCTAGGGCTCGTCCACAACGGCACTTACTGATTACTTGCCAGTAGGATGCAGCAGTTGCCAGTAGGATGCAAATCAGGTAGTGTCCTGAGAAATATCCTCCGAATCCCCTGCAAAAAGCAAACGGCGTCGCGCCCTTCAGAGACCTTTTCGGAAGCAGCCGCGTAAAATGGGCGACTGACCGACGACAACGGATGAGATCGGTTTAGATTGGACACAGGTGATTGGATAACCGACGGGACACAAGTTACTTGATGTAGATCAACCGAGGCAACCATCACGCGCTGCCGCCTACTTCCGGGCGCATTGTTGAACCTTGTTTTCGCTTGCAAGTGGGGAACGCGCACGAGCAAGGTTTGCTTACAAGGAAACTGCGTTGTTCATACATAAAAGTGTTTTGATTTCTCCCATGGAGTCGCCCTAGTTAGTTATTTGATACTAAAGATGCATTAGTCGGGCGATAGGATCCAGATCATGGCTGGCCAGAGATGGAAGCTCTGGGGCCTCTTGCTTGGAGTGGTAGGTGTTTTCCGCGTTGTTCGTTGCTGACAAGTTCGGGGTTCTTTTCAAAACTTGGTAGCCATGCTCTGCTTGTATCATCGAAGCTGTTATAGTCATCATCTTGTAACAATGTCGTGGATGATGAATCGGGGTTATATCTGCCACCGTTGCGTCTCCGGTTATGTTTCTCCGCTTGCGTTCCTTGGATGGCGTTACTGCAGGTTGCGCTAGGGTGTTCCTTTGTGGCAATAATATGGTCCATGTGGAGAGAATATTCGAACATGTAAGTGACAAGCAGGCGATTCAATGCCGATTATCGCATGCCGTGTGGCTTGTTTCTTGCTGGCTGGCATGGGATGGCTTTGGCCCTTTGCAGGACCAAGTACAGTTCTTGACGTACGCAAACCGTTGCCCCCTCTTACACAATGGGAGTGTCTTCCTTTTTCTGATCAGCTGGGCGCGTGTGCCGCGGCCCTACGTAGTTCTTAGCAATGCCGTAATCGTTTTGCAATGCCGTGATCGTTTTGCAATGCCTTGGTCCTACACTATCTGATCTGCCTCATTCCCCGCGGGTTGCTGTCTCCGTATCCCCAGGGTCTCCACGGCCAACGAGCAAACGGTGTCGTCCTCCCGGCAGGACTTTTTGTCCACGTCCACGCGTGACGTTGACATCTACTTCTCGGGCCTCAAGTCGACGGCCAGCATGTACAATGAGAACGTGCGCGCGTCCGGCTGGACGTGGGACCCTGAGGTGGATGAGACGTGGCTGGACACCCTGCGGCGGTTGTCCTGGTCGCTCATCCAGTCCAACCCGCTCGTCTCGATGCGCGTGGCCACATACACGTCCACTGTCGCCCTCTCATACGCGCGGATCCACATCCCGGTTCGAGACAATCCGACGGACCCCTCGGACCTCATCTCGCGCGACCGCACCTTTCTGGACATGGGCGCGCGCCCCCCTGGCTGGGACCCCGCGCTCCCCTTCAACATGAGCTACTGGGAGGTGTCGCCCAAGTCCACGTGGCAGCACTGCTCGAGCCAGGTGTGCACAGACCTGGTCAACCGCTACCGCCCCGACCACGGCTACTTGGCCAACATCACCATCCCGCAGGCGGCACTGGACGCGCTCGATCCCGACACGGGCTGCATGTTCTTCAGCGTGCGCGCGACGACGCTTGAGTGCAAGGCACCGGGGGCCGAGGCGCCGACACCTGTCGGCAGCGGCACATGCGTTCACAATGAGCCAGGTGTCTCGGACAGCATAAAATGCGTGCTGCCGCGCCCCCGGGGCTACTACCAGGTGGCTGGCATCGGCACGCCCTGGGCGCAGGCGCTCATCGCGGAGAACCGAGAGTTCCTGGCTATGCTCACGCCGGAGGTGCCCTCCTACGCGGGCGTGGCGTCGCAGGAGCTGCACGTCCTCTACGCGTCGGCCGTGGCCATCGCGCACTATGGCAAGCCGCCCGTGCCGTCCGTGGTCACGGTCTCGTTCGCGCTCACCGCCCTTCTGGACACGCTGCGCACGCGCGGCGAAGAGGAGGGCGCTGAGGTGTTTGTCGTGGGGGGGTACCGCGACGGGGTCGTCTTCACCGACTCGCTCAAGGAGATCCACACGGTGCTGCCGGGCTCCCCGTTCAACAGCAGCTGCAACCTGATCGTGGCGTCGGTCCAGCAGATCCTGTCCGTCTACGGATCCTTCCCCAAGGCCGTTGCCGCACTGGCAGGCGGCGTCGCGACCGGCAGCAACAGCGTCACCTTCAACTCGGCGTCCTACTTCCTGGACTGCGCTCTGGTCGACGTGGGCCTGCCGCTGTTGGTGGTGGTCGCGCGGCCCGGCTTCAGCGCGCCGGCGGAGCATGGCACCGCGCTGTTCCTGGCGCTGCTCCTGGTGCTGGCCGCGCTCTTTGCGTTAGTGCTGGCGCTGCCGTTTGTGTTCCTGCGCAGCGCGTTGCGTGTGCGCTCCAAGGCCAAGGAGCTTGCGGTGGCCAAGGAGCTGGCCGAGGAGAAGACCACGCTCATGTCCTCGTTTGTCGCTAACGGTGAGGGCATGGACTGATATCTGTTGCTCTGGTGGCATGTCCTCGCTTTGTTGCCCCCCTCTCCCTCTCTGCTCCCACCCAGGGTTTGCAGAGGTGCCCGGTTGCCCATGTCCCCTTACAGGCCAGCGGTGAGGTCCTGGGGGAAATGGTGGGTGGCCTCCAATGCCCTCCATTGCTGCCCCCCATTTTGTGCCCAATTGCCGATGCCCCGATGCCTGTTGCTAACGGTCAGTAAGCGAGTAAGCAAGCACTTGCGAGCCATGCCATGTGGGGGGGTAGGTCACGGGGGCACATGTAATCTCACGATAGTGACACAAATATTGAGCACAGATGCCAACGGTGAGCTTACGCTGATCGTTGTATGTACTGGTTTCGGGTTGAGCTTACACTGGGATGGTTCCAGAATGCGTAAGCATAATTATCGTACGGGGACTTTTAAGGCATTTTTGTTACGTGTGCGGGGAATACGGGGGGTTATTGTACATTGTACGCGCCGCGCCAAAGAGCCCTGTGGAGGACCAGAATGGCCTATTCTGTGTATGCTAGGTCTCCTCGGGGTATCCCCTTGGGCTGTACGGGGGGATTACCAAGCTGAGTGTTTTCTTGGGGCGTGCACGGCTGTGATGTCGTACATATTTATGCGTACTGATGTTAGGGCCACTACGGTTATCACCCTCAGGCACCCATAGACAGATTGGGCCGAAGAGACCCATCCAAACAAGGGCTCATGTGCTCGTTCGCTGCCCTGACGGTCAGACGCGTGGGCGGTGTCCTAGTTGCAATGATCATCATTCCCTGGGGCCAGCCGCCATCCCGCAGGATGTCCTCTCACCCATCCCTCTTCCCTTGCCCCCCCCACACCCACACCCACCCACCCACCCACCCACCCACCCACCCACCCACCCACCCACCCACCCACCCACCCACCCACCCACCCACCACCCACCCACCCACCCACCCACCCACCCACCCACCCACCCACCCACCCACCCACCCACCTCCCCCCTTTTCCCCCGTCTTTCCCCCCCTTTCCCCCTTTCCCCCCCTTTCCCCCTTTCCCCTCCTTTCCCCCTTTCCCCCTTTCCCCCCCTTTCCCCCCCTTTCCCCCCTTTCCCCCTTTCCCCCGTCTTTCCCCCACTTTCCCCACTTTCCCCACTTTCCCCGCTTTCCCCGCTTTCCCCCTTTCCCCGCTTTCCCCGCTTTCCCCGCTTTCCCCACTTTCCCCACTTTTCCCACTTTTACCCCTTGTACCCCTTCCCCCCCCTTTCCCCCCTTCTCCCCCCTTCTCCCCCTTCTCCCCCCCTTCTCCCCTCTTCTCCCCTCTTCTCCCCTCTTCGACCCCCTTCGACCCCTTCGACCCCTTCGACCCCCTTCGACCCCCTTCGACCCCCTTCGACCCCTTCGACCCCTCGACCCCTTCGACCCCTTCGACCCCCTTCGACCCCCTTCGACCCCTTCGACCCCCTTCGACCCCCTTCTACCCCCTTCCCCCCCTTCCCCCCCTTCCCCCCCTTCCCCCCTTCCCCCCTTCCCCCCTTCCCCCCTTCCCCCCTTCCCCCCCTTCCCCCCCTTCCCCCCCTTCCCACCCCTTCCCACCCCTTCCCACCCCTTCCCACCCCTTCCCACCCCTTTGCACTCTTTTGCACCCCTTCTCCCCCCTTTCCCCCTTTTCCCCCTTTCCCCCCTTTTCCCCCTTTCCCCCCTTTTCCCCCTTTTCCCCCCTTTTCCCCCGTTTCCCCCCGTTTCCCCCGTTTCCCCCCGTTTCCCCCTTTTCCCCCTTTTCCCCCTTTTCCCCCTTTTCCCCCCTTTTCCCCCTTTTCCCCCTTTTCCCCCTTTTCCCCCTTTTCCCCCTTTTCCCCCTTTTCCCCCTTTTCCCCCCTTTTCCCCCTTTTCCCCCTTTTCCCCCTTTTCCCCCCTTTTCCCCCCTTTTCCCCCTTTTCCCCCTTTTCCCCCTTTTCCCCCCTTTTCCCCCCTTTTCCCCCTTTTCCCCCTTTTCCCCCTTTTCCCCCTTTTCCCCCTTTTCCCCCCTTTTCCCCCTTTTCCCCCCTTTTCCCCCCGTTTCCCCCCGTTTCCCCCCGTTTCCCCCCGTTTCCCCCCTTTTCCCCCCGTTTCCCCCCGTTTCCCCCCGTTTCCCCCCGTTTCCCCCCGTTTCCCCCCGTTTCCCCCCGTTTCCCCCCGTTTCCCCCCGTTTCCCCCCGTTTCCCCCCATTTCCCCCCTTTTCCCCCCTTTTCCCCCTTTTCCCCCTTTTCCCCCTTTTCCCCCTTTTCCCCCTTTTCCCCCCTTTTCCCCCCTTTTCCCCCCTTTTCCCCCCTTTTCCCCCCTTTTCCCCCCTTTTCCCCCTTTTCCCCCCTTTTCCCCCCTTTTCCCCCTTTTCCCCCCTTTTCCCCCTTTTCCCCCCTTTTCCCCCCTTTTCCCCCCTTTTCCCCCCTTTCCCCCCTTTCCCCCCTTTCCCCCCTTTTCCCCCTTTTCCCCCCTTTTCCCCCTTGTCCCCCTTGTCCCCCTTGTCCCCCCTTGTCCCCCTTGTTCCCCTTGTCCCCCTTGTCCCCCTTGTCCCCCCTTGTCCCCCTTGTCCCCTTGTCCCCCTTGTCCCCCTTTTCCGCCCTTTTCCCCCTTTTCCCCCTTTTCCCCCCTTTTCCCCCCTTTTCCCCCCTTTTCCCCCCTTTTCCCCCCTTTCCCCCCTTTCCCCCCTTTCCCCCCTTTCCCCCCTTTTCCCCCCTTTTCCCCCCTTTTCCCCCTTTTCCCCCCTTTTCCCCCCTTTTCCCCCCTTTTCCCCCCTTTTCCCCCCTTTTCCCCCCGTTTCCCCCCTTTTCCCCCTTTTCCCCCCTTTTCCCCCCTTTTCCCCCTTTTCCCCCTTTCCCCCCTTTCCCCCCTTTCCCCCCTTTCCCCCCTTTCCCCCCCTTTCCCCCCTTTCCCCCCTTTTCCCCCTTTTCCCCCTTTTCCCCCCTTTTCCCCCTTTTCCCCCTTTTCCCCCCTTTTCCCCCCTTTTCCCCCCTTTTCCCCCCTTTTCCCCCCTTTTCCCCCCTTTTCCCCCCTTTTCCCCCCTTTTCCCCCCTTTTCCCCCTTTTCCCCCCTTTTCCCCCCTTTTCCCCCTTTTCCCCCCTTTTCCCCCCTTTTCCCCCCTTTTCCCCCTTTTCCCCCCTTTTCCCCCTTTTCCCCCCTTTTCCCCCCTTTTCCCCCTTTTCCCCCTTTTCCCCCTTTTCCCCCCTTTTCCCCCTTTTCCCCCCTTTTCCCCCCTTTTCCCCCCTTTTCCCCCCTTTTCCCCCTTTTCCCCCTTTTCCCCCTTTTCCCCCTTTTCCCCCCTTTTCCCCCTTTTCCCCCTTTTCCCCCCTTTCCCCCCTTTCCCCCCTTTCCCCCCTTTCCCCCCTTTTCCCCCCTTTCCCCCCCTTTCCCCCCTTTTCCCCCCTTTTCCCCCTTTTCCCCCCTTTTCCCCCTTTTCCCCCTTTTCCCCCTTTTCCCCCTTTTCCCCCCTTTTCCCCCCTTTTCCCCCTTTTCCCCCCCTTCTACCCCCCCTCCCTGCAGAGATGGCGGTCCCCCTGGCAGCGCTGGCCAGCTGCGTGGACCTCCTTCTGGCGCCAGGCGTGGGCTCCGTATCGGCGATGGCGGAGGAGAGCAAGTGCATGGCGCGCGCGTCGACCGCATCCCTGCAGCAGCTGTGGTCCGACATCCAGTAAGTGTACAAGGGGAAGGGGAGGGACCCTCCACCCTAGTGACTGCGGAAGATCCTACACTTTAGTTCCCACCAGTGACCGGACGTCCCGGGAGTATGCTTGCAGGAAAGTAGTACATCATGCCTGCCACTTTGGCATGCTCCAGCTTTAGTGCACCCACAGTCATGCCAAACTCTCCTCGTGAGTAGTTTCGATTGCAGCTGTGGCTTGCCTCGGGGCATGAGGGAAGCAGGGTGTCTCTGCCCCCTTCCCAGCGTGCAACGACATGGATGGAAAGCACTTTGACTATGTATCATTGTGCTCCGTGAGTCCCCAACAGGAGCGCGTGTTTCATTAATTTATTAATTAATGCAGTCGCGGGACCCTCAACCCTAGCCTGTAGGTCTGACATGCAGTGCGGCGCAGCGGCAGCACCACGACCGCGGGTGGTGGCTGCCTGCAACCGCTACAGGTTCCCCCCTCCTTCCTGTGACATGCCCATGGGCTGTGCGTGGGGCACGGTACCCGGCAATGGCACTCCCACGAATGTCCCACATTCCCTACCTTTGCTCCCCTGTGTTCCCCCATCGCTCCTCCCCAACCTTGCTCCTGCCCCCCCCCCCCTTGCCTTGCTCCTTTCACCCCCCCCCTCCCCCCCTGCCTACGTCACGCAGGAATCTGCGCAACCTGCTGGGCGGCAACGTGGCCCTGGAGGCGAGCGTGGTGGACCTGGAGGAGACGCTTGAGTCGGCGGTCGCGCTCGCGCGCGCGTCCAAGCCCTCCCCCTACGTCGATGTGTGCCTGGACATCGCCCCCCACTGCCCGCGCTACGTGCTGGGCGACGGCCACCGCATCAAGCAGGTGCTCGTCACGCTGCTAGCGTCTTCCCTGTCGTGCACCCACAGGGGCCGTGTCGTCATCTTGCTGCGCTGCCAAAGGGGGGAGGAGGGCGGCGCGGGCGATGGCGGCGAGGGCGACGCGCGCGGCGTCAGCCCCTTCCCTTCCAACGGGGACGCCAGCAGCGGCGCGTCTACCAGCGAGGCGGGAGACCAGCCGCTTGCGTTCTTTGGGCTGGAGGGGGGACCGTTCACGGGGGTGGCGGCACGGGGGGCTGACAAGGGCGCTGGCGGCGCTTTATCGGCCGTCAACAGCTCGTTTTCGGGCGCCAAGCCGGGCCGTACCGTGGCGCACACACTCTCGCGCGACGTGGCGCCATCAGGCATCTTCTCAGACGACCCGCTGGCCATGGTGCTGGTGTGCGACGTGGATGACACCGGGGCGCTGCTGCACGCTCCGGACTCGCTGTTCCAGAGTGGGCGCGGGGGTGCTCACGCGAGCAGTTCGGGCGTGTCCAGTGCGGGGGCAAGGGCGGCCGGACTGTCCTTCTCCATCGCCCGCTCGGTCGCGCGCATGATGGGCGGTGACGTGCGTGTAGTGCCGCGGGAGGGGCCCGGCGCGCGCATCCGGTTCTCCATGCGGCTGCGCATGGCCGAGGAGCCACAGCGCGCGTGGCTGCGACAGCTGGCGCCACTGACGGACGCGCAGGTGAGGGAGGGGACCTCGCCGGCCGGTGGGGGCACCCTGCAGGCATGGCTGGGCACAGACGCGGGCGCGCTGGCGGCGCCGCCTGGGGCTGACATGCTCGCCCACAGCCCCTCTCTCTCGGGCGGGCCTGCCTTCAAGGGCGGCATCACCGTGCTGCCTGCTGTCACAGAGCGGGTCCTAGTGGACTCGTCGCTCCATGGGGACAGCAGCCGGCGCAGCCGGGCCAGCGACAGCCCCAGCAGGAGGGTGGTCAACCCCAGCGGTGACGGATGCCATGGCGGCGGCAACACCGTGCTGCTGGCCCTCAGCGAGGGCATGGAGTGCCAGCTGGCGGAGAAGTGGTTTGCCTCCCAGGGACTCAGCGTGCTCAAGGCGCGCTCCTTCCGAGAGGTGGAGGCGATGCTCGCTAAGTTTCCCACGGGCGCCCTGACTGGCGGCCACAACAACGGCGCCGCGCACGCGGGCGCAGAGGGGGGCGAGGGAGGGGAGCCGGTTTCCACCCTGCACGCGGGCGGCAGCAGCGACGGGCGGAACGGTCACCAGGGCGCCGGCTGGCTCAGCATGGTGCTGGTGGACAGTGAGTTTGCCTCGGTGCCGGCGTACGGTGGATACCGCAAACCGCAGGAGGGGCCCGCGTTCGGTGCGGCCGGCGGCAACTACAATGCGGGCGCGCCCGACCGCTACGGCCGCGGCTCGCATGACTCGCTGGAGAGCAGCATGCGATCCCACCTGGTGGCGCTGCTGGCGCAGCTCCCGCACGCCACCTGCGTGGGCTGGCTCCTGCGGGGGGGTACCGCCTGCCGCCTGGCGCTCGAGCGGTGCATTGGGGAGGGCGTGCGGCTGGCAGGGCAGGTCGCCCCGGCCACGCAGACGGTGGCGGTCGACGGCGGGCACCATGACGGGGTCATGGGCGCCGAGCGTGCGGCGCGCATGTGGGGCCGCCACCGCATGGTTGTCATCTGCCAGCCGCTGCACACGTGGAGGCTCGAGTCGCTGCTGGCATCGGCACAGAGGCATGCGGCCGCGCTGCGATGGGGCCTTGCCTGCAACGGGGACTTTCTGAGCGAGGGGGCCGACGCCAGCACCAGCGGTGACGGCAGCAGCAGCGGCCTACTCCAGCGCACGTTCTGCGCGCCCGCCTGCCTGCTCCTTGATGGCCTGCAGCACTACGGGAGTCATCATGAGAGTGGGGAGGGGGGGCCCCCCGCGTCGCCCCTCGCGCTGGCGGTGGCCACGTATGGCGGCGGCGTGCGCAGCGCTGCTCACATTGGTGTCACGGTACGGTGCTGCCGAGCGTGTGGTCTGTGCTGATGTGTGTTTGTGTCTGGGTGGCCCGGCTCTCTGTGATGAGGTGTGTGCTCCAGGCATCTGTGCCCATCGGTGTGTTGTCTCAGCATCTGTGCTGTATGTGTGTTGTCTTTGTGCATCGTTTGCGGGTCGGCTCGGCCAGCACCGCAGCACGATGTTGGGCAAAACTTCCGTCTCAACTGCTCATGTGTTGTGGCGCGTGTGGTTGGCCTGGGTGTTGCTGGGGTCGTCAGGAGGGCATAGGGAGCGGCTGGGTGCCCTCAACCTTTCCTTCTGACCTTTCGAGCCCCCTTGCATGTCTGGTGTCCCTGCACCGCCCAGTACCTGACACCTGGCGCTGTCTGCCGTGCCGTGTTGCTGCGTGTCGCGTGTGCGGCGGATGCAGGGCACGGTGCACGGCAGGGCTCCGGCCATGGACCGCCTGCTGAGGGCCGTCCACCTGCCACCAGGTACGCGTCGTTGGCGTGACGCGGCTCGCTCTTGCCTCGCCCGGCCACCACTGGCGCGCACGTCACTACTTGCAAACCGTGCCAAACGCTGCGCATGACCGTTGTTCCTGGTTCCATCACCGCGTCATTGCCTTGTCCAGCCACCACGCCCCGTGCCCGTACCAGTGGCCTAGGCTTCGTGAGGGCCACGCGTTCAGGGGTCAGGGGGTCGCTTTGCCCCGTTCTAGGCCATCCTTGCGGTTGATTGTGCCCATCTCCCTGGGCTGCTCGCAGGGCGGACGGCGCGTGCGGTGTGCCTCCTGTGCATGGGGCATCCAACGCGCGTGAGCAGCTATGGTCCTTGCCTTCGCTTTCTGGCCTCGTCAGTTTTGTGGGCTGGTTTCGGGCGTGGCGTCTGCCTATTTGCGGTAGTGGTGGCTGCCCATGGGTCACCCCAGCACCCGCACCCTGCTGAAGCCAATCCCTTGCACTTGTGGCCACCCAAGAATGGCACACATGCTCACCCCTACCACGCCCTGCTGTGCCACCCCCTGGCGCTCACCCTGAGCCGGCCCACCCATTATGTGGGCGTGTGTGTGCATGTGCTGCCCCTTGTTCGTGTGCGTGTGCTGTCCTCGGCCCCCTCTTGCAGGCGATGCAATGAGCCGTGAGGCGCCCAGCGACGCGGTCGGCCCGTTGGTGGATGTGGGAGAGGGAGTGCCTGCTGGGTGAGGACAGCTCTGCATGCGGGGGCCCAGCGGGGCCTAGTGTTGTGATGCTCACCTGGGATGCTAGTTTGAATGGTTGTTAAACGCTTGTCCGGAAGGCCATCTGGATGACCGTTTGGATGCTGGTAGTTGTCATTTCAGCCGTGGTTGGGTCCTATGGCCTCCCATGGCATGTCTCCAGGCATCAGTCCTCTATAATTGCCACTGACGCCCTTTAGCGGAACTTGGCCCTGTGTCCACCAACACCCCTTTGTTTGCAGGCCGCTGTCGCTGCGGCCAACGCTTATAAACTACGAGGAGCTCCAGATGCTGGAGAAGGTGAGCGCTATATTTACATAATAAGACCACTACACATACTTTGTAACACTACTCTACCTGTACTGCGAGAAGCTGCAGATGCTGCAGAAGGTGAGCACTTGTAGGGATACTTGTAGGGAATGGTGGTGCTGGAGGAGGTGGGCACAATGCGTGCCGTGAAGTAGGCGCTGCTTATGCTGGAGAAGGTGGGTACATTTTGAGTGGAGAACGGTGGTGCTGGAGAACATGATAATAGTAGAATTTACAGCTGGACAAGGTGAGCAGTTTTGTAGAACTCGTTCCATCCCAGGCCACACCACTACCCATGGTTGATGCACATGTGTGCATGGATTGGTGTGGCTGGTGCTGCGCGTGTCATAGCAGCGCTGGCCTGGCTGTTGCCACATGACGTGGTGTCTGGGCTGCACCCCTCTCTTCCCACGCCATTCGGCTCCACACTGACGATGCTTCTGCCCCTTCTCTCTCCCCCCCCCCCCCGCCCCCCTTGTCCGCCCGTTGTCCTTCCCCGCTGCAATCGCCGACGACACCCACCTTTGCCACCCACCTTTTGCGATCCACCTTTGCCACCCACCTTTGCCAGGTTGGCGAGGGCACGTTTGGGGAGGTCTTCCGTGGCAAATGGCTGGGCAAGGAGGTGGCTATCAAGCGGGTGCGTACGCTAGCACGTGGTGCACGTGGCAGCAAACGTGGCACCTTTCTCTTGTGATGGATGCGCTCTAGGCAGGAGGCGCTCGGCAAGAGGACCCTGGCCTACGTAGGCCAGGGGCTACGTAGGCCAGGGGCTAGCGGTGCACCATGCACTGCTGAGGTACCACATGATTGATGGCGCACCTGGCACAGAACACTTGAGTCCAGATGTTGTCGTGGGAGGCACGAGGAGTTTTTCCCCTGCATCTGCACGGCACACACATGCAGCGTCCTGGTTAAAGAGGAAATCAACCCTCGTCTGGCTGCCACCTGTTGCGTCCGGCCACTACCACTCCCAACACGTAGACACAGAGGAATGGTTGTCTCATTTTATATCACGCACATCCGGCTGTTCCCGCCCCCCCCCCCCTCTCCTCCTGCCCCCCTCTCCTCCCCCTCCCCTCCCCCCCTCCCCTCCCCCCCCCCTTCCCACCTCTGCAGATGCGCACGTCATCGCTCACGCCGTCGCGCCTGCTGGACTTTGACAAGGAGGTGGCAATCCTGGAGAAGATCCGCCACCCCAACTGCGTGCTCTACATGGGCTTCTGCTTGCGCCCACAGCTGTGCATCATCACCGAGTTCATCGCAGGAGGGAACCTGGCCGCACGCCTGGCCGAGTGGCGCCGCACTGAGCGGGGGCGGCCGCTGGGTCTCCCGCTCGTGCTCAAGGTCGCGCGTGATGTGTGCCTGGGCATGATGTCGCTCCACTGCCGACGCCCCGCGATGATGCACCGCGACCTCAAGTCCACTGTACGTGCTTGCCCTAGTCACGGGATAGGCGTTCGTGGGAGGTGTCTGCTTGGGGGGGGGCGCATGGCATGTGTTGCAGGGATGCACGGAGAGACCGAGACCTCCCGCCCACCGTACATGTCGCCAGGCAAGCACCCAGGCTGTACAGTGTCGTGTAGATCTGCAATGCAACCGTTTTTGTGTGGTGGTAGGAATCCACGCTCGGGTGTGTTGGCATGACCCTCTGCCCTCATCCTCGGCCCAGCGCTCCTCGGCGTGAGCTCTTGGCCCCATTCCCTTGTTGCTGGGAGAAGCAGGTGCCTGTGGGCCTGGGCATGCGCTCGCGTTGCGCATGTGTGCATCAGGGCCACACGTGCACCTTCCATGGAAGCATGCTGACCCTCGGTGGGCACACTCCGTTGTGTGTTTTTCCCTGCGCGTGCGGCTGCGCTCATGTGCGGCGCGTGTGCAAGCAGAACCTGCTGGTGGACGGCCAGTGGAACACCAAGCTGGCCGACTTTGGCATCAGCCGCATACTGGAGGACTCGCTGCTGCCTATGACGCAGGCAATCGGGTCGCCCGGTTGGATGGCGCCGGTACGTGCTGGGCCGTGCAGACACACGCACGCACGCACACGCGCACAAGCACAAACACTTGCTGGGGCATGCGCGCATGCAGGCTCGCACACGCACGCCTGGTGGTGCAGGGGGATGTGTGGGCGCCGCGCCGCGCGCCAGTGAAAGGGGGGTTGCGTTGCTGGCTGTTGTTGTCACCAATACGCTTTTGACTGGTCGGATGCACACGCAAACCAGGCCTTGGGGTGGCAGCCTGGTGGCTTACACACCCTCTAAACGGTGTGGGCACGCGCAGACGGTTAGGGTAGTCGCACTCTGCTGTGGGCGCCTCGGACACTGTTTTGGTTGTTTCTATGTTTTCATTCGTCCATCCGCCGCCGTCCTCGCTCGCTGGTGCCGTACTCTCACCTGGCGACATGCTCCGCGTGCGCTGCCACCTGGCGTCCCTGGCCTTGTTCCTCGCAGGAGCTCTTCAAGGGCGCCAAGTATGACGGCAAGGTGGATGGTACGTGCACGGCCTGCTGGATGGTTGATTTCCCCCACGTTGCTTGATGGGACAAGGCGTGATCCCCCCCACGTTGTTCGATGGGACAAAAGAAACAACAACACGTGATCCCACGGGCTGCCTGTCCTGGGGTGCACCGGCCGCATGGCCATCCCTGTGGAGTCCCCATGGCGTTGTCGTCGTGTATTGCTGGATACCCTGTGTGTGCGGCTTGCGGCGGAACCTGCGTTGTTGTTCCGCTTGCAAGTGTTTGCGTGCACGCCGCGTGTCCTGGCACATCAGCTGGGGGCTACCATGCGCGTCACTTTTGAGTCGAAGCGACGCACAAATGCATTCTGATGGTTGTGAGGAACACATACACAAAGTCCATTCTGAGTACACCCTGACCGTGTCTGTGCCACCCCTGCCCCCCACCCCCCACCCCCCACCCCCCCGATGCCATTTTTCCTAATCCTGCCCCGCGTATTCCCACTCGCCCAGTCTACTCGTACGGCATCGTCCTGTGGGAGCTACTGTCGCTGTCGCCCCCCTACGCGGGCATGGGCCTGGACCACGAGCCGCTGGCCCTCATCTACAAGGTGTGCATGGAGCGGCTGCGGCCCACGCGCCCGCGCGCCGCGCCCGACCTGCTGTGGGCGCTGATCGAGGACTGCTGGGCGGATGACCCCGCGTCGCGGCCTGGGTTCACCTCGGTGCTGCAGCGGCTGGACGCGATCGAGGCCCAGCTGCTGCCGCCCGCCCCACAGCTGCCCTACCCTGCCCCGGTGACCATGTCCGACAAGGTGCCAGTGGTGGTGGGGGAGCGGCCCCCGCAGTGCGTGGCGGATAGCTCGGTGATGGGCTGGGTGGGGGGGCCCGCGCGCGACCGCTGGGCGGCCTCGGCTGTGTGCATTGACAACGTGCTGTGAACGCGGTTGTAAATATTTATAAGGCAGGCCTGGTCGCATTGACTTGAAACGCCCGCATGGGTGCTCTTGTTTGTTTGGATTTTGAGGGAATCGTGTGTGCTTCAAATTTGAGAGGCACAACGCGTCGATGACCATCTCTTCACATGAGGAATGGCTACTTCGGCATGGCTGCATTATTGTCCTTTGTAGGGGATGTCACCAGGTTTTGCGTGCTTTGAATGGTTGGTGATGAAGGGACTTGGAACGCTCATTGGGTGGTTGGGCCATGAGAGCCAGTGGTAGCGTGGGGCTGCGTGTCGGAGTCCCAACTCTGCAGTTTTCGGTATCGAAGGATCATAAGCCACACTTCATTATTTGTTTTTGAGTTTTCCTTACTGCATTTTTCTTGCGCCCATAGTCCGGAAACAGTGCGATATATCGAACTGTTTGACCCCCGGTGGCGCAGCGCTCAATTCCAGGAGCGCCGCGCCACCCGTGACGGAGGGAAGTTGTCCGGTGGGTCTGGGAACACTTAGGGACGAAGGTGGTGCATAGGTTTGGGGGTAATATTCGCCATAGCCTGGTAATTACAATGTGTATTGAGAAAGTATCACGTGACTTTGGCGGGAAAATTTCACACGCGCGCGTAACTAGATATGGCTGCCAGCGTGCCGTTATCAAGGAAATTTGCGTCTCGCGGCTTGTAACGGTTCAGAATGTTGCTCAGAACGATGATGCGTGATTTTCGTAGGTCAGGGGTGGCCAGATGTATAGCATTGGGAAAACAGGAGGAAAAAATGGTTTCGACTTAGGACTTAGGTTTTTTGCAAAACTTAGCCCTGACCGGGAGAAGACAAGTCTGCGGCCTGCGGGGGCTGAGATTAAATAATTAATTAATTAATTAGACTCGTGCTCCCGTTGGGGAGTCACGGAGCATTAACCCCGATTAATTAATTAATTAATTATCAACATCACTCCGTTGGGAGTCAATGTAGCACATATCCCTGAGAAGGGGCATATGGCTTTAAATACATCCTAGGCTACTTCATGCAAGGGTGGGAATGTAAGCAACACTTGCTCTAGGTGCCGCAAGGGCACCGGCACCACCATGCTGTCTCAGGTTCAACCCAGCTAAGGGGATCCTGGCACGGGGGAGGAAGATCATCATGGCTATGCAAGGGCTAGGGCATGGCTTCTCGACAGAGAGCATCTCTCTGCATGGCATAGCATGGCTAAGTTCTTAATGCAACATCCATGGGGGTCCCATTATAGACAAAGCATGGCTAAATGTTGAAGGCATCATCCATGGGGGCCATTATGGGCGCACATGCGCGTGGGCCACATGCTAGGCTAAGCCTTACTAATCTACACTACTGGTATATATATTCCTAGTAAAACCTACGCGGGTATTCTGCACACGGCTGATTGGATTGCTCTTTTCGCGGACCTCAACGCCCAGGGACGTGCGTGGCTGTTCTCGCTTTCCTTGCGGAGTGTGGGCTCGGCGTACCTTCGTGCTCTTCCCATGGCCCCCCCATTCGCCTTGGCTCCCAGCCACTACTCGGTGGCGCTCCGGCACCAGCTATTTGCCCCGCAGCCTCTTGTTCCGGCCGGGCGGCCTTGTGGTAGCTGTGGGCAGCCGCTGGATCCCACGGGGACTCACTACCTTGCCTGCATGGGGGGCCAACAGAATCAGAATTGGTATTTGTATTTGCACACTGTCCTCCTGACGGTGGTGCTCGCCATGATTCGGTCGGTTTTCCCCCACGCGAACATCCGGTCCGAGGATGCGGATGGCGCTGCCTTCTATTCCCCCAACCACCGGCCTGACATCGTGGTGCTGGACTTTGAGGGGGTGGCCGGCATCTGCTTATTGACGTTTCGGTGGCGCGGCCCTTGGCTCTTAGCCACGTGGCTGGGGCCTCCCTCACGGCAGGTTACACGGCGGACCGGGCGGAGCGGGCCAAGCTCCTGGCCTACGGCGACGTCGGGCACCATCGTGTGGTGCCCTTTGTCCTGGAGGAGTTTGGGGCCATGGGGCCCCTGACCTCCGCCTTCTTCAAGGAGTGTTGCCGGCTCCGGGAGGATCGGCTGGACCTGGAGGGCCAGCGGGCCCCATGGTCGGCGCGGACCTGGACGTCATATTGGCGTCAGCGCTTGTCGGTGGCGCTGACTCGGGCCATGGCTGACATCATGCTCCGCCGTACGCGGGCTGATTTTGCGGTGCAGCAGGGCTATTAGGTTCCTCCCGTTAGGCGTTTCCATTGGTCTTATCGTAGTATAGAGCTTTGACATGGCTCTGTATATAGGTTTATAGCTGGGCGTTTGCTTTGGTTTGAGTGATTTCACTCTGCTGTAAGTAATTATATTTTTAATATATATATTCCTAGTCTGAGGTGGCAGGAGGGGGCTGCCAGGGCTTGTGGTCAACGTGGATGACCGCCCCCCTCCAGTATACCGGCTTCCCCCTTGCGCTCTGCCGGAGCTGAAGGTAGGCCGGCCATAGCTCGCGTCGCCGTTGTTGCTGGGCCAGGGTCAAGTCGTCGTCCAGCGTGAAGCGAGTCTCCGAGAGCTTCTTGCGGCATTTAAGGAACGCCAGCTTGTCCGCCATGTACTTAAAGGTGAGGAGCACGGGGGCCGGGCCAGCCTTCCCCCGCGCGCGGGGGAGGCGGACAGCCGACATGTCCAGCTCACCAGTGAGTAACATGGGGGCAAGAATGGCGCGCTTAAATGCCTCAAGAAGGCTCGTGGAGGTCTCACCTGCCTGCTGGTCGAAGTGCTTGACGATGACATTGTGGCTGCGCCGGGCGATGTCGGCTTCCTCGCGAAGGTCGAGGGCTTGTTGCTTGAGTTGTGCCGAGATG
This sequence comes from Mesostigma viride, assembly GCA_009746045.1. Lineage (NCBI taxonomy): Eukaryota > Viridiplantae > Streptophyta > Mesostigmatophyceae > Mesostigmatales > Mesostigmataceae > Mesostigma > Mesostigma viride. Next base: position 959,403 of record RPFO01000114.1, on the reverse strand, counting down.
GTGGAGGTGGTGGAGGTGGTGTGCTGCTTAAGCAAGTCCGCCCAGGTGGAGGGAGCATCGCCGGCCGAGCCAGCAGGCGCCGGCTGGGCGGCGATGTCCTTCACCGCCTGGGCGGTGAGGCCGATTAACCCCGATGGATGGATGGATGGGCGCAAACAGTCCTACCGGTCTAATCTATCTACATCGGCTACATACTACATCTATCTAACAGCATTACAACATCTAGCTAGGCAGCCGCACGCTGCCCTAGGGGAGCTATCTGGCGTGCCTCCCACGGGATTGCACACGCGGGCGCTTCCCCACTGGGGGGGCTCGTTGTCCTCTATGACCTGGGCCCACTTGGCCTTGTCCATCATTAATTAATTATCAACATCACTCCGTTGGGAGTCAATGTAGCACATATCCCTGAGAAGGGGCATATGGCTTTAAATACATCCTAGGCTACTTCATGCAAGGGTGGGAATGTAAGCAACACTTGCTCTAGGTGCCGCAAGGGCACCGGCACCACCATGCTGTCTCAGGTTCAACCCAGCTAAGGGGATCCTGGCACGGGGGAGGAAGATCATCATGGCTATGCAAGGGCTAGGGCATGGCTTCTCGACAGAGAGCATCTCTCTGCATGGCATAGCATGGCTAAGTTCTTAATGCAACATCCATGGGGGTCCCATTATAGACAAAGCATGGCTAAATGTTGAAGGCATCATCCATGGGGGCCATTATGGGCGCACATGCGCGTGGGCCACATGCTAGGCTAAGCCTTACTAATCTACACTACTGGTATATATATTCCTAGTCTGAGGTGGCAGGAGGGGGCTGCCAGGGCTTGTGGTCAACGTGGATGACCGCCCCCCTCCAGTATACCGGCTTCCCCCTTGCGCTCTGCCGGAGCTGAAGGTAGGCCGGCCATAGCTCGCGTCGCCGTTGTTGCTGGGCCAGGGTCAAGTCGTCGTCCAGCGTGAAGCGAGTCTCCGAGAGCTTCTTGCGGCATTTAAGGAACGCCAGCTTGTCCGCCATGTACTTAAAGGTGAGGAGCACGGGGGCCGGGCCAGCCTTCCCCCGCGCGCGGGGGAGGCGGACAGCCGACATGTCCAGCTCACCAGTGAGTAACATGGGGGCAAGAATGGCGCGCTTAAATGCCTCAAGAAGGCTCGTGGAGGTCTCACCTGCCTGCTGGTCGAAGTGCTTGACGATGACATTGTGGCTGCGCCGGGCGATGTCGGCTTCCTCGCGAAGGTCGAGGGCTTGTTGCTTGAGTTGTGCCGAGATGGTGGAGGTGGTGGAGGTGGTGTGCTGCTTAAGCAAGTCCGCCCAGGTGGAGGGAGCATCGCCGGCCGAGCCAGCAGGCGCCGGCTGGGCGGCGATGTCCTTCACCGCCTGGGCGGTGAGGCCGATTAACCCCGATGGATGGATGGATGGGCGCAAACAGTCCTACCGGTCTAATCTATCTACATCGGCTACATACTACATCTATCTAACAGCATTACAACATCTAGCTAGGCAGCCGCACGCTGCCCTAGGGGAGCTATCTGGCGTGCCTCCCACGGGATTGCACACGCGGGCGCTTCCCCACTGGGGGGGCTCGTTGTCCTCTATGACCTGGGCCCACTTGGCCTTGTCCATCATTAATTAATTATCAACATCACTCCGTTGGGAGTCAATGTAGCACATATCCCTGAGAAGGGGCATATGGCTTTAAATACATCCTAGGCTACTTCATGCAAGGGTGGGAATGTAAGCAACACTTGCTCTAGGTGCCGCAAGGGCACCGGCACCACCATGCTGTCTCAGGTTCAACCCAGCTAAGGGGATCCTGGCACGGGGGAGGAAGATCATCATGGCTATGCAAGGGCTAGGGCATGGCTTCTCGACAGAGAGCATCTCTCTGCATGGCATAGCATGGCTAAGTTCTTAATGCAACATCCATGGGGGTCCCATTATAGACAAAGCATGGCTAAATGTTGAAGGCATCATCCATGGGGGCCATTATGGGCGCACATGCGCGTGGGCCACATGCTAGGCTAAGCCTTACTAATCTACACTACTGGTATATATATTCCTAGTCTGAGGTGGCAGGAGGGGGCTGCCAGGGCTTGTGGTCAACGTGGATGACCGCCCCCCTCCAGTATACCGGCTTCCCCCTTGCGCTCTGCCGGAGCTGAAGGTAGGCCGGCCATAGCTCGCGTCGCCGTTGTTGCTGGGCCAGGGTCAAGTCGTCGTCCAGCGTGAAGCGAGTCTCCGAGAGCTTCTTGCGGCATTTAAGGAACGCCAGCTTGTCCGCCATGTACTTAAAGGTGAGGAGCACGGGGGCCGGGCCAGCCTTCCCCCGCGCGCGGGGGAGGCGGACAGCCGACATGTCCAGCTCACCAGTGAGTAACATGGGGGCAAGAATGGCGCGCTTAAATGCCTCAAGAAGGCTCGTGGAGGTCTCACCTGCCTGCTGGTCGAAGTGCTTGACGATGACATTGTGGCTGCGCCGGGCGATGTCGGCTTCCTCGCGAAGGTCGAGGGCTTGTTGCTTGAGTTGTGCCGAGATGGTGGAGGTGGTGGAGGTGGTGTGCTGCTTAAGCAAGTCCGCCCAGGTGGAGGGAGCATCGCCGGCCGAGCCAGCAGGCGCCGGCTGGGCGGCGATGTCCTTCACCGCCTGGGCGGTGAGGCCGGCGGTGTCATGCAAGCTCTCAAGGGCGTTGGCGGTGGCTTGAAGGCGTTGGTCGAGGTCGAGGAGCTGGGCTTTGATGTCGGCAGTGGAGGCGGAAATGGCCGTGGAGGTGGAGGCGGCGGCGGTGGAAATGTGAGGAAGTTCAGCAGTCAGCGTGCCGCCGATTGCTGCTATGTCGGCAGCAAGGGGGGTCACGTGCTGCTGAAAGGCTTCCGTGAGGATGGAGCGGAGGGTGGGGACGGAAAGGGGTGGAGCCCAGATCTCGCCGTCAGAGCGCTGGAGAAGGGAGTTGAGGATGGCGTGCTGGAGATGGGGGCGGACGCAGCCGGACAGCCCGTAGATGTTGGCCCAGCGGCTGCCGTCCGGGGCGAGGAGGCGATTGATGGAGTGGAAATGGAGGCACAGGTCGTAAAGCGAAGCGTAATCCCCGAAGAAGATGCAGCGCAGAGCATCGGTCGGAGAAATGGTGGCCCAGTCGTAATCTGCGACCTTGAAAGGCCGGGGCCGAAAGCTCGGTTCTGGGCGTGAAGACCCTCCTGTGTCGTCGGCTGGGCGGGTGCGCTTGGGGTCAGGCGATGCAGATGGCGAGGCGTTAAGCCCGGGGGGTTGCTGGACGACCACCAGTGCACGACTAGTGTCATCGCCGCCTGCCGGACCTGAAGGCGAAGCTGCAGCCTGAGCTGCAGAATTTTCATTGCCGAGCGCAGCCGCCAGGCTGCGTTGCGTCGAGGCGCGTTTGTGCGCCATATATTGCGTTTTAGATTCGGAAAATTATATCAGCATGTGCGTCTTAGAAAGACGAAGCGATAGTGATATTCACGGCTAAATTCGGTGCTCAAACGTGAAAGTTATGAGCTCCGACAGCCATGGCTACCTCGTGGCCGGAATTTTGTGTTACATTTTCGTGTTACATTTTTTCGGAATTTTGTGTCCATCATCTTCTTCCAAATCACAGAGAGGCCGAGGCCCCCATGTCCTCTACTAGCTGTTCTTTGAAGGTGCGGGCCTTGCGGCGTCTATAACATCACTGGGCCCAGCCCACGTCAGGAGGTGCCGGCCAGGCTGAGCTGGTCGCAGTCCTGCGGGGGGGCCACGTGAGGTGTCTACCTGGTTGGTGCGAGCTAGGTGCCCTACTAGCTGGAGGCGTCGCTGCTTAATGGTGCTGGTGATATAGGGCATTAATTAATTAATTAATTAAACTCGTGCTCCCGTTGGGGAGTCACGGAGCACCGAAGTGCTTTTAATCCCTGTGTGTGCACTACAGGAGAAAGGGCAGAGACCCCCAGTCTCCTTCATGCCAAAGGCATGCCACAGCTGCAATCGGGCGCGGCTAGCTAAAAGGACAGGCTAACGATCCGGCAAACTGTGGGTGCAATAAGACCCATGTGAGCATATCATAGCAAGGAGCGTGGGCAGGTCGTGGGCATGCCGTGGTACAGGTCCTCATTGCGGATGCATGAGCACTTGAGCAGCATATCCTACTCTGAAAATGGAACGCAGCATGCTGGTGACCGCGCCGTCCAGCTTGCGGGCCAGGTCGGCGGTGAGGGTCCACGTCTCGGCCCCATACGTGAGAACAGGAAGGACGACGAGATTAAGGGGAGGGGATATGCCTAAAGGGCACTTTTCTGGAAACCATACCTATGCATGTGCTAAAAATCCAATTATGATTGGGAACCATAAATATGATTTAAAAAAAAATTTCCAACCACTTGGGGGGGGTACTAGCCCCTACCAGATGCCGGTTACGCGCTAAAAATAGAAAAAGACGCTACTTTTGGCATATTTTCCCTAGGACAATGGGCAAACATTGAGCCGGATGGGTGCACACTCTCTATACACGCCTCCAAATTCCGGCCACGAGGTAGCCATGGCTGTCGGAGCTCATAACTTTCACGTTTGAGCACCGAATTTAGCCGTGAATATCACTATCGCTTCGTCTTTCTAAGACGCACATGCTGATATAATTTTCCGAATCTAAAACGCAATATATGGCGAACAAACGCGCCTCGACGCAACGCAGCCTGGCGGCTGCGCTCGGCAATGAAAATACGTCTGCAGCTCAGGCTGCAGCTTCGCCTTCAGGTCCGGCAGGCGGCGATGACACTAGTCGTGCACTGGTGGTCGTCCAGCAACCCCCCGGGCTTAACGCCTCGCCATCTGCATCGCCTGACCCCAAGCGCACCCGCCCAGCCGACGACACAGGAGGGTCTTCACGCCCAGAACCGAGCTTTCGGCCCCGGCCTTTCAAGGTCGCAGATTACGACTGGGCCACCATTTCTCCGACCGATGCTATGCGCTGCATCTTCTTCGGGGATTACGCTTCGCTTTACGACCTGTGCCTCCATTTCCACTCCATCAATCGCCTCCTCTGCCCAGACGGCCGCCGCTGGGACAACATCTACGGGCTGTCCGGCTGCGTCCGCCCCCATCTCCAGCACGCCATCCTCAACTCCCTTCTCCAGCGCTCTGACGGCGAGATCTGGGCTCCACCCCTTTCCGTCCCCACCCTCCGCTCCATCCTCACGGAAGCCTTTCAGCAGCACGTGACCCCCCTTGCTGCCGACATAGCAGCAATCGGCGGCACGCTGACTGCTGAACTTCCTCACATTTCCACCGCCGCCGCCTCCACCTCCACGGCCATTTCCGCCTCCACTGCCGACATCAAAGCCCAGCTCCTCGACCTCGACCAACGCCTTCAAGCCACCGCCAACGCCCTTGAGAGCTTGCATGACACCGCCGGCCTCACCGCCCAAGCGGTGAAGGACATCGCCGCCCAGCCGACGCCTGCTGGCCCGGCCGGCGATGCTCCCTCCACCTGGGCGGACTTGCTTAAGCAGCACACCACCTCCACCACCTCCACCATCTCGGCACAACTCAAGCAACAAGCCCTCGACCTTCGCGAGGACACCGACATCGCCCGGCGCAGCCACAATGTCATCGTCAAGCACTTCGACCAGCCGGCAGGTGAGACCTCCACGAGCCTTCTTGAGGCATTTAAGCGCGACATTCTTGCCCCCATGCTACTCACTGGTGAGCTGGACATGTCGGCTGTCCGCCTCCCCCGCGCGCGGGGAAGGCTGGCCCGGCACCCGTGCTCCTCACCTTTAAGTACATGGCGGACAAGCTGTCGTTCCTTAAATGCCGCAAGAAGCTCTCAAGGACTCGCTTCACGCTGGACGACGACTTGACCCTGGCCCAGCAACAGCGGCGACGCGAGCTATGGCCGACCTACCTTCAGCTCCGGCACAGCGCAGGGGGGAAGCCGGTATACTGGAGGGGGGCGGTCATCCACGTTGACCACAAGCCCTGGCAGCCCCCTCCTGCCACCCCAGACTAGGGAATTCATACCAGTAGTGTAGATTAGTCAGGCTTAGCCTAGCATGTGGCCCACGCGCATGTGCGCCCATAACGGCCCCCATGGATGTTGTCTACAGAATTTAGCCAAGCCCTGCCTATAAAGGGACCCCCATGGATGTTGCATTAAGAATTTCGCCATGCTATGCCATGCAGAGAGATGCTCTCTGTAGAGAAGCCATGTCCTAGCTCTTGTATAGCCATGATGATCTTCCCCACCTATGACAGGCTCCCCTTCGCTGGGTGCTGCCTGAAACTCTGGGTGGTGCAGGTGCCCTAGTGCACCTAGAGCAAGTGTTGTTTACATTCCCACCCTTGCAGGAAGTAGCTTAGAATGTATGATAGGCCATATGCCCCTTCTCTGGGCTATGTGCTACATATACTCCCAACGGAGTTATGTTACAATTCAATTCAATTCAATTCAATGGGCAAACATATTTGGACCAAATCATATATTTCCATTTAGTTCCCCCACTTTTGAGAAAGTCTGCCTAATTTTGAGCACAAAATAATGATGTTTAGACACATTGATGGATTTTCCCGCAAAAAGGGTACTTTTTTTCACTAAAAAAAATAAAACAAATCATAAACACATGGAATCATGCCATATCTTATATTTTCAAATACTAGAGAGGGGGGGACATGCAGCCCCAAATTTTCAGGTCATTCTGACAAGCGCAGCCCTATTTGATGGATATTCCTAGATTGCCACCTGTGATGACGCTGACGGAGGTTTTAGCTAGTATTTAACCACACTAACACCCCTTAATACATCTAAGCCACGTGAAAACTGGCCAAACCACACACTACCATCCTCTGCACATATGGTACCTCCAATGTTCCAGGTTTGACGACGTTCTGACAAGAACTGCCCAAGTTACAACCATTCCAAGACGGCCACCCATGTAGACACTACAAGGAAATTATAGTAACCATTCAGCCACACTAGCACCTCCTTCTTCATCAAAGACATCTGCAAACTGACCAAAGCACACAAAATTAACTCTTGCACGCTGACGGCAACGCATGCTCAACGTGGGGGTCATTGTGACAAGAACTACTCAAGTTGATGGGTTTCCTATATGACCACCTGACAAGGCGCTAAGGACCACTCAGTAAGTTAGTAACCCCATAGTGCCACTTCTTATGCCATCCAACAAGCACCTAAACCATGCTGAGTATGTTTACAATGTACAAAGGGGTGGCCACGCACCTCATATGTCTTCATCATCACTCCAGCATGGCCAGCCTTGTAAATATGTTCATAGCCTTGACGATGGTAGCCCTAATATGCCTAAGCAGCATTTCCTATGTTTCTCCCAGGTTAGAGTGTAAGGTTGATGCCAACCAAGCTAATCAACTCAACAACACCTCCTAAACTGTCCTCCCCGGCATGGATGACAAACTGGGACTATGGAGGGCAAGGAACCAAGCAGGAACATGGTATATATAGCTTGCATGCAGTCATGCATGTCAACCATGGTTGGCTCAGCACATTGTAGTCTTGTCACATCATCATAACAAAGGAAAGCTCAAACGACCATTGGTGCCAGCTATCTACATGCAGTCACACAAATGCAATATCTCCAACATCATCATCACTAAAACACTTCCATCCCTGCACGATAAAATGCAAAGAAACCACTGGCGGCCCTTCAGCGCATGAGCGCTGTGATGCCGCTGTGGCCTGAGAAGAGAGGGTGCGTCACTCTCAAACAACAAGAAGCGTCCATACGCACAACATCCTTGCCGGAACACGTTTTATGAAATGCCTTATACCTTCCCAAAGAGCTATAGGCTGCGACTGAAGCGGCCCTGATCACGGCATCAACGAAAACAATCTAAAGCTGCCAGGTATTCGACAACACAACGGCAAGCGACGGCGAGCTAGCTGGCGGAAACTGCCCAAAAAGAACGCAAAAAAACTCGAACGATGAGCTCATAGAAGAAAGCACTGATAGCAGATAACATTCGCGACAAATCTGTACCTCGCCCTCGTAAATCCCTCACCCAGGCGCGCAACAACAGCCGTTCTTCCATGGACAGGTCAGACACGCACTGCGCAGGTCTGAACAATTACTTACCGATAATGGCCGAAAATCTGGCAAAAAGCACCAGATCGGTTTAGAATTCGATGCAACCGATATTAACGCCTGCTTCACGGTCAGAACACCCAAAACCGCGATTTTACAGCCGCTATCATGAATTCTATTTCATTCCGCGCGACCAAAAAATTCAGATTACCCCCCATGCCGATGGCATAAAAAAACAACAGCGATATTGTAAACCAGCTGATTTCCGCCACAAACTAACATCATAAACGCATCGTCTTTTAGATTCGAGTAAAAATTTTGCATTTCGCCTGCCCTGGTGTGGTAGTTTCGCCTGAACGCAGTCGCCATGGCCACTTCCGCAAGGGGTGCGCGCACCGTGCACGTGAAATTTATGACCTTCGGTTCCGGCGCGAATTTTTTGGCGCCAAAAAATTCGGGCATGTCCCGTCCCCTTAAATAAGAGGTACCTTGAAATTAAAGAGGCGTGCATCTATGAATATATAGTTTTGGAGGCGAGTTTCTGTTGGCGTTAAGTCGTTGTATTGTACGATTGATAGATTGGTAGTGCATTGGTGGTACGTGGGCAGGGAACCAGGAGTGCAGGTTGCTAACAAATTCTGGCATGGCGGTGCGGACACGGAGATTCGGCTGGCAGACATCATCTACGCAGACGACACCACCCTCTTCGAGGACACTGGGCACGTGCAGACATGGCTTGACTGCCTGGCTCTCGAGGCCCGTGCAGTGGGGCTTGAGGTCAGCAAGAAGACAGAGGCCCTGGCGGTTGGGCTCACCAACTCACCGCCGCCCCTCTATCTCCTAGACGGCTCTCGAGTCCTGTATCGGGACCGCGTTAAGGGGGAGGTGGCACCCCAAAACCCTTAAAAATTGAAGTATGGTAATAACACTTGAAATTCATTTGCACAATGCTGAAATATGATTGCGGGCACTAAATAACATCTCTTGTGAGTTGTCCATGCACTTGTTGGGGGTACTACCCCCAAGTATACGCCAATATTGCGCTATAAATAGAAAAAGACGCTAATTAGGGCTGGGTATGCCCCAGCCAATGCACACATTTGTTGGCAACCAAAAATCAACCATTTGTAGTTCCCTGAGTGTGTAGCTTGCTGAGCTATTTACATCATGGAAATGGCAAAACCTTGAACAGTTATTAATTTTCCCGCAAAACAGGTCTTTTTTTACCGGACATTGGGAATAAACATATCATCAACACTTCAGATAAGGCCACAAAATCAAGCGAAAATCCGGCTAACAGGGGGACAGCAGTGGTCCAAGTCCCAGGTCATTCCGACAAGTCTAGCTCAAGTTATAAGGTTTTGCGTGCTAAAACCTGAACATACGCTAAATGAGGTTTTTCTGTGTATAAGGCCACCTAGACATCATGTTTTCCATCCAAGAAGCCAAAAAACATGCCCAACTCGATCACACAACATAAGAAAAGGCTAGGCACCTCATCTGCCCTCCCCTGCCCTCAGCATGGCCAGCCTTGCCAGCGTGCACATAGCAACACCATCGCTAGGCATACACGCACCAAGAGAGCATACACTAAGCTCAGCCCAAGGTTACCATGTAAATTTATGCCAAGAACTCAGCAAGTATACGTGTAAAAACCTTAGAAAGAGTGCCCAAGCAATAGA